>JANRMT010062791.1:121408325-121421931 GCA_026402145.1 Polypterus bichir lapradei
GTGCCTACAAGTGAGCTGACGCTCTAAAACATTATATGACAGTGCCTGCAGGTGAGCTGACGCTCTAAAACATTACATGCGAGTGCCTGCAGTTGAGCTGACACTCTAAAACATTAGATGTGAGTGCACGCTGTTCAGCGCACCCTATAAAAAAATTTGAGTTGAGGGCCTGCACTTGAGCTGACCCTATTAAAAAAAATTAGAGTGCAGGGAATATATACACTCTGAATGAGGAGGAGGAGGAGGAGGAGAAAACAAGAGTCAACCACATATCTTGTGTGGTGTATTTTAAAGTCCATTAAAAAAGATATTTTGAAATTGCCTTTATCAGCTCAGCTCTCCTGTGGTGAAGTTGAGAAATCAGGAGCAATCCAGGCCTTGTTCATTTTTATCTGAGTCAACCTGTCAGCATTGCCAGTGGACAAGCGGATACGCTTATCTGTTATAATGCCACCAGCACCACTAAATACATGCTCAGATAAAACGCTGGCGGCAGGGCAGGCCAGCACCTCCAAGGCGTAGAGCGCAAGTTCGTGCCACGTGTCCAGCTTGGACACCCAGTAGTTGTACGGCACTGAGGGATCATTTAAGATGCTGACACGGTCTGCTATGTATTCCTTCACCATCTTCCAAAACGTTTCCCTCCTTGTATTACTAAACCGCGCTTCAGGGTGAGGTTGCTGGCGGGGTGTCATGAAAGTGTCCCATGCCTTGGATAGCGTTGCCCTGCCTTTGTTGGAACTGCTGTGTGTTCCCCTTGTCTCCCTTCCTCGGTTGCCTAAGGAAGTACGGACTGTGCCGGCCGCGTTGTCAGACGGAAAACTTTGGAGCAATCTCTCCACAAGTACCTTCTGGTATTGCACCATTTTACTCGTCCTCTCCACCACAGGAATGAGACATGAGAAGTTCTCTTTGTAGCGGGGGTTGAGAAGGGTGAACACCCAGTAATCCGTGTTATCTAAAATACGTATAACGCGTACGGGTCATGGGAAAGGCAGCCTAACATGAAGTCAGCCATGTGTGCCAGAGTACCAACAGGCAAGACGTCGATGTCGACATCTGGATGACTCTCCATCTCCTCCTTCTCCTCCTCCTCTTCCCATCCACGCTGAACAGATGTAATTAAAGTTACATGGCAGAGTAGCAGGACTGTAGGACTGTAGCAGAGGCAACAGTCTCCAGCAGCTCCTCCTCCTCCTCCTCTTCATGGTCCAAGTCACGCTGTGAAGCCAAACTGTGAGTGGTCTCTCTATCACCCTGTGTCATCTCCTTCCCCATTACATCGTCTGCCACATTCAGAGCATCCTCCTTAATTGTGAGCAGTGATCATTTAAGTAGACACAGCAGTGGGATGGTTACACTGATGATAGCGTTATCACCACTAACCATCTTTGTGGATTCATCAAAGTTTTTTAAAATTTCACATAGGTCTGACATCAATGCCCACTCCTCGCTTGTGAATAGTGGCAGTTGACTGGAAAGGCGATGACCATGTTGCAGCTGGTATTCCACAAATGCCCTCTGCTGCTCACAAAGCCTGGCCAACATGTAGAACGTAGAGATCCAGCGCATGCTCAGGTCGCACAACAGTCGGTGAGCTGGAAGCCGCAAGCGCTGCAGCAGGGTTGACAGACCAGCTGAAGCTGTGGACGATTTTCTGAAATGGGCACACAAGCGGCGCGCCTCCACTAGTAGCTCTTGCAAATTGAGGTAGGTTTTGATAAACCGCTGAACAACTAAGTTTAAAACATGGGCTAGGCATGGAATGTGTGTCAGGTTGCCGAGCTCCAAAGCCGCCACCAAGTTACGGCCATTGTCAGACACAACCATGCCTGGTTGTAGGTTGAGTGGCAAGAGCCACACCTCGGTCTGGTCCCTTATACCCTGCCACAGCTCTGCGGCGGTGTGCTGTTTGTCCCCCAAGCAGATCAGCTTCAGCACGGCCTGTTGGCGCTTCCCCACAGCTGACTGCTGTTTGAGGTGGAAGTGGCGGAGGAGAAGTGGAGGTTGGAGCCAGTAGCATAGCTGCTGCCGGAGACCCTGATGGATGTAGGGCCCGCAATCCTGGGCATGGGTAGCACCTGTGCCATCCCAGGGTACGACTCACTCCCGGCCTCCACAACATTCACCCAGTGTGCGGTCAGGGAAATGTAGCGTCCATGGCCACCAGCACTTGTCCATGTGTCCATGGTGAGGTGGACCTTCACAGTTACTGCGTTGATTAGGGCACGGGTGATGTTCTGGGACACATGCTGGTGTAAAGCAGGCACGGCACACCGTGAAAAATAGTGGTGGCTGGGGACTGCATACCGAGGGACGGCCGCCGACATCAGGCTGCGGAAGGCCTCAGTGTCCACAAGCCTAAATGGCAACATTTCAAGGGCCAGTAATTTTGAAAGTTCCGCATTTAGGGCTATGGCCTGTGGGTGGGTTGGTGGGTATTTGCTCTTGCGTTCAAATGGCTGTTTTATTGACATTTGGACCCTGCGCTGGGACAGGGAAATGGATGTAGATCCTGCTGGTTGATGTGAAGGTCCAGGTGCAGGGAGCGGGGCATCCGGGCCAGCGCCTTTGACAGGGGATTGGCCAGCAGTGCGTAACACAAGGGAGGAGGAGGCAGTGGTGTGACCCTCAGATACAGATTATGGACCCAGGCGTTCGGCCCACTTATTAGGGTGCTTGGATGCCATGTGGCGGATCATGCTGGTGGTGGTGAGGTTGCTAGTGTTCACAACCTGGCTCATTTTGGTACTGCACAGGTTGCAAACTACCCTGCACATTCCTTAAAAAAAGGCCATACTGCGGAACACCTACCCCTTGGCAAGGTAGATTTCTGCATGGGGGTGCTTGGTGTCACGGTTGCAGGCCTGTTTGGTGTGGCCCGACTTCTCCCTTTTGCAACACCACTGCCTCTTCCAGCCTGTTGCGGTGCTGCGGATCCCTCCCCCTCTGTACTGCTGTCCTCGTTTGGCTTTTCACCTTCCCATGTTGGGTCAGTGACCTCATCGTACACCACTTCCTCACTCTGCTCATCCTCCTGACTTGACCTAAACATAACCTGAGTGTTTGGCAACTGTGTCTTATCATCATCCACTTCGTGAATGAATGATTGCCGATCACCACCATCTGTAAAGGCTCAAGACATTGGCAATCAGGGCACAATATCTCAGGTCCCTCCTCTAGCGTGCTGGGCGAGAGGGCCAAATCTAATTGTGGCGCTGTAAAGAGCTCCTCGGAATATCCGAGTGTGAAATCACTCGTTTGGCAAGCCTCTACATGGTGGGAGTAAGGATGATCAGAGTGAGGATTTTGTTGACTAGGCTCTAGGCTACAGAGACTGGACCTGGTGGAAGAGAGGGTGGTGCTTAAACGACTGGAACCATTATCTTCAGCAATCCAACTGACCAACTGTTTGCATCGGCCTGACTTGGACAGTGTTGTCCTACGCCTCCCAGCTAACTTGGACATGAAGCTGGGTACAGTGTTTTTTTTTTTTTTTTCTGGTGCACTGGCAGCAGGCACAGTTTCTTTGTGCCCAGGGCCACGGCCTCTGCATGCACCATCAGCATCACGCCCACTTCCCTGTCCCTTATTGCTCACCTTCTTCATATTAATGCTGGACTGTATATGTCACAAAAAATGCCAGAACATGCATAGTATATTGGGCCCAGATGAATGTAATGTGAACTACAGCCACTATTTTAGAACACTATATGTCCCAAAAAAGCCCAGAACATGCACAGTATATTGTGCCCAGATGAATGTAGTCTAAAATACAGACTGTCAAACACACACTAGAGTCCTTAAAAGGACTTTTGGGTCTTTGCTGAATGTGAGAGCTGTGAAAGTCTGCGCACACTAATCTGTCCCTGCCTATCCGCATCTCTCCCTGTATCTGTCTGAGACGAACACGCGGCATCAGGTGCTATATAGCACCCGATGATGTGTTACGGCCAGCCAATCACTGTAATGCCAGCACCTGACATGGCTACTGGCATTACAGTGAGGGCAGTACTTACCTGCCCCTTGACTGGCTGTCTCCAGCCCGCGAAACGTGTGGGGTGGAGACTTGAGTATGGCGCATGAGCACATGTGGTGCTCGTTCGAGTAGAGCCATGCTCCGAGCATAGCGATGCTCGAGCCGAACACATGTTCGGCCAAGAATGCTCGCTCATCACTACAGATTACCTTTTTGTTTCATTTTGAGCAGTTAGGGCATATGGAAATATTATGTAGTATAATACATCAGAGCGAGACCAGAGTCCAGCTTGGAAGAATAACTTACAAAAAATGGGATTTAATGGCCACAAAGGAAATGACTGTGCTGCTTCTCCTTTGCTTCCCTCACCCAGCTGTACACTTCATGTTACATACTCCTTTCTGAGCCAGAAGTACAATCTAACTATACACCTGCAGGACTTTAAGCTTTGAATCTGTGCTGTTGAAATCATGTTTAGCTAAGAAATGGTTTACCACCTTTGAAAGATGTGTTGCTGGTAGAGACCCTTTTAATAGTTACAAAATAAAGATAAATTGCCTCAGTCGCTGTTTTTCCTTTCTTTTGTTTTCAGTTAAAATGTGTGTCTTACATGCAACAGCACAGGGTGCACAAAAGAATTCCCACAGCAATATATTGAAATGTCTTAACATTGAACATGGCCATCATCATTTGCATTTGCCTGGCAATGGCAATGACCTCACAGTATTCTAAAACAATCTTAAAATCTTATCTTAATCTTATCTTTAAATTGGCTCTTGACTTTCCCTTAGCACTTAGTGACTGAGTCTTCCATATTTTTGGTTTTAACACTTTTGAAGTTGCATTCTTGTGTTGAAATTTGACAGTTTTCTTAGCCTTTGTCTGCTTATATGAACTTGTATGATGGTACTTTATTATTCACATTATCACCATGTACCTCTATGACCACAAACCCCCACAACACGTTATTGATTTGGGGATTAATTGTCACTATCGAACAGGAGCTGAAGACCCATTATAATCTACACAGTTCTTGAAGTGATATGATATTTTGAAATGAAAGAACTTCTAATCGACCTGTTTGCTGATGTTTTTTATTGCCTGCAAGGCACATCCTCTTGCTTATGTATTCTTGCTACACTTGTTCAGGTTTGTAGAGGAGCTGAGGCCTATTCTGACAACCCTGATCAGGGCCAAAATACACTCCTAATAACACAAAGCCAGTTTGGAATCAGCAGTCAATCTAATCAGCATGATTTTGAGGATGTGGGAGAATTATGAACATATTTACTTCAAATAGCCATTGCCACTCCTTCCTGGGCTGACTCCCTGTCACATATAACATTTAGGATTCTGTCACGCAACACTGTTCGCTACAGGCCCATTACAAACCTTTTTTCCTTACAGGCATGCCCATCATAAGAAGATTGTAAAGGTATCTTAACCAGTTCTTACCATTCATCCCACTCTATTTTTCCAGATTATAGTAATGTATACAGAATAACATTTAAAAGTCCCATGGTTACTTCTTTTAACTGTTGCAGTGTTCTTTGAGTGAATTTAACTCTTAACCAGATGCTACCTGTGTCTCAGTGCCCTCAACAAAGAACTTATTTTAAAGGAACAGCTGACATCAGTATTACTTTAAAGCCATCTAGTATCTCTCCATTTAATCTGTTTATGTAGTATTAAAGGATTGACCTTCTTTAATCTTTCCTCACATCTCACTCCTCACTGTCCTTTATAAGTTTACAGTTATCACTATAGTAAAAATAGGAAAAGAGAAATTCACAAAATACTAATGAAGAAATAATGATGAACTGGGATGATAAGTTGTAAACTACCAACTAAATAGTTTTACAGGAGCAAGTTAGACATGTAAACCAATAAAGACCAATGCAGCATAGAAGACAAAAAAGTTAGTAATACAGACGAGACTTGACCTATGAAGTTGCTGTCTTGTAGTCAAATGTAATAGACTGGCACTAAGACTTTCTGACTTTTAAATGTAAAGCATCATTTTAGCTTTCTCATATTTTTCATGGTTAAATTTATTTTTCAGTGAGGTTGTATTTTTCTGGGCCTCAGGGTTGTGATAATGTCCCAATTGTGAAAGCTGTTTTACGTTAGATTGCCTGCAAATATGCAATAATTTCTTGTCAGTCAGTGAGTGAGTCAATTGGTAACATGTAATATATACAAGGAGGTTCTCAAAAATTTCTAAAATCAGTCAATAATATGGAAGCCCAGTGCAGTCAATGAAAATGTCTCTAGGTATCATATGCCTACATTCTGGTTAATCAGTCTGCCGAGTGGCATCTTGCTAAGTTGATTAAGTGAGTATTTCTGGTGTTTATTCTACAATTGTTCATGGAGCCTGGATGATTTTTTTATTCTCAAAGCCATTATGACTGATTTTCAAGAGACAATGATAATTATGTTTTTTGATATGGAATGTCACAAAAGAATTTGTTGCTTGTGGAAAAACTGATATATATATATATATATATATATATATATATATTAAAAATGTCATGCAAGTGTGAGTAGGTGTTAGGGACATCCTCTGGGTTCCGGACTGGTAAGCAATACTAATGGGATGAGAGGGAACGACATCTTTTTTTTCCACAGTTGAGAGGGACATTGGTTGGACACTGAGTGACTCCATTTCTGGCTTTCTGTGATTAAGCCACCTCTTCCAGGAACTAGCACCAGAAGGAGATACTCATTCTTGGACTCAACAGTGACCAAGTCACAACACTCACGGGTATATCTTTCTTTAGAGTTTATAGCACCTTGGTGTGCTCTTTATTTTGATTTTTTTTTACCTTTTCCATCTGCTGGCATTAAACGGGGGTCCACTGGTTCCCCAATACTTTTTTGTCTCTCAGGTTGAATATATAAAATATGTTTCAATATAGCAATATCTTGCCAAGTTCTACACTGCAAGTAAATCTTGAGTTAGAAATGTCGAAAGTCTGATTTAACCTCTGTTGTTGTTAGTACACATACATGTGAGGTTATTCTAAGGTCAGCAATAATAACGTAATTAATATGTTGTAGCAATGATACAAAGTGTCAGTGCAATACTACAGGTGGAGAAATAGAGGAACACTGACCAATAGTTAAAATTACTTAACTAAGACAATATGTACAGCTGTCCAGCACCTTTAACAGAGGAACACAATGCTAAAAGATTGGGGATTAATTAAATATTAAAATTTATTGTGCATCTCTAAAATTGAACTATTTTAAAGTTTTGAGGACATGATAGTTAAACACTCTTCCTCCCACTAAGAGTTGCATTTTTACCAGAAATTTAAAGAAGAGCTACATCTTTTGATCACAATATATTTACCTATCATAGGATATCTAATGCCAATTACAACATTAAATGGAGCATCAGAACATTGTCTTTAAACTTAAATGGAGGCAAATGCAGAGATGTACTGTAAGAGCCGGAGTTGCAAATTTTAATCCTTGCTGCTGCATTTCAAAATAAGTCTAGTGTAATAGTCACATGAGCTGAACAGTTTTGAAAATAAAGTAACAGCTGTGCTTGATGGCAATAAAAAAATAGCTTTTCCGTATCCTGTATAGTAAGACTCTGCCATTATTGTGCAATTTTCCTCAACTGGAAAAAACAGGCTTTATAAAGTGTTGAAATTGTATGACTAAAGCTGTCAAAATTAACCAGTAGATTTTGGGTTTATTTGGCCAAGTGGAAGTCTGTATTGTAGAAAGTTGAAGTCAAATACAGTATAGCAAGAGTTATGCTGAAATCAAAAATAAAGTTGTGTGTAATATTTCCCGCACTTGAGGATATTAGCAAAAATATATAACATGGGGTAAGGTCTTTGGGTATGCTGTAACTAAGGGAAAAGTCAAACTTAATTCTCTCTTTAACTTATGTTTCTGTAACATAAGACAGTTCCAAATTACAATTTACTCTACATTATGGTTGCCCAGTTAGACAAATGTATTGGCATTTTCTATTTTAATCCCTTCTATCAAAATAGAATTGTTTTAGTTGCATTTTATGTGTACTATTTTGGTGTTTTTAGTCCAATTTACGTACATGAATTACTCAAGGCATCAGCTTTTTCCAACATGTCTTAGAGCTGGTGGGACAGCGGAGATTGTTCATCTGAAATGGTTTAGGTCTTTACTTGTCAGTACCAGCTGAATACGTTTCACAGAGGTTACATATACTTTTCTAGTGATCCAATGAAAAATGATGAGAAAAAGGAGAAATGACAGCAGACAGCCTTATGTAAGTAATATAGTGACCTGAAATTCCTCTGACGGTCTTTCATTATGAATGACATTACAGCAGAAACTATGAAGGTGGCGTAGTGTGGAGTTTTGTTCTCTGTTGGACAATAATCTGTTGGAGTGTGATGATCCGGTCCAGTAAAGGATCATACCATTCTGAGTTCTGCCTGTTGTTCTTTTCGTTTATTATTGTAGGCCTCTCTTATCCATTATAGGATGAGTTTTGTGAAGACTTTGCTTTGTATTTAGAACAATGTGATCAACCTCCACTTTTCACACTTTATTCTTTGGCATTTTTGTTTTGTTGAAACTTCACCCATGATCCAAACCAAACTAAAGAGTTTGTATAATTCATCCACCACATCAATTCCTCCTTGTTTGAGTACCTTGTCTGCTTCTATCACTTTTCCTAGTTTTGCTTTGTATTAAGGCCATGTAGCTTTCCTGTTCACTAATTTCGCCAGTTTTTATATCCAGCATCCCAGCTGGTTCCTGTTTTGATGAATTCTCTTATGGAGGTCTGGATTGCTAAACTTCTATTGAAGTAAGATTTTCCCCCATTGTTTCATACTTGTCTTTGTTGTTTTTTCCACTACTCAGCTGTTATATTATTGCAAATATTCCTTTGAGGTCTCCTCGCTGTGACCATGTGGGTCCTGCTCCATGCTCCCTCTTCCAGATTTGGGAGCCCTGGCAGATGGGCACAAATCAAACTGAGCAAGGGGATGGTGCAAAAAGTGAACAAGTACTTTTATTAAAAACAATCAAAAAAATCAAAACAGTGTCCAAAGTGCAGTGCATCAAAGTTCCATAAATAAATAAATGATTCATAAAAATGACAAGTGGAGGTTAAAATCCTAAATACAGTATGTGTTCATATCGGTATGCACCAAAGCTAAAAGAAAAGTTGAAAAATAATCATGCCTGGTCACAAACCAAAATTTTGTAAATAAAATATGATCTATATCTTGAACGTTATAGGAACTTGGGGTCTTATTTATGAAAGTTTGTGTAGATTCGAGCATGAAAATGTGCTGTAATAAAAAAACAGAGAGGGCATAAGAATGTGGGGCAAACCCCATATAATAGGAAAAAACAAAATAACAAGATGATTAACATTTGTTAAGTAGTGACGTCTTTAAAGACACAAGTCTAGAAATAGACTGCTTAAAGATGTCGGTGGGTTAAGAGATCAGTGGAAAGGAAGAGGTGGATTCACACGACTCGAAACTGAAAGTGACATGATGACTTGTCTTGCTGTCGATCTTCAAATCTGCAGATGTAAAAGTGGAAAGACATTAAAGTCAAATGTGCACATAGGTTGTATATCAATCGTACATGCATGACAATGCGTACACCAAAAAACAGAAACATTCACATGTTTCCAAAAAAATCTGATTAAAAAAACCTGATGTACGCACACATTTATTATTAATCACAATTATTTAGTAAATGTGCGTATGTGATCAGCCTTGAATCCTGTTCATTTGTCACTCTAAACCAACCATATATGAACTATGCTAATTAATCTTGTGCATATGCAATCACAATGCTGCAGACCTTCATTGGCTGGCAGAGCAGCCTTCAGGCTAAGGCACCCTGACACTGCCACCTGTATATCGTTTGCATTTGAGGAGTCTTTAAAGAACTTTAAAGCACGGGGTCGAGGAAAGGCATAAGGTTTTATTGTTTGAGCAGGTAGCCACTTTCACCTAGCATATATAATGACATGATTACTGTTACAATGAATGTTATTGGTGATATGAAAAACTCTGGGTTGAGACAGTTAACTTACCAACTTGCCAACAACCAACCATCTCACACAGTACCGTGAGCAAGTCGTCTACCACTGCTACTTTGCCTCAAAATAAATGAATCATGGTTTGACCCATGCCACCAAGCTATGATATTTTTCAGTCTCATATTGACATCACAGATGACTTCTGCGTTAATGTAATGTCACTGCTTATGGTTGACAAAAGTAGCTTCATTTTTCCCTTATTGCTATGAGTGTTGTCAATTTCCCTGATTATGTTAGGAAAATCTAATGACTCTTGGCAGCCTAAATCAGCTCATAAGATAAGATAAAAAAAAAAAAATCCTGCTGGTCAGTGCAAGCTTATTCCTTTCATATATGGCTATATGCATAGTTTTCAAGCAGTACCAAACAAGCTATATTGTGTCAAACTGTTAGGCAATGAATAGGCTCTAGGGCTGTGTTTTTTTACTGCGCTTTGGTTTTGAATGCTGAAAACTGACAACGGGTAATCTATACTGACAAATAAACAAAAGCGTTCTTCAGTGCAAATACACAGCACTGCCCTATTAAAAAGGGAACTAAAATAGAGTCTTCACATCATATTCAACACTTTTGAGTTTTAATAGTTTTGTCACGTCAGTGCACATTATAATAATAATTCAGTGATATGAATTATTAATGGTGAGAGTCATTATTTAGCTGGTTTGGTTGCATTTCCCTATTTGATTAAGGGTGCAATTGTTTCCTGTTTTTTGGAAAGGTTGGAAATAGATGGGTCAGAGTTATCTATACTAATAAAAGGCAAAGCCCTCACTCACTCACTCACTCACTCACTCACTGACTCATCACTAATTCTCCAACTTCCCGTGTAGGTAGAAGGCTGAAATTTGGCAGGCTCATTCCTTACAGCTTCCTTACAAAAGTTGGGCAGGTTTCATTTCGAAATTCTACGCGTAATGGTCATAACTGGAAGGTATTTTTCTCCATTTACTGTAATGGAGTTGAGCTTGACCGCCGTGGGGGCGGAGTTTCGTGTGACATCATCACGCCGCCCACGTAATCACGTGAACTGACTGTCAACGCACTATGTAGAAAACCAGGAAGAGCTCCAAAATACGCTGAAGAAAACATGCATTATATAATTGAGAAGGCAGCGAAACAATAAGAAGCGAGCGAGTGACATATACTACCATATTCATCATTGCAGCTACTTCGGAAACAAAGCAAGGTATAAACCTAAACTTTAAATTAAGTTAATAGACAGGCTGCCGCTGGCGTTTTTCATGCCCACGGGTAATGCGGGATACAAGTTTAATGAGAGGACGCAGGATATAAACGAGAGTTTTGATCACTTTGTAACTAAGTTAAAATTGCAGGTGAAGGGGTGTGCTTATGCAAATTCCGAGAGACTGTGTTTGTGGGGGATTGACAGTTAAGGCGGGTGGGTGAGTCACGTCATCATATCCCCTCCCATTTACCTCATTTCGCTCTGAGCTGAGCTCCGGGGCTAACGCCGTCTTCCGAAGCAACTTCGTCACACTGCCACCAAATATTCACAGAAAAATCCACAAGTTAATACACACGCTGTCTCTAGAGTTTCTCCACACTGAATCCTCCAGGCACTACTTACAAAAGGTTACATTGACAATCGTGTTACGTTATTTTTAAAATCTTTCCTTTTCTTAGCACAAGCACAGCTGAGAAGCTTCGATGCATGTGCTCCATAACGCGTTAAAAAATAATGCATTTAATCACACTTTGCACTACAATCAAAGGGGAACTTTTGTCAATGCATGATTTCCTGGTACACCGATTACATTGATCAGCGCATCCCAATTCATTTTAGCCTCGCACCACCTTGGTTTGAGAAGAAGTATGAAAAAATATGAGGTTAACACACAAAAACAGATCACCAATTCAAGCTTTCTGAATAATCGATTCGCCATCAATAATTGTTTTGGTAAAGCCATACTCAGTGTAATCCTCCTTCCATTTTATAATTTTTCCGCCACTAGCCATGATTAAATGAACGGTAAAAAAGTAACAGCGAAGCGAGGGTGACTTATTTAGGCAAGCATATATATGACAGCAACACTCATGACAATCATGTTACGTTATTATTAAAATGTTTCCTTTTCTTTTTCATTACTTCTTTAACACACTACTTCTCCACTGCGAGGCGCGGGTATTGTGCTATACATATATATATATATATATGAATGACCTCCAAAGAGCGCGGAGACTTTTGATCATGTGAACGTGTCTGCAAAAACTGGCGTCTCCTGCCCAGCAAAAGTTGAGCAGCTGGCGCGCGCGCATAGCTGTGCCGGCCTTTGAGACGCTGACTGCGCTTCTGCCTTAAATCAAAGTGAGCACTTTTAATTTTTTTCATCCTCCCCCTGAGCTATAGCCCAGACAAGTGCAAACACGGGACCCATTTTCTACACCGCGGCAAAATAATATTAAGGCGCTTCGCACTTTATTTTGCACGTATACGATTATGAGGTCGTCAGCTCGGATTATGAAGACACGCACAGGAGTGAAGGACTGACAGTGCCATCACAGCCGATTAATAGCTGGGACGTCTCACCAGTCTGCACAAGACCCACCGTGACTGTCCCCAAAAGGCGCTCATATCGTCACCGAACACATCTCTCTACACTATATAAAAGAAAAAGGCAACTTTCCTTTCTTTACACCTTTTTTCCTTTTATCCCAAACTAAAGTCTTTCTCTCTTAACACTGCAGAGGACACAAAACTAATTTTCTTTAATTGCTGGTAAGGCACATTACCAGAGGCAGAAATTTAGACTTTCACATAGAAAATGTAATTTCTATACCATAGCCGTCGTGTAGCGCCTTTCAAAAGGGATCTACTACCGAGAGATGATCCATATACATTTTAGCTGCTGTTAGTACTACTTACCTGTTCTGTTATACCGTCTTTAAAATGTAGTTTACCCGCAACCACTCCAGTAGTGCTCAATGTACCTTTACTTCTTAAAACGTTAATGTTTTACTGTTTAATAACTTATAGACTACATTTTATTATTTTTCCCTTGCTCTCAGTGATCAAAGCTATACACACACATATAGACACAAACATATATATATACACATATATATATATATATATACCTGTGTGTATGTTTGTATGTACGTGTATACACACACACACACACACATACATACATACAAAGATACATACACACACACAAATTATATATATGTGTGTGTCTGTGTATGTATGTATATGTTTGTGTATATATGATGTAGATAGGTATGCATATATATATATGTGTATATGTAGATATGTATATAGATATGTATATATGTATATAGATATGAAGATATGTATGTGTATATGTATATATGTATGTATATATATATATGTAGACTCAAACCCATTATGACAGCAGCAATCCAAGCTGTGAGAAAACAGTAAAAAGGAGGCGTGTCACACATCGTGGTACATTTTCTGATGCAGCTAGACGAAAACAACTTTGTGACGCTGCCACCAAATACACAAAACAATTACTTTGACAATCATGTTACGTTATTTTTAAAATGTATATATATACACACAGATATAT
>JANRMT010062791.1:121422900-121461155 GCA_026402145.1 Polypterus bichir lapradei
TATCTATCTATCTATCTATCTATCTATCTATCTATCTATCTATCTATCTATCTTAAATACTCTAATCATTAACAGAGTTAGTGGGGTGGCTGGGGAGGCCTGCCCCCACTCTCGGATGCATTATTTTACTAAAAATAAGTCTCAACTAAAGGGTATTTTTTTTCTCAAACATTGTTTCAAGACCACAGCCAGTATTGGGGAATGTTAGTTTTAAAAGTAACATAGTTACATTATTCCTTACTTATAAAAAATAAGCAACTAAATAGGTTACGCAGTTACTTATGAAATATAATGTTTTATAAACAGTGTATTGCTTTTGTGTTAGTTTGTCTACTTTTGTATGAAAAACTGCAGATTTCATCAGCGAACGTTTGTTATTAAATCCTAAACTCATGAATCCTAAACTCATGAATCTCATGAACTCATGAAACTGAACAGAAAAACAGATGGATTTGATCATTTCCTTGTATTTGATAAATACTGTTGCACCACTGGGTGCAGACCTTAGGAGGTCATGCTCCGCAAGAGGCTGAGATGTGTCTGAGGGCAGGAATACCTGAAGAAACTGGCTATAAAAAGCAGTCCTCTGAGCAGTGTAGTGTGGGGTGTGTTTGGGGGTAAAGGCACATCATTTTGACAGCACTTTGATCGCATTTTCTAAAGCCTATTGGCTTCTTGCCTTATTTCCAATCCTGCTGTAATGATCAGTGGCTCCCCTTGGCTCTAAATTTGGTTGGATTAAATTTATCCTTCAGCACATTCAAGATTAAATGTTTTATGACTTTTGTTGAATTCTTTTCACTTAATTGCACACTTCATGTTTAACATTTCTCTCACTAGCTGTCACTACATGCCTGGAGCATGTGCTTCAATAATGTTATTCCATCAGCAACAGGCAACATCTCTGCAAAAACAGGCAATACTCCCACATAATAATCCAATAGTTTTTTTTTTTCTTTTAGAGTGGCAGAAATAATTCTCAAAAATGCCACAGTAATGCATATTTGTTTTTTTAAGTAATGCAAGTATTTTTACTTCAGGAAAATAAGTATTATGTTACATTTACTCATTCCTTTAAAAAGAAATCTGACTTCATAACGCATGTTACTTTTAATGTGTTACCTCCTACACTGGCTGCAACTAATGTAAATATGTAAATAATTGACAAATACGAAAATTAAATCCACCCTGTGCTAAGCAGCTCTCTCCTGCATGACACCTATATTTATTTAACAGAACAGAGAAAAAATCTCTATGACTTTCAGTGTGAATGTGCCCTTTGACTGAATGTGAGTTTATTAAGTGGTATTCATTAATTTAAATAACTTATACAAAAATACCTGGTGGACTGTAAAATATTTTTTAAGAATATCTTAGCGATATTTTGGACAACTGTTTAACAAACTTCGGATGTGCTGTGAACTCATTCTTACTTTTCAAAATGAAAATATTGTAATTAAGGTTATTTGGAAATTCACTGCCAGACCCATTTTTAGTAACAGATTAGGTTTTAATAGCAAGAGACATCTTCAAGAGGGTCAGGGAGCAGGTCAGCTTTGAATCTTGTTGCCTGTGATGGACTAGGACACACAGAGATGGCAGATTACATGAGTATCTAATGAGTTTTTAGGAAGTGGATGGTTTCATACAGACCTTCATCACACCAATGTCAGCAGCCAGAAGCAATGCGTCACAATATTGTGTCTTTGCTGGCAGTTATACTGTAGCTTCACACAGCAGCAGTGTTTCATGGAATTCTCTACATACCTTAAATTTACCTGAATTTAGCCAAGATGATGTGATTAGATTGGTGGAGTAGCATTCTAAACTAAAGGGCTCCAAGTTTTTCTTTAAATAATTTACTGAAACTGTAGCAATAAGGAAACACAAATGTGTTCCTCTTATAACCAACATGCATGAATGCAACATTAGTAAGCAGTTTGGGTTAAGTTTTAAATGCTTTAAGAGCCTGATGATTCAGTTACACTAATGAAGAGGTTAACATTTCTGTCTGCATGGCAGCATTCAAACATTGAGTTTTATTCACTAAAACTTACTGGAAAGAGCTATGAAAAAAGTGGTTCTAAATGTTAGAAAACTTATTGTGACAATGCTGTGGGCTGCAAATGTAAAAAGGGGACTCTACTAGCACTGTTAGAAAAATGAGCAGGGCAATATTGCAACATTTCTTAAATATTAAGCCAAAGTTTGGCTTCCTCATTCTCCATGTCTGTAGAAATTTTATTAGCCAGGTCATTAACTGACTTCCAAAAGCAATGAAATTTCCTGAAGTTTAGGCAAAATGACATTTTAAACCAGTTTTTGATAGACTTTGGATTTGCTGAATTAATCTGATCTTTTTCTTGCCATTCAACAAGCCTTACTCATTGCTATAGCATTACATGTTACAGCTTACAGATTGGAAATGTCATTTAGCACAATGAGAAGTGTAAAAATATGGCCAAGATATGGCCATGTTAGATGCACTGGGTATGCATGATGAGTGGTCATCTCGGGTGTAAGAATGAACTAACTGATAAAGTTATTCCCAAGTTCAGACAAATGAGTGCCAAATACAAATGGTGTTTATGAAACAGTGATTTAAATTTCACTTGCAATCTTCTCTTTCAGCTTCACAATATTAGTATTGTGACCTAAAGTTTTCCCAAGCACAAAGAATTCCAAAATTTCTCAAAATGCCCACTAAAGGGGAGAAAGCCATCAAACCCCAGCTGGAAATGAAAAGGGCAAACATTGAACCTTTATAAATAAAAAAGATTTATTTTACGCAAGACCCTGTTTAACATAAATAAACTCAGAGGAAAACAAAGGAACAAGAGGGCAACCCTAGAAGAACACAAAGTCCCACAGTCATAGAATGGTTGGAAAGGGTTCAAAAACACAGAAATCATAAAAATAATCAAAACAGGCAAAAAACGCAGGAGAACTCACCACCCATCCAGTGTAGTTAATGAACCACAACAGACTGTGGGGTTTCTTCAGCATTTATAGGCCTGAAAGCAGTCCCTTGTGGTGATGAAGAAGTGGCCCTGTCTCTTGGGGAGTTACCCACAAAACATAAGGAACATAACACAATACACATTGACATAAAGAAACTAAATATTCAACACTGATAAGAAAGACTATGGACAAAATAAACATAAAAACAGCATTTGCATGCTTTGACATGAACTAAATTATAAACAATGTTAATAACAAACATAAAAGGGATATTTCATCCCCAGCTGGGGTTGAACCCTGGCTTAAACACAACAATTAAACTTTATCAGTTTATTGGTATATAATATCAGTAACTGGAATGTTTATTGTAAAATTAAATTGCACAATAAAGAAATTAGATGTTGCTTGGAGTTTATTTTCTAACATTTCTGTCAACCAAATATACTTTTGAAGTTTTCCACTATTTCTCATTAGTAATACTGAATGGTCCTTAATTTTGTGGTTCACAGAAAAATCTGCCCACCCATGCAAAATTTCCTGCAGATGCCCATGGTGATACCTGTCTTTTTCATGAAGTAAATTAAAAATGGTACAATGTCTTCTGTCATTTAAATTCTGTTATTTCTGAGCTTTTGTTGTAATTTCAGAGTTTGTGTTCATATAAGTGAGATTTACTTTATATTGCAAATTTTTATTAGAACTAATTTATGATATTTGATATTTAAGATATGTAGCAGTATGGTTGTGACTCTAAACAAAGGCAGTTATGTTTTATGGTCCCTCAGGCTCCCCTAAACCAAAATCTCAAACTCCGTCCATGGCCATCACTGAGCCACAAAATGTGCTACTGACAAAGAGGGGTGTGACGTGGGGCATGACACATACTTTTAAGCTTCTTTTCTTCTGTCAACAGAACTCAGTTTTCTGCCTCCCACTCACAATTTGTGTGTCCCTCCCTGATAAACAAGGGCAAGTTTTTCCTCTTAAACATGCAGTGTTTACATGCATGCAAACTGCAGAAGTACATGAGTAAAGCTTGGCGCAATTATTTCCATAGAAAGAATAAAAAGGTCAAAAGAATATATTGCTAATAGAAGATATAAACTGTAACCAGTGAGGGGGAGGAAAAAATAAACTACTGCAAACGATTTCCTAGAGACAATAATGGATGATTAACAGTACTTTGGAATAAGCATATTTCAAAGTCTGGCTGACCTAGACAAATTGACTTACCTCCTCCTCCCAGGCATCCTAAAATATCACATATCATTTGCTGGCAAACTATAATATAATCATGTGGTGTCTGATGCTGTATCTCTCGCTGCTAATGACAAAGTTTCTGAAGCATACTTAAATTATATTCTGGTCAAGCTAGAAATGGAACCAAGTGTCACAGGTGAATACCTGAGGAAAAAAGAAAATGGCAAAAGGATTTATTTCCACATGTCACTAACCAGCACAGACAATGACAACTGGATTCTCCCCCACTCTGGCCATGAACCTATTACCCTTCTAGAAAGGTCTTTCACCTGTACATCTGGATGAAGGCTACCTTTGCTTCTGTTCCTCTAATGATTGACTCCCCCACTATCACAGCCTCTGTTTTTCTGAGAACTTGTTATGAGATGGAACATTGGGGCTTCGTATGCCTGCTTACCACCTCAGAGCCTTTAGAGACATTGACCAGCTCCACAAGGACCTGAAAACAGTTTGACACTTCCAATTCTGGGGTTGATGCCCCCAGATAATGTGCACCCTTTGCCTTGTGCCTTGTGAATGTGATCCATCTATCTCTACGTTTCATGTCTGGAGTCTCCTCCTGTGCCCCCTTAGGGGTGCACACTATGTCTTTAAAGGACACTTAGACCAGGATGGTCAGTTCTCCCTTTAACTTGACAGGAAGATTATTTTCAATTGTTGTCTAGCTGAAGGTTGTACCTCCTTCAACAACTATGTGTATCCTTGGAATTTTAAGAAGGCCTGTGTTTTGAGATTGTAATGTTCACTGTGGAATGTCTATATTTCTGTTACAGTGTTTCAAAATGCAGATCCTTGTGTGTATCCACCTATGCCCCAGATACATATAGATATGCCAACTAGCCATAGTGATAAAGCTCTTTAGTGGAATATGCTGCTCTTTGCTCCAGTGTCTCTTCTGCAACTGTGAGCCCTCTTCAGGTTATAAGTCCAGCTATTGAATTTTAGTGACATTCTTTGAATAGATTACACCATGACTCATTGGAATGCAATAAAATGAACACGAAATCCCATTTCTGCTTCTCCTCAAGTATAAAGAGGAAAGGAACCTCCAGCTCCAGATTTTCCTATGTAAAGATGTGGTCAGAGAAGGAGCTCTGAACAAGTGAGTGCATTATACAATACATGTGTGTGCTGGAGTGAATGTCACCATGGAAAAATAAACTTGTGTTTAATCAACTTGGCTGCTGCCGTCAATGAATTCAGCTCACCACAGTCAGTCAACAGTGAGTAGCAATCATGCCACAGCAATACATTATTGAACAAGCAACAGTATTTTCAAAGTAACACCTACACATCCCCTACCCTGGATAATACTTTGGAATTAACTCAATCTCAGCCAAGTATTACTCTAGAATCAAAATGCTTTATGTGTTCTAGGGGCTTGACTAGTAGTATCTAATACACAGAGGAAAACCGTGTCACTTCATTATTTTGCAAAAGAGATATACGTTTTCTTCTTTATTCTATATACTAGAGAAAGAATGTCACACTGTGAATTGTTACTGTTACTCAGCAGAGAGATTGTGAATGTTAGAATTATTATGCTAACTTTGCATTTTACTATTAACTTATCGGATGGAAAGAGAGAATGGTTCTCTTATGTTGGTTGTGCTACATTAAAAAGAGGATGTTTTTCTTTGTCAAAGTTTTTGTGTTTTATTGTTTTATCAGATAACCTGACATGAAAGGTACCAATGAACTTCTTAGGTTATTTTCTTAATGAGGAATAGGAAGAAATGTCAAAACCAGCTATGTACTTGTTACCTCTGCCCTCATACCTACATCACCGTCTGTACTGTACCCCACTCATTTAATTCTAGGTGTTACATTTTAGCCAGGGTTATTTCACTGGTTTATGCATGTTCCCATTATTATGTCTTCTTTGTTTATTTTTAAGTATGTTTTGTGTCTTTATGTGACTTCTGTTTCTATTTATGTTTATTCATATATATTTCCTTTGTATGGTTTTCCTTGTTTTTTCTGGGTGGTACCTCAAGAAATAGGACCACCATTACATCACTGCTAAAGGACTGACCCCTACCTATGAGTTTTGGCAGGGAAGCGTGTCTCTCATGAGTATTAATTTTTTTCTTATGAGTATTATTTTTGTGGATTTATTGCTTCTGTTTTAATCTTTGATTTTTTGAATTACAGCTGGAATTTGGTAAACCCATTCTGCCATCATTTTGCCAGCCTTTGCCATTTTTGATCTTTTTGTTCTTCTCAAAAATATTTTAATTTATAAAGAATCTTTTGGTGTCTCTTTGAGTCAGAGTTTTATCCATGGCATCTTTCCCCTGAGAAGCATTTAATATATTTTGCGATTTTAAAAGCACTATTGAATATTTGAAGGCAATTCCCCTCTCTGGGGCCATTTAGACTGAAGCCACCTAGTAGATCTTAGGGTTAAGACTGCGTAAGATTCCCTATACCCCTGTTCTATGCAGGGTAAGAAAAGGTTTATGGGTAGCCTGGTTTAAGGGTCATTTTGAGTACTCACACCATTTTGTGACTTCATATACACTCAGATTATAAACCTCAGGAACTCTATCAGCAGGCTGCTTAGCTGACTGGGGCTGTCTTTATTTTCACAAAAAAATCTAATCTCTCAAGTCAAGGAGTAAAAGAGTTTACTTAAAAATTAAATTTATTTGCATGAAAATCATTAGCAGTATATAATGCAACAAAGAATCAAACAATCTGGTTCTGTTAAATCATCATTCAGTCCAAGCAGCTGTAACAAGATGCTGATGACCATTTTATTCCCACATGGCTTTTTCACTTGCAGATTATGGGGTCTAAATATTACAGCCATAATTATCAAAAGCACAAGGTTAGTTCTCTGAGACTCAAAGATCTTCTTCTTCTTTTGGCAGCTCCCGTTAGGGATTGCTACAGTGGATCATCTTTTTTCATATCTTCTTGTCCTCTGCATCTTGTTCTGTTACACCCATCACCTGCATGTCCTCTCTCAGCACATTCATAAACCTACTCTTAGGCCTTCCTCTTTTCCTCTTACCTGGCAGCTCTATCTTTAACATCCTTTTCCCAGTATACCCTGCATCTCTCCTCTGCACATGTCCAAACCAAACAATCTCGTCTCGACTTTGTCTCCCAGCTGTCCTACTTGAGCTGACCCTCTAATGTAATCATTTCTAATCCTATCCATCCTCCTCACACCCAATGCAAATCTTAGCATCTTTAACTTTGCTACCTCCAGCTCTGTCTCCTGCTTTCTGGTCAGTGCCACCGTCTCTAACCCATATAACAAGTATGGTCTCATTACCGTCCTTTAGACCTTCCCTTTCACTCTTGCTTATACCCGACTGTAACAAATTACTCCTGACACTCTTCTCCACCTATTCCACCTTGTCTGAACTCTCTTTTTCACCTCTCTTCCACAATTCCCATTACTCTGTACTGTTGATCCCAAGTATTTAAACTCCTCCACCTTCACCAGTTCTACTCCTTGCATCTTCACCATTCCACTGACCTCCCTCTCATTTACACACAAGTATTCTGTCTTGTTCCTACTGACCTTCATTCCTCTCCTCTCCAGAGCATATCTCCACCTCTCCAGGGTCTCCTCAACTTGCTCCATACTATCACTACAGATCATAATGTCATCAGCAAACATCATAGTCCAAGGGGACTCCTGTTTAATCTTGTCTGTCAACCTGTCAATCACCATTGCAAACAAGAAAGGGCTCAGAGCCGTTCCCTGATGTAATCCCACCTCCACCTTCAACACATCCGTCACTCCTACCGCAGAGGTCACCACTGTCACACTTCGCTCGTACATATCCTCTACAACTATTACGTACTTCTCTGCCACTCCCGACTTCCTCATACAATACCACAGTTTCTCTCAAGGCACCCTATCATATGCTTTCTCCAGGTCCACAAAGATACAATACAACTCCTTCTGGCCGTTTCCATACTTCACCATCAACATCCTCAGAGCAAACATTGCATCCGTGGTGCTCTTTCTTGGCACTAATCATCACCTCACTTCTTCACCTAGCTTCCACTACTCTTTCCCAGTTCTCTGAGATACAAAGATAATCAAGTAGAATGCTTCATGCTCCAGCTTTCCCAGCATTCACTTTACTCCTGTTCTTCTTGTCAAGACTCATGACTATAAGTAAAAGGCCGATTACCCGAAGATTTTAAAATATCACCACTACTTTCTTACATAAAATGAAAATGGGAAATCCATTTTGCCACGTTTTCCCCAATTTAACTCTTTTATTACATTTTCCACTAAACACTGTGAAGTATGCAGGAAACATTTCCTGAGGCAACATATTTTTTCCAACTTTTTTATTCTATTAATTATCTCTCCATTAAAATGTGACAGATCCCATTCTGGATTTGCTCTTTATGTATACGAATAGCTATTTCTTCTCCTAGGTAACACCCTTCAACTTAGAGATTTTGTTAATATAAAGTATGTAGCCGACAGCAATGAGTCTACACTCTGCCATGTTCAGTAATTTATATTTCTTTCCAGGTGCCCCACCTGTTGCCCTGGTTGCATAATACTGTCTGAACATACAGAATGAAAAGCTGCTTCTGCTGCATTGTCTGGAACAAGCAGAGCTGCCTTTTCTGACCCTTAAGCTAGACATATTAAGACTGTGTACAGACATAAACACACACCTTCCCTGCCCTAAACAGAACACACCTGACTCATATTACCATGGCAATCAGCTGGCAGCATGCCAAGGTCAAACTTGTGTCTTGCTTCTCCATGGCTCTGTCTCAGAGCTGCTTTAACGTCATCTCTCCAACATTCTTTTTCCCATTCTCTGAATTATGTAAACAACAGTTCCTATTTCACTTTGAGGCAATCAGAAGTGAGTGGATAAAGAAGTAGAGTGCCAGAAAGGCGAAAGGGCAGACGGGCAGTGGCAGGTAGCATACAACTCTGCCCGCCAGTGACTCACTCACTCACTGCAGTAGGCCTCAATCAGAAGCCAGTTAATGGCTGACAGCCTTCCATTATCTCCTTGATCCTCCTGGAAACCAAACATGTACATGGTGGGAATGCTGAGAAGAAAAACTCACACCTTGCAGTCTACAGAAGACACAACAGGGTGAGGCCACTTATCTCCCTGTGCAGTGCGACACATTCATCCAAGTTCAAACAAGTTATGTGAAAATAACTGACAAGGCCTAACATCAGACTTGTGTCTGTCTGACCCTAAGGTTCTAAGGTGACGTTATGTAGACTGTGACTTAAGTTGAAGCTAACAGTAAAAACTGATTGCTGCTCCATAAGTGCACTTGGAGCCAGGATGCCCGAGGTCGCAGCTTGATGATCAACTTTGTAATCATGTCATCGGATCTGCGACCTTATGTCTTGGACATTCGGGTAAAGAGAGGGGCTGAGCTGTCAACTGATCACCACCTGGTGGAAAGTTGGATCAGATGGCGGGAGAGGCTGCCGGACAGACCAGGCTGACCCAAACATATAATGAGTGTCTGCTGGGAATGTCTGGCGGAGAAACTGGTCAGAAAGATCTTTAACTGCCACCTCCGGCAGAACTTCAACCTCATTTCGAGAGAGGCGAAGGACATTGAGTCTGAATGGGCCATGTTCCGAGCCTCCATTGTCGAAGCAGCAGAATGGAGCTGTGGCTGCAAGGTTGTCTGTGCCTCTCGTGGCGGCAATCCACGAACCCAGTGGTGGACACCTAAGGTTCGAGAGGCCGTCAAGTTGAAGAAAGAGTCCTATCGGGTCTGGTTGACCAGTGGGACTCTGGAGGCAGCTGAGAGGTACCGGCAGGCGAAATGGGGCGGCATCAGCTGTTGCAGAGGCAAAAACTCGGGCATGGGAGGAGTTTGGAGAAGCCATGGAAAATGACTTTCGGTCAGCACCGAAAAGGTTCTTGTTAAACCGTCAGGTGCCTCACGAGGGGAAAGCGGTGCTCCACCAACACTGTGTACAATGGAGATGGGGCCCTGCTGACTTCAACAGCAGACGTTTTTGACCGGTGGAAGGAATACTTCGAGGATCCTCTCAATCACACCAGCATGTCTTTCTTAGAGGAAGCAGAGCTAGAGGACTCCGGGGGGGGCCCGTCCATATCAGGGGCCGAGGTTGCCGAAGTAGTTAAAAAGCTCGGAGGGGGCGGAGCCCCTGGGGTGGACAAGATTCACCCTGGGTTCCTCAGGGCTCTGAATGTTGTGGGGCTGTCCTGGTTGACACGTCTCTGCAACATCGCATGGACATCGGGGGCAGTACCTCTGGGTTGGCAAACCAGGGTGGTTGTCCCCCTTTTTAAAAAGGGTGACCGGAGGATGTGCTCCAACTATAGGGGGATCACACTCCTCAGTCTCCCCGGTACAGTCTATTCAGAGGTGCTGGAGAAGAGAGTTTGGTCGATGGTCGAATCTCGGATTCAAGAGGAACAATGAGGATTCCATCCCAGCTGTGGAACATTGGACCAGCTCTACACCCTGGCCAGGATCCTGGAGGGGGCTTGGGAGTTTGCCCAACCAGTCCACATGTGTTTTGTGGATTTGGAGGCATTCGACCGTGTCCCTCGAAGCATCCTGTGGGGTGTGCTCCAAGAGTATGAGGTACAAAGCTCGTTGTTACAAGCCATTCGGTCCCCTTACCAGGAGGAGCAGGAGCTTGGTCCACATTGCCGATAATAAGTCAGACTCGTTTCCTAATGAGGTTAGACTCTGCCTGGGCTGCCTTTTGTCACCAATTCTGTTAATAAGTTTTATGGACAGAATTTCTAGGCGCAGCCAAGGAGCGGAAGGGATCTGGTTCAGTGACCTCAGAATCTCGTCTCTGTTATTTGCGGATGACGTGGTTCTGTTGGCTTCATCGGACAGCGACCTCCAGCTCTCACTGGAGTGGTTCACAGCCGAGTGTGAAACAGCGGGGATGAGAGTCAGCAATTCTAAATCCGAGGTCATGGTTCTCAGCCGGAAAAAAGTTGAATGCTCTCTCCGGGTTGGGAACACATTACTGCCTCAAGTGGAGGAGTTCAAGTATCTCGGGGTCTTGTTCACGAGTGAGGGAAGAATGGAGCAGGAGGTTGACAGACGGATTGGTGCGGCATCAGGAGTAATGTGGGCTCTGCAACAGTCCATCATGGTGGAGAGAGAGCTGAGCCAAAAGGAGAGCTTGTTGATTTGCTAGTTGATCTACAGTATGTTCCTACCCTCACCTATGGCCACGAGCTTTGGGTAGTGACACAAAAGTGCAAGATCGTGGATACAAGAGGCCAAAATGAGTTTTCTCCACAGGGTGGCTGGACTTTCCCTTAGAGGTGAGGAGTTCAGTTATCCGGGAGAGACTCGGAGTAGAGTCACTGACCCTCCACATTGAAAGGAGTCAATTGAGGTGGTTCGGCATCTGGTCAGGATGCCCCCTGGACGTCTCCCTAGGAGGGTGCTCTAGGCATGCCCTACTGGGAGAAAGCCATGGGGCAGACCCAGGACATGCCAGAGGGATTATATCTCCCAGCTGGCCTGGGAATGCCTCGGGGTCCTCCCAAAGGAGCTAGAGGAGGTGGCCAGGGAGAGGGAGGTCTGGGCTTCCCTGCTTAGGCTGCTGCCCCCACGACCCGACCTCGGATAAGCGGTGGATAATGGACAGATGCTCAACTTTGTCTTTTTACAAAAAAAGTAAATAAAACAATGTCCATATTTGTGAAACATCTCAAAATTACTTCCAGAAATTCTAATAAACATCTGACTCGGATAAGAATTTGTCCTACCGGAGAGCAGGACAAGAGAAGTAGTTATGAAGTATCCTCCACCCATTCACCCATCCCAACTAGGAGTAAAAGTTCTTATATGAGAGTGAAAGACATCACATTTTTATGGCTCCACAGGCCACAAAATGATATAATGAAGTTGTTTTTTAGGTTCCTTGGAAATCACACTTACAGTGAGGCTTCACCACAAAGATAATTATTGTAATAAAAAAATAACATTTAAAGCAATAAGAGAAGAACAAGAAAATGGAAGAAATTATAAAAAGGTAGGCATACTTTTTGCCACTTCTCTGTGAAATAAAGAATCTTCTCATGTTTGTAAAGTTTAATATGAATGTTCCAGGGATTTGCCTGTGTGACATTTAGCTGTCAGTCACCCATCCAGGCCTTCCTGTCTTCAGGGTTATGTGGTGGTTACTACAGTAAAATATGCATCCATGACATCACTTGTATGCTGATACTGTGATATCGCCTTCCGAGTCACATATGTGTGCTCATCCACACTTGGGGCAATGAACTTTATGTGCATGCTATCAATCATACCAGCATTGACAGGATAAACAGTGATTTCCATTAATGCAGCTTGCTTTAACATTACCTCACGTGGAGTGTTGGGGAAATGTATAAATCTGCGTATTAACTCATGCATTGTAAAGGATTTTAAAGTCTGATATAGAATTCAAGAAATGGTTGGTTGTGACATATCCAAATCATCAATATTACAAACTTTCATTTTCTCCATGTACTTTCATGAACACTTTCACTTTGGCTGGCTGAGCAAATGGCTTCTTAGCATAGATGGAGGAATCACATAACATACAAAATGTCTTATGCATCTCATTCCATCTCTGTTGAATCAATATCTTTTTTTTATGAGTTCATTGTTGTTCAGCATTTCCAAACCATTCAGCTTCTCCTGGGATGTGAATGCAGATCTCTGCCTGAATGACACTTTCTTGCAGCTTCTAGCAAGTTAGGACAACACATGGGCTCTCCTAAAGTTCGGTGAAGGTAAGAGTAGGGCCAAATTTGCTATAAATTTGCTGTTTGCTGTATTCACTATATCATTTCCTACAATTGGGTCAGCCATTGGGATGACAGGATTATTTAAGTTTCTGGGAACTGTGCTGTCATAAAACTTTAAGTGGGACAATAACATCACTTGTCTTATTAAGAAAGTCCATCAGGGAATGTTCTTTTTGTGTCATCTGAGGAAGTTCAATCTCCAACAAGCAATATTGGTCCAATTCTATACCATCATCATCGAGTTCATTCTGACCTCATCTATAACTGTATGGTTTTGTCCTGTCTCTGTTCAGGCTAAGGCCAGTCTGCAGCACATCATTAAAGACTCTGAAAGGATCATAAGCTGTAACTTAACACACACCGAATTCCTATAAGAGTCCGTTGTAAGGAAGAGGGCTGCAAAAATCATTGCTGATCCGACTCACCCAGGGCATCATCTGTTCCAAAGACTTTCCTCTGGCAAATGTCTTCATACAGTGAAAGTTAAAACAACATATCAACTAAACAGTTTTTTTCAATGTGCAATTATTGTTACTAATTGTAATGAGCTTCTACTCAGTATCTATGTATACCTGCACACTGGACTGCCTGGATATTTTAATCCTACTATCTCTTTATGTTTTTATATTTCCCTTGTATGTGGCATCATATTTTATCATTTCATATTTTATCTTTTGTATTCTCTGTTGTCATTGTATGTTGCACCAATACTCTCAAGACAAATTCCTAGTACACATCAGTGTACCTGGCCAGTAAAGTGAATTCTGATTCTGAAATTTGCATCAATCTGAGGTTTTTTTGCCTGTTAGGACAGTTTTCGTACACTGAGGTGCTTGAAAAATATGGGATTTGAAGATGTACCCAAGTGTAACAGTGAAAAAAAAATGCACCCAGCAGTAAGACATGCCTATCCTGACACATAGTGTACCTCACCCCTTGCTAAATACACTTTCACATTGCTTTATATATTAGCCATGTGACCACCATTAGGTTTCCATTGAGGTTAAATATAGTCAATGAGAAACAATGATCTTTCTTTTAGTAGTCTGGAGCCAGCCAATTCCAAATAGCCCATTTTAAGCATCATCACGTTTTTTTAGAGCCTGATGTCACCTCTGGCATCTTCATCCAGCCCACCACAGCGGTCCTGTTCCAGACCTCAAGGTGACTCACTGTTCCCACTTCAGCATTCTCAGGGTGATTTCTTGTTTCCTAAATATGGAAAAGAGTACATCAGTAAAATCTGGTGAATAAGTCAGAAAAACTTGACACTGCTAAAAATAAAGCCAGCTTATCCCTCCTAAGAGACCTAACTGTCATTATTAGAATTGCTTTGTCATGGAGAAAAAATAAAATTCTTTACAACCATATTCTGCAATTAGGTCACTCAAAGCGGGACAAAGTCACTAAGGATATCTTTCCCTTAATTTGAGTTGTTCTAGTTTGCAGTTTTTAAAGTGCTTTTTGATGACATTTTGTGTGAAAGGCACTATATAAAATAAAGGTTGATTGGCCACTTAAATGTTAAACTGCATCACACTGAAACTGTGAATTACCCATCTCTGCACCAATCACCAATACTTTGATCCAATCAAGTGGTAGGTTAAAGCTTGAGTAAGTGGGAAGATGTGGTGGGGGGTGTTGAGTTTCTTTTCCTTAGTGGTCATATTTTTATTTTTCATTTGTTGTCTTGGCAACGAGGAATCCCCCAAACAGCAAACAAGCATTTTTAATGTGGAATAAATGGATCACTGGCTGCCAGGAAGCTAACTACATGTCCACTAACTTTTGAGATGCTACTGCATTCCCTTCGTAACCTTAAGCCCTGTGTCTCATTAATTGGGCCCTTGGGATGAGTCAGCCCCCTGTTTTCCTTGGCTTATTGCCCACCCGACAGACTTGTCAGGAGTCTTCTGTGTAATTCTACTTCACTTACACTTCAGGACTGAGTGGCTTGCTGAAATAGAAAACAGATGTTTGCAGGTCATTTAATGGCTAGGACTTCCTGCCAAGTCCAATGCTTTAGAAAAGCTTCCAGTGGGTCAGAGTACAAATGAAGCAGATCATATCTAGTCATCAGCCTGTTGCATTTTATTTCTGCCTTATCACCATACACTTTTCTTATTATTTGAAATATGTGCATGTGTATGTGGTTTGGGAGGGTGTAATTTATACCAGTAACTGTGTGCTTAACACAGACCTTCACAAAGCCTGTCTTCCAGCCAGTCCTGCTTACTGTTGTCCTGTCTGAGAGCTCAATCAGTTCAGAAGTTAATACCTAGTGCCACACATGTGCACATAGGAGGCAATCAATAGGCTTGACTAATGATGGAATGACAGGACAGCGGTTGACAAGGTGCACTAACATCTTTTCTTACCCCCTCTGTAGATCATCTGATGGAAAAACCACCTGAAGCCAAACAGGTTTCACTCCCGTCTCTAGACCTTGCCCTCTTGCTGACCTAATTTCCACATGTTCCACCTGGACCCTACTCTTCCTTCAAACTACCTATGCAGCCAAAAGTGATATGAGGTGAGGTTCATGGCTGGAGAGGCACTGACTCCTTCAGAGTCAGATTTACAAATATATGAACCCAAAAGAGTAACTTATTCACTATTCATTTGACAGCATGCACATTAACTACTGGTTATGTTTCATATCTCATCAGTATTCTTTACACACACATCGGTAAGGAGTATTTTTGGCTAAGAAAACACGTTACATTTCTAGCAGCGAGAGAGAGTGGAGAGAGAGCATTTGCTCCTCATCCTCCATGTGTTCTAAATTTGCCTTTGCTATACTCATTCAATACAAATGAAGTATTGAGTTATGTACAAAAACGGATTACAATTTTGACCTTGATGAAAATATTTGGTTGTTTTTGAAAGCTTTTAATTCTTATGTTTTAATCAATTTTAATACATACTGTTCAACAAAAAAGGATAACAAGAAAAACAAAAGAATATTTTATTTAAGGTCAAAATTTAGTTTTTAAATATTGGATTGTTTTTTCTTAGTTTAATCCCATCTCTATATATAATCTTCATTTGGATCTGGATCTTTGTTTGTCCGTGAATGAATTAGAAGAAGAAGCACTACATGGCAGTAGAGAGACAGCTAAAACATAGGCATTGCATTAAGAATCTCCTCCAGGCTTATACTACTGAAGACTGTAGTACGCCAGTCACACCTCAAAGCACAGACATTCAAACTAAACAAATTGTTGTGCTTTAAATTAACTAAAGAGATCTTCATTTAGATCTTGATCTTTGTTTGTCCATTAATTCCACGCATGCGTAGACCACCTTCCAGTTTAGTACGTTGTTGTTACTCACGGATGTCAACAATGTGCAGGAATAACGAAAGGGGTGGTGGACAGTGTTACGCTGGTTAGCTCCTGAGGCCTGGTTAGAGAATGAGATCGCCGAAGATAAAAGATACGTGCCTACGTAACATATGAATGAAAGAAAGACAGTGGGTAAAATGAATAACAATGTAACAGCACGTTCCGGAAATTATTATTGTTATGTTGTAGCCGGCGAGTGCTGCGCGTCTCACAGTTGTACTGTGGCTTGCTCACATGTCAGTGAAGTGATCCCTATTTATGCTTTAAAGAGCCTGGATACCTATGTGTCCCCCTTTTATAACCATTGCTCTGTGTATATTGCCTTACTCTTTGGATTGCCACAAAGCAACCTGCGAGATTGGAGAAAGGTTGAGAAGAGATCGTGAGAGGAAACGACAGCATCGTGAAAACGAGACGGACTGTGAACGGACAGAAGCAGAAATGCTCCTACACCACCACATAATTACGATTTGGACAGTGATTCCGAGTAGGCCGTTCCTATCGAATCAATATCCAAGGGTTTTCTTTTGTAATTTTGTTTCCCTTATAAAAAATCATAATGCTGTGCGACGAAAGGCCCAGTTCACGACTGGCAGATGCGTTTAAACATGGAGCCCTTCACAGACAACTTTAACACGCGCAACGTAGTTGAGCGCACATGGCTAGTTTTTTATAAAATTGAAAACCGTTTATGGTCTTACCTTTAAAATTGTAAATGAAGTCCATGCGCCTATGCTTCTCCATGAAAATCTCCATCAATTTCTAGTAAAAGTCCTCCTTATTATCCTTTAGTTTTAAAAATCTTAATCTTCCATTTTGGCAGTCAGTCGGAACAAAAAATGAAAAAAATGGACCACTGCAGTGCACTTGACTTTCTGATATCACTAACTTATTGGCGCAGCAGCAACAACAACAACAAGCACCTGTTGGGCTCACATCCTCCCCCTTCAGTGTGGTACGGTGCTGTCTGCCTCACCTTGTGCCTTTTCACTGTGGTTTTATGTTTGATCAGCAAGACTAAATATGTCACACAAATTTTTTAAGATATTAGTCATACAGTGGAAAGTCAGGGTGTATAATAAACGTGTCTGCAAACATTATATTGGCGACATACAGAGAGACAGCAACAGGCACGCGCCAATTGCATGCATCAAACCAGTGTGTGAGGGAAGGCACAGTCCAAGGTGAGGTGAGGCTCATCTCATCACTGCCGCAGCTCGCATTTCTCCCCTGTATTTGAACAGGAAATGCGCCAAGTCGGTGATTTTGACTATAAAAATTATCAAAATTATTGGAATCATAAAGAAAATAAATTTATAGCACAGACCAGTGGACAAATGTATTTTATGTTATCATTATTAGTTTTTTTACTTTTCATGATGACAGGTGACAGAGCCTCACCTGCCTCCCCTGAACTGCACGTCCCTGAAAGCCAACTATCTGCCTTTCCCTTACAGTCCCGTTCTAGACTACTCGGTGGCAAACCCGCTATTCTTTAAAAGAAAGCATACAATATACAGGATGGATCCCCAAACCTTTTTCTGGCTATCTTGTGTTATTTTACACTGGATTTAATTATTCATTTTAATTAAAAAGAATGAATGTGCTAAGATATACACAAAGTATATACACTGATATTTGCTATGAGCCACAGCCTTTATTAAGTTGGCATACCTGCCAGGTTTGCTTTATTATATTTTAATTTAGGGGTGCATTGATATTCCTCCATCTCATGTTAATTGGCAATTCTAATCTGTACCTTGTGGTTCTGGGTATGTGCATAAGTGGGTTATCTTCCCACCCAGTGCTGGTGCTGCCCTGTTCCCAGGTCTGCCAAGAGAGAATTTTGCTCCTGTAATCCTGAATTAGGAATGATGACTTGAAAATGCGGTTACTTTTTACAGGAGTTTATAAAAATATTACACAATATCAGGTTTAATGCAAAATAACAATGAAATGTATGTTGTGTTTAAATGTTAGCATTTATACTTTTCATTTGTGAGCCTGCTTCATTATTATTGTGTAGAATACTTTTGAAACTATGCAGACACCACTACAAACAAATGAATGAATGCCACCTACAGGATGTGAGTTCTTAGAGTCTGTACATAATGTACTCTTCATGTGCCAGTTTTTTTAGTTTCTTTAGATTCCTCCCAGGCTGCACATTGACCACTGTGTGTAATTGATGGTGCTTTGTAAAGGACTAGTGATCCTGTCAGTGTAGCTCAGATTGGTTTCAGCTCTCTGCTTTATTCTATTAGAAGAAGAGGGTCTAGAAAATAGATAGAGAGATAACATTGACAAAAAGACAATGAGCAGAACAAGGAAGGGAACCTGTAAAAAAAAAAAAAAAAAAAGTGGGAAGGCTCTTACTAAATATTCCAGTAGAACAGAAACAACATTATATATTTATAGTGTTACTTATGTATCCCTGTTTCTACATATCTGTTTACTATAAATCTTAAATTGCCAAAACTAGCCTGGCATTCTATTATTACAGGAACAATAAAGGCAAGAGCCAGCCCTGAACTGGAAGCAGTATGTGGCAGGACAATTTCAGGTGCTCAGTCATACTGGAATAACTTAATCTATGAGGACACCTGAGAATTGGGAGAATACAAGAGTCAATGTGTAAACTGAGCCAGAACTGAACCTATGAGGCAACTGTAGGGCCAACCACTGTCCATGCCAACTTTTCAATAATGCAGCAACAAATCCTTGAAGCATCAACATTCCACATGATTTTGTTGTAGTGTGTGTTTAAAATCTTCCAAATTTGTAGTAAACAATACTACTTATTAAAATGTAGTAGTAAATAATATTGGCATGTTTTGCAGGAAGATAAACTAAATTGTATAAGGGATGGAGCATCTATCTATCTAACCAAATTAATCTCATTCACAGTCATGGAAGGCAAGGCATGATCCAGTCTTGGATGGGACAGCAGAACATCATTAATGGTGAGCTTTATCCAAAGTACTTCAAAGCAATTGGCAATACCTCAGCCCAAGGATGCCTAACAAGAGGTTTGAAACAACTAAATCCAGGAAGCATTAAAAGTATTATTCAAATCTAACTTTGTGGCAGTGTGGTTTACATGAAAGAGTTACACAATTAATGACTTTAAATGCAACATACAATTCCTCACATTTTTGGCAGGAGTGCTTTGGCAAACAGTGGTAAACAATAACTAGGTTGGAAGACTCTTTCACCAGTGTTCTTAACCTGGTGTATATGTAAGAAACCAATTTAGACGTTCTTCTTTCAGTGTAATGCTTATAATGCTAATAGCTGCATGGCATTACTAAAGAATGATTTATTTTCCAAATTATTCCTCCAAACACGTTAATGTTAAAATATTTGTTTTAAAAGGAGAAGAAAAAGAAAAATGCAGTGACAGATCCTCCTTTTTTGCAACATAATACTGTTGTCAAGATAAATAAGAGTTTCTAATGGTTGAATGATATTGGAGTGGACGCCTGCCCTGGCAAAGGATATGGCCTCACTGTGGACATCTGCTACAAAAACCAAAGGCCCTTTTTAAGAAAATACAGAAATAAATGAGGCATCAGCGCCCTCTGCTGACTAAATCTCAATCAACGTAAGGTAGGTGAAAGCTGGACTTAATGGTATTTGAATGTAGAGATCATGAGAAAACTTAAAGCACAAGTTAAGCACAATATTATTCATATTTTCCTTTGCATAATCATATATATGTATCCAGTTAAACAAATTTACGATCGTGCTGCCTCATAGATTCCGTAAACCTTGCTTGAATGTAGTGCCCAGTCATTGTTCATGTGGACAGACAGATTAGATTAATTCCTAATTTGCGCGTGTGTGACTGGGTGTGTGTGAGTGGGCTTTGTGGTGGGCTGCCCTCACCCCAGGGCTGTTTCATTGTGTGCAGGGCTGCTGAGATTGGATTCAGCTTTCCACAACCCAGACTGGATTAAGTGAGCTTGAAAATGTCATTTATGTTTTTTTATTTTTTCCTACTTATTAATAAGCCATTTACAATATACTGGAATGGATTTTAAAGGAAAGTGTTTACAAGCAGGAAAAAACATTGAACCAAATCTAAGAGAAATGTATTTATTTATTCTAATTCTATTTGAAAGCTTTGTTGCATTTCTTACAATATGATTTCTTAAACAAGGTGAGTAATTAAATTATGAAACAAACGGAAGGTAGGGCTACAATGAAAACTGGTAGGCAGAATTACATTTCAGCCCCCAACTGACGAATCCTTAAAGTAAAGGAATGCAATGTTTAATATAAAAAATGGGCCATTGCTGGCGTCCCATGGGAAGAGTGCAGTACTGTATGTGTGCAGTCATGCGAATCTCCTGCGATGTGTGTGTTAAAATGTACGCCTGGCTCCCACTGGCTTTTCTCTGTTTGTCAAGATTCTCATGCCTCTGCAGCTCATTAACCATCAACAGGAGTGCGGTAGGTCACGGTAAAAAAAGAAGCTTTCCCCATTTCAGTAGTGATGGGGAGTAGGAAGGGTACATAATTAGACCAAATTTGTGCACATTTTCCTGTTTTAATATTTTATTGTTAATAAGAACTACACAATCCTCATGTTCAACCACTTGAATATGTGTTACAAACAGTTGGTGCAAGTGCTTAAAACCCCCCCAGTGTTTAAAATTAGATGAATTAACTAAATCAGTGCGATTGACTATCAAGGATTTACACAAGGTAAATTGTCAGCGCTCCCAGTACAAATCATTTTAATGGGACATTCACTTTTGATTCTTTGCCAAAAGTACAAAAGTAGGTCAGAATGCTAGCCTTTTGAAATTTGGGCTACCACAGAGACTTTGATGAGTTGCAAAGCAGGTTTCTTGGAGCTGAATTTTAAGTCTAAACCTCACAGTTTGTATCGCTCTGGCCATTATATCCCACCCGCCTCCAGCTGAGTGCTCAGTGTCTGATATCTTCTCTTCAGACACAGCAGTATAAACTCTAAATGGCTACAATAAAATAAATAAATAAAAAAATATCCATCCCATAGGATCATAAAGAACCTGACCCTAAATAAAGTTACAGATACACTGTAAAATGAGATCCTGGAATCTATGCACAGTAGGATGAAAGATGGCTGATCATTCTCACTGCTCAAGATAAGGTCAGGGAACTCAAGGTATTTCAGCCTTTTGAAAGAAAAACACAGATACGTTACCTTATACAAATAACGTCTCCAACTAAAAAATATAGCACTAAATATGTGAGTATGACTGATTGCATTACAGTACCTCAGTTAATTTTCTACACAAGCAAGCACAGCATTTTCTTCTTAGCACGGAGGCAGGGAATTTCCGAGCATCATTTGAATCAAGGCAGGAACTATTCCTGGTGGGATTCTAGGCAATCATGTACCACACTCACTCTTGCTCCCAGACTCTGTCATTCCTGGCCAATTTATACTTGACCAGCAACCTAATACTGAGGGATGAAATCGTGGGTACACTGAAAACACAAAACCAAATTGGGGAGAATGTATGCAATGATAGCAGTTGAGCTCAGGTCCCTGGAGAAATTAGACTAAAGTGCAAATTAGCCTGCCACTGAATACAATTCATATGTGCTCATCTATCATCCAACATCCATTTTCTAGCCCACTAATTTAATTCAGGGTCGAAGCAGGGTGTTTTACTGCATGAGTACAGATCAACATATAAGAGAGAGTAGCAGATTGACAGAAAATGTACTGCTATTGGCAGATGTGATAGCACAGACAAAATGGCTGTCAAGGCAACTTCTTATCAGCGGCCACTGCAATTAAATGTGAGATTGAAATCCAGAACACAATAAGTTCATTTGAAGTATGTAAAATGCTGCCATATTTACTTTTAACTGGCTACGATCATATAATTTAATTCTTGTTCCCAAAGTAGGTATTCTTACAAAGAAGGCAAAAACAGCAAACATTGAAATAGTTATATCAAGTTCTCAGCATATAAAGGACTGTTTAGTCATGGAGTCAAACCACAAAACATCCCAATCCGACTGTTTGTACCATGGTAACCGCTAGTTGTGAGCTGAAAACTTGTAAAGTCCACAATTCAAAGGATCTCAGAAGAAGAAATTTACTGACATGATTCTGGTTTTATTTTAAGAGCATTCTTGAGCTTGACATCACAGAACAGTATATTTTAAAGAAAAAAGGTATTGTGACTATGGCAGCAGGATGGGGAACTATCCTGATTTACTTCACTATCTATATATATAATTCACTAAGGGCACGCAAGACACTGAGCGCAAGCAAGACACTGAGGGCACGCAAGACAGTGAGCACAAGCAAGACAGAGCCCCGCCTGCCAACTCTAAGACCATGGGATACGCTCGACAGAGCCCCGCCCGCCAACTCTAACCCACCTACCCCGTCATGGGATACGCACGACAGAGCCACGCACGCCAACTGTAAGCATCCTCCCGAGTCCAGCGTCATTCTCGAGGCACGCAACAACTCACCAAACACAGCCTCAGTCGCTTTTGTCTGTGCAAAAGTCTACATGCACCACTGAGCCACGTTGACTTTACACCGCACACAAGACAGAGAGCCACGATCGCCAACTCACAGAGCCCCACCCAACAACTCTAACTAAGGGCAAGCAAGACAGAAAGCCACGCTCACCAACTCACAGAGCCCCACCGACCTATTCTAAGACCATGGGATACGCACACATTTAGTGTATAAATGGATATAAATAATTGCATATAAACGATTCACCAAAATCTGTTGTATGTAAACGATACTTTTTAAAATGTTGTTGTTTTTTCATCAGAAAACCCGGTTTCCACGTCTACCTGTATTAGTTTAAATGGCACTTTTACCACTCGCAATAGGGCACTGACTTATTGTGTCGACTGGGCAACACAGTGAATGCAGCGTCTATCTATATATGTCTATGTTTTCCGTAGCCTGCTACAGGAAGGTACTCTCTCAACCATTGGCATTGGTTTCGCTCCTTGCTATTTTCATTATACCGCGATGGTGGTTTCCTAAGCCTTTGTTATACTGAATTCCTTTCTCACTGTTTTCCGTTCCTATTCTTACACCACCGTATGCTACGGCGGGCTTCGGCTAGTATACAATATAATTAATTTCCCACAACGCAGTTCATCTACATTTTTTTGATACTACATTTCCATTCTTACTCGGCTTTTTCTCAGGATTATGGTATCAACACACTAAACTGGGATTGCCAGGCCCTCCTGTCTACTGCAAGACCTTAGAACACCTCCTGGGGAACTCCCAGATACTCTCATGCCAGTCTGTTGTCTCTTGCAAGCTTTCTGTGGAAAACACCTATGGAGTATCCTAACTACATGCACATACCACCTCCACTGGTTCCCCTTAATCCTGAGAGGCAGTGCTTCTACCCTGAGGTCCTCTAGTTTTTCAGAGATCTTTGTTCAGTCATGGAGAGTAAGTTAAGTAAGGACATTCATGGGGTTCATCTCACTTGCTTGCACTTGCAATTTCATTTGTATGGTCAAAGCCCGGAGCTGGCAAAAGTAAGTGAGGATGGAGAGTTAGACTGACTTGTAAATTAATAAATTGATCCAAGAACTTAGCTCCCACTTTACCTTTGTCCGGTATAATATCTAGAAAGCTGCCGACACTGTGCTGATTAACTTTTATAACTGGGACAGTTACTTACCACTTAAATGAAGAGGAGAAGCCACTCTTTTCCTGGAGAGGACCACTGCTTGAGGTTTGGAAATGTTAATTCTCACCCCCACCTGAATTACACTTACAGTAGCTGTGCACCATTACACTGTGCACCAGACAATCTACAGTGGCCTCAAAGGAAAAGCGGCATAAAATTCAAACAAATAGCAAGCACAAAAAAAAAAAAAAAGAGATGACGTGTGCAAAATATGAGGCTGTCAACATTAATACGTGGTGCTCTCAGATTGAGAGGGATCGCAGCATTAATACTGTAAGTGGTGAGTACAAATTAGAAGGATGGCAGCATTAACAGGAGGTGTGCATAAAATCAAAGGGAAAGCAGTATTAATAACTGGTGAATACAAATTCAGTACAACTACAAATTCAAAACAAAATAAGAATGCTGGTTGGTGGAAAGAATTGCCATTCATTTCCAAGTGAAAGTCACGACAATAGGGGTTTACAGATTGGAAATCTAATTTCTTTGTCATTTGGAATATGTAGATATGCATTTCAAAATCAAATTACACATAGTTATTAGAGCATACAACAGTACAGGAGTGTACCACTTTCAAAGTTGACTTCAGCACTGATGTTGCTGTATTTGTTTAATAATAACTACAAAAAATATATTTATTAACATTGCCTGCAAGTTAACCATGGCATTCTGCAAATTACAATTTCAGATCCACTATTGAACAATCAAGATAAATTAACATAAATATGAATGTATGTGCCTGTACTTATTGTACTAGCTTGTGAGGGTGGGGAGGTAAGGTATTTTTAAAGCATTACTAGTCTTGGAGTAAATGCCTCCACATAACAGTATTAACCTATACCAGCTAATCTAGTTTGACAGATTTATTTAATCTGTCATATCACATGCAAAGAATGTTTGCATATTTGTAAAATGTCTATATATATATAAAACGTATGTCTGTCTGTATGTATGTCTGTCTGTCCGCTTTTCACGAGAGAACTACTTAACAGATTTAGATCTGTTTTGTTCTATTATTTGCTTGAACATTCCAGTTGATTTTGCAACTTCTGTCATCACACTTAGTATCATAGATCGCTTGCAGGAGTGATATATTCGTGCTAACCTGAGACATAGGCTGCAGGCCAAGGGGAGGGGGATGCATGATGTCAGGAGTGCAGAGCTGGGCAGGGCCCTCCTTTCTTACTCGCCAGCCTCTGTTCAAATCAGTGTACCTCTGGCCACATTTTGGACCATACCTTGCCCCCACTTAGCTAGCGATAGCTACTTGTTTATTGATTTTTAAAGTTTGTCCTGTTTCAGTACTACACGGGCGGAATCGCTGGGGACAGAAGGTATATTATAAAGTAATCACACTTTAGTTGCAGAAGTATCATAATGTTTTACTAACAAGTCAACAGTTTTCTGTGCATAATCAGGCAGATTACGGCAGTATGTTAAAGTGTGATTATTTTATGATAGGTTTCACAAATGAATATATCTTCACCCATTTCAGAAACACCGCCATCAGTATGTTAAAGTAACATGCCTCTTTCTTTATTAACACCAGAAACTTAAACAAGTAACAACAACCTTGTTTTCCCTACCTACTTTTTATGCACTCTGTTAAAGGGTGGAGAAACCCCAACATACTAACACCGCATAGTGCACTCTTTCCCCTTAGTTCACATAGTCCTTCATCTGCAATGGCACACAGCATTAACTGAAAGGTTAACCACCACTGGCATTTTACTCTTTGGGTCCTGGGCAGCATACTGAGATCACATAGGAAGCAGAAGGTGTCAATGTATCAGGATTCCCAGAACTGCCCAAACAATCGGCTACCGATTCCGCACATGGTCTGAAGTTTCTTGTCTCATCTGGACAGGAAGTTCAACATTATTAAATTGTAATTTCCCTTGCTCTGTAGGATGTAGCTTGGCAGGATCGGCAGGTGAGAACCCTTGCATGTGATCTACACAGCAGCAATGAATGCAGTCATCAGCAGCCATTGCTTTGTAAGACACTGGCCCTGTCACATCTTCTACTGTGGCAGGAACTCATTTTGGGCTCCCAGTGTAACTATAGATATGCACAGGGTCTTGCAACTGACACCAATGAGATTCAACTCTTCTACAAAGTTTTGTTTGTTAATCACATCATCTTCAGAATTCTGGATACAGCCCGTTCAGTATTATTCTTAGCCTTCAAGTCCTCCCAGTTGTTGAATTTGGGGTAGCATGCTGAGAAGTTAGGAAATGGAAAATTTTGTATCTGATTTCCTGTCTGTCAATTTGGACAGTTTCTTTTGAATTTTTCACCATCACCTTGTCTATTTGATGTTGGAGTGACTGTGATATGGTGTATTGCATTTTATTACACAAAGTCTGCAAACTCCACAGACACAGCACAAGATGCAATATCTGATATAATAGGTTCTAATACTCCATGCATTGCAAATTGACATCACCGAGCTTCCACTATTGGTTTAGAAGAATCTGATGATGTAATACTGATGTCTAGACAATCAGAGTAGGCAACCACCAGCAGCAATAGCATCTTCACCATCACTGGCCCTGTAAATTCCAAATATAGACATGACCATGGTTTTGCTGGCCATTCCTGTGGTTGTAGGGGTGCCTTCGGTGGTCCATGACATGTTTCCTGGTATCTTGAACAGCATTTCCACCACATGATCCACTTTGACATCCATGCTAGGCAACCGTACCTAGTTTCTTTCTAATATAGAAAATTGTATTCTTAACATTGGTAATCTCTATGTATTAGAAAAGTATTATAAGCACATGAGAAAAGTAGACACTATATTTTACTAAGCATTAAGATTAAGTTAGGATTAAAAAGATTTATGCTTACATTTTTTGTTTCTCTGTATGATCTAGAAAATTCTTTGTTAGTTGTGGTAATTATACTTCAAGACACATGAGATTCTATATGGTGTTTCACAAGGATCTATCCTGAGTCCACTACTCTTTTTGATATACATGCTTCCATTAGTTCAGATTATCTCAAGGCATAAAATGAGCTACCACAGCTCTGCTGATGACACACAACTGTATTTATCAATAGTGCTTGATGACCCCGACTCTCTTAGTTCACTGACACAATGTCTTAACTTATGCTTCTGAATGGATGAGTAGTAATTTTCTCAATCTAAATAAGGAGAAGGGAGATATGTGATTGTTATGGGCAACTTATTTAACTGTAAAATGATTTTGATAATTGTTTATGCACACAATGTCGATGATAAGGAATTTATGCAAAATGTATTTGGATCCATTCCCCATGTGAACACTCATAAAATTTTAATGGCTGGGAACTTTAATTGTGTTTTAAATCCACTCTTAGATAGTACTCCTGTCATAGGGGGGATGACATCTCACACTGCAAAGACAATTACACAGTTTGTAACTGACCACAACTTATCAGACCCCTGGAGGTTTCTAAATCCAAACTAAAGAACATATTCGTTCTACTCACCAGTGCATCATTGCTACTCAAGAATTGATTATTTCTTTATAGGTAATAATTTCTTGCCTATGATTAAATCTTGCAAGTACAACGCTATTGTTATTTCCAACCATGCACCTGTGATCTTGGAGATAAAATCATTATGCCCCACACACTCACCTCGCAGATGATGTCTTAACCCATTTCTATTAGCAGACGAGAACTGTACATAATTTGTATCCAAACAAATTAGTTTCTTCCTTGAGACAAATACATCCTCAGAGGTCTCTGCAGGAATACTCTGGGAAACTCGGGTTGGTCCGCAATAGAAGTAAAATCCTGCAGTACTTCTTTATATTCCATGCTTTGCGCCCTAATAAATACAAGTTATCACCAATATACTAATAACCCAGTTGTGCTTCACTCACTCAGAACATGGAACCAATATAGAAAGCATTTCAAGATGGAGAATCTTTTATCTGTGGCACCTCTGCAAGAGAACCACCTCTTTCAACCCTCGCAAACATATGCAGTTTAATATCTGGAAAAGATTTGGGATTAAATTGCTTAGAGATACAACAACAACATTTATTTATATAGCACATTTTCATACAAACAGTAGCTCAAAGTGCTTTACATAATAAAGAATAGAAAAAGAAAAGACACAATAAGAAAACAAAATAAATCAGCATTAATTAACATCGAATAAGAGTAAGGTCCAATGGCCAGGGGGGACAGAAAAAACAAAAAAAAAAACTCCAGACGGCTAGAGAAAAAAAAAATAAAATCTGTAGGGATTCCAGACCATGAGACCGCCCAGTCCCCTCTGGGCAAGATAGAGATCTTTATATAGACAACATCTTTGCATCCTATGAAAAATTACAGTCCAAATTTAACTTTCCAGTGACACATTTCTTTTACTATCTTCAAATTAGGAACTTTGTTAAACAGAACCTGGCCAATTTTCCACATCTCGCACCCTCCTCCATGCTGGAAAAAATATTGCTAAATTTCGAGGACTTAGACACAATTTCTGCAATATATAAAATTATTTTACAGTCCCCCCATTTCAAAGATCCAAGAGGATAATGGGAAAAAGATTTCTTAATCAATATATCAGATAAGGAGTGGAAGGTAGCAATGCAGAGAATTCACTCAAGCTCTATATGCGCAAAGCAAACAATTATTCAACTCAGAATTATATATCGAGCACATCTGTCTTGCTTTAAACTCTCCAAAATGTTTCCAGGGTAGGATCCAACCTGCGAACGTTGCAATCAAGTCCCAGCCTCACAGGGTCACATGTTTTGGGTCTGCACCAAATTAACATCATTTTGGACCAAAATTTTTAAGTGCCTTTCAGACAGCCTCGGTGTCACAATCCCTCCTAACCCATCAACAGCTGTGTTTGGTGTTCTTCCAGATGGGCTAAAAGTGGAGAAGGACAAAAAAACTGTGATTGCATTCACTACACGTTTGGCACACAGACTTATTTTGCTAAATTGAAGGAATCCTAACTCCCCTCTTTTAAGTCAGTGGGAAAGGAATGTTTTATACTACAGTATTTGAAAATAGAAAAAATCTAATTCTCAGTTAGAGGGTCTGTACAGAACTTTTTCAAAACCTGGCAGGATCTAATCAGTATTTAAAAATAAGAAGGAGTAATTCTCTCAGCATTTCGTTTTCTTCTCCATTCATTTCTATTGCCCTTTTAAACTCATCAATATAGGTATGCTTACAAGCTTTAAGTATTACTCAGTTGGCCATGCTCTCTTTCTCAGGGGTGGGGTTCGATTCATTTTCAATCCTATTTTTTGTAAAAATTGATCTATTTGTATGGAATGATTACAATAAAATTAATAAAATAAATAAAATAAATACTGTGGTGGGCTGGCGCCCTGCCAGGGGTTTACTTCCTGCGTTGCGCCCTGTGTTGGCTGGGATTGGCTCCAGCAGACCCCCCGTGACCCTGTAGTTAGGATATAGCGGGTTGGATAATGGATGGATGGAAATAAAATAAATAAATAAATAAATAAATAAATAAGGAGAAAACAGCAATTTTTGTGACTGGCAAAAATGGTTAATAAAATAAATGGGTATTAAAAATAAACTTGATGCATTAGGATTAAAAGTCAAGATAGAGATAAAGAATTTAGTGGTAATTATTGACTCTGACCTAAATTTTAAATCACATATTAATCAGATTACTAGGACAGCATTTATACACTTAAGAAATATAGCAAAAGTTAGATCTCTTATATCTTTGCAAGATGCTGAGAAATTAGTTCAAGCTTTTGTTTTCAGTCGGCTAGATTACTGTAACGCACTTCTTTCAGGACTACCCAAAAAAGACTCAATTGACTGCAACTAGTGCAGAATGCATCTGCTAGAATCTTAACTAGGAAAAGAAAATCCAAGCACATCTTTCCAGTTTTGATGTCACTACATTGGTTACCCGTGCCATTCAGAATTGACTTTAAAATACTACTTATGGTTTACAAAGCCTTAAATAATCTCGCCCCATCCTATATTTCAGAATGTCTTTCACCTTACACACTTCGAATCGTAACCTTAGATCTTGAAAAGGGTGTCTGTTTATAATTCCAAGAGCTAAACTTAAAATAAGTGGTGAGGCGGCCTTCTCCTGTTATGCATCTACAATTTGGAAAAGCTTGCCGATAGAAATTCGCCAGGCTAATATGGTGGAGCACTTTAAAAAACTGCTGAAAGCACATTACTTTAAAATGGCTTTCTCATGGCTTTGTTTTAGTTTAACTCTGATATTCTGTATATGCATTTAAATATCATTATTTATGGTGGTCTCGAAATTTGTACTAACCCCTACTTTCTTTGCTGTTCCTTTTCCGGTTTTCTGTCATGGCGATCTCCGCCACCTCCACCTGATCAGGGCACCATGCAGTCCCTACATTGATGGTCATATGTCCACATGACCATCATCATCAAATTCATTCACGTTAAGTGTGAAAACCATGAGGACTGAAAAGACCATTTATGTTAGGTAGAATGCCCAGTAGGGGCTCGGTGGTCTTGTGGCCTCAGAACCCCTGCAGATGTTTTTTTCTCTCCAGCCTGACTGGAGTTTTTTTTTTTTCTTTTTACCTATCTTCCTGGTCATCTGACCTTACTTTATTATTTGTTACCTTAGTATTGCTCAATCTTATTTTTGTATTTTTTTTTGTCTTTTCTGTAAAGCACTTTGAGCTACATCATTTGTATGAAAACGTGCTATATAAATTATATAAATAAATGTTGTTGCTGTTGTTGTAATCAAAAACAAAGTGTCCATAAAGTGCAGTGCTTCAAAAATTCAATAAATAATCCATAAAAAGGAACGTGGAGGTAAAATCAATAAATAGAAAAAACAATCCCTAAAACCAGAGGTTAAAATGTTTCTTTGGAAGCAGTCTTTTAAAATAAACAACAAGAAGCCCGGTGCTTCTTCTGTGCTAGCGTCTCACCTGCTTATCCCGCTTGGGCTTTGCAGCAGGCGAGACACTCTCTGCAGCTGCCCTTTTTCCATTACACATTCAAACAAGACTGGAGACCTCCTGATCCCTGGCTTCGGTCTGGCACTCATCCCAGTCCCCGAGACTTGGTTCACACCAACGGCAAGGACGCACACGTTGGGGAATCCACTACCAAGCCTCACGACTCCCGCGGCCAGTCGTCTTTCCCAGGTCACTCCCGCTACCTGCTCGCTCAGCGGGGCGACTTCCAACTCCTACGCCTGGGTGTAGGCCTAACACCCAGGCCCTCGCAACTGCCCACAAGCGCTCGTTCGCTCGCTCACCCACACGCTACGTCTCTCTCTCTCTCGCACCGTCCTGCTTCCTCGTTCGCTCCCAGTAACCTCCGTCCTCTTTCCTTCTCTTTTCTTTCGTTCTTTTTCTCATCCCCCTAACCAACTCACGCTTCTTTTTTATAATGCGAGGTGCCATACCAGCTGTAACAAATTAGCCAAAGGAATAATCACGGATGTGGGCAGTTCCTCACCTGTTCACTCGGTGAGAAACACCCACACCTCAGATCGCCCCGCAGCTTGCTACAACCACTACGCCCCTTCACGAAACTATGAGGGGCCAAACAGGCCATAAATCATATATTTCTGTGTGTAATCTATTGGTTTACGTGTGAACACTATTGGTTTATGAATATCGGTTTGCATGCATCCTTAATTGGTTTGCGTGCGTACAATACTGGTTTCATTCATATGAACTATATTGGTTCGTGACCATATATTATCGGTTTGTGCGTGAACTATATCCGTTTGTACGTGCATACCACTGGTTTGCATATGAACTATATTGATTTGCATGTGTATATCACTGGTTCCAGTACGATTTGTTATTGGTTTGTGAGTGAACTGCATTGGTTTACGCTTGCATGTTATCGGTTTGCGTATGAACTATATTGGTTTGTGTTCTGTGTCGGTCTAACAATGGATTTGTGTATGCACTATATTGGTTTCATGCACGTCTTATACTGGTTTCATGTGGGTAACCTGTCGATTTTGCGCTTGAACTCTATTGGTTGTATGCGTGCACTATGTCGGTTTCGCGTATGAAACATATTGGTTATGCGTGCGCACCCTATCTCAACTCTGTGTAGGAACTATATCGGTTCTGCGTGTGAACTATATTGGTTGTTCATGTAATCTTCAGTGGAAACGGACGGGGCAAGAAACAGAAAATCAAGGGCCAATAGGGTCATGGAGTGTAAAGACAAGTGGCTAGAAGACGCATCTGCGTTTAAACGGCACTATATATTTTTTTCCGTACAATACGTTTGCAAAAGGACTTGGTAGTAATTATTAATATCTAACAGAATCTACCCTTGAGTCTGTAATGAACAAAAAGCTGAAGTTAGGTACGTATTGGGCTGTCTTCTTATTTGATTCCAGGATCATGTTTGCTCGCACCCGGCCACAGTACTTTTTCACACAACTTTTGAAACCAGTTATTCATTCTGAAGGCAAAATATTCTACATTTACAAACGCCTTTATGCAACATACAACATTTAGATACTACTGGTTACATTCGCCCAGTGCCCCCCACACTGCACAGACAGGTAAAGTGACTTGTTTATGGTCACATAGTGTCATTATAAGGACTTGAATTCAGTTTAAAAGTGCAGTCTTAAACACTACGCAACAATGCTTGCACATCTACAATGTGTATATTAATTGGCATAATATAAACTTGTCCAGGGCAGATTCCATTGTTAAAGTAGAGTTTAACATTTTCAACCCGTTCAAGTTTTGGTTGAAAATCTGGAATATTTATTTTTTCAAATGATGGATCAGTTTGCGGATTAATGTACACACTGTAGAATATTTTGCCTTGCTGTTAATATAGAAGAAGAAGCTGGTTTGTGAATAAGTAGCTGACTGCAAGCTTATACTTAATGTAGCTAGAAGTGAATAAAAAGGCAGCTGAATGTGCACCTAACTTAAAAATAATTACCACCAAACCCTTTCACAAACATACTGTGGCGTGCAAAAGTATTCAATCCCCTTGAAAGTTGTCATAATTTTATGCAAGACAAAATATTTGTACACATATTTATTCATTCAGTATTTTTTCTTATGCTGTAACAAAACATTTCCAAAGTCAAACTATTTTATGTAGACATTTAATTGAAGAAGAAAATCCCCAAAGTTAGTGTTTACATAAGTGTTTAAACCTCTGTGCTTTGGAAGCTCCAGGTTTACACCAATGACAAATTAATTACAAAGGTGGCAGACATTTGACAGTCATATTAAACATAATGAGGTGCTGCTTTCTCTCTGGATATAAAAAGCCACCTTCGTAGGGGCCGTAGTCTTTGGCAGACAGTTACTGAAAAAATGAAGAGAGAGGAGCATTCTGCTGATGTGAGAAACAAAGTTATTGAAATGCACAAAGTAACAGGAAACAACTATAAAAATATCAAGAGTTTGAATGTCCCATTGCGCACTGCTGGATCCATCATCAGAAAGTGGAAGGTTCATCACAGCACCCTGACTCTCACTAGAACAGGCCGTCCCTCAAAACTGAACATCAGAGTTAGACATCAACTGGTGAGAGAGGAGACTAGAAATCCAACCGTCACTCTCAGATGTTTGCAATGCTTTGTGGCTGAAACTGGAGTGAAGGTGCAGGGGTCCACAATTTCAAGAGCTCTCCATTAAACAGGCCTCTACAGGAGGGTGGCAAGAAAGAAGCCATTCCTTAAGATGGTCCCCATAAAAGCACATGTGGCATTTTTCCAGTTAAATGTGGGGAGAAGGGTTTATGGTCAAATGAAACCAAAATAGAACTTTTTTCTCAGACTTCAAAGAGGTACAGAATGTGTGGTGTAAAACAAACACTGGCCATGCCACAAGAAACACCAGACCTACAGTGGAATATGGTGGTGGCAACATCTTGCTATGGGGATGTTTTCATGTGCTGGGACTGAGAATCTTGTCAGAGTTGAAGGGACAATAGATGGGCACAAATACCACACAATATTGCAAGAGAACTCGTTCCAGTCTGCTATGAATTTAAAGCTCGGGAGAAGATTCATCTTTCAAGATGACAATGACCCTAAGCATTAGACCAAAGTGACTCTGGGATGGCTCAAAAACAGACAGGTGAATGTTTCAGAATGGCCATGACAAAGCCCTGATCCTAACCCTGTTGAGAATATGGGGAACTGTTTGAAAACTGCTGTTCAGAGATACCATCCCACCAACATAGAGGGTACCTAGAAATCATGCCAAGAAGAATAGGGAAGAATCACGCCTGAGCAATGTGCAGAACTGGGACATATTTACATACCCCAAAAGAATGAAGGATGTTACTGCAGCAAAAAGGTTCTTGACAAAGTATGAATATGTTGGGCCTGAATACTTAGGCAAACAATCACTTTGGAGTTTTCCTTTAGTTAAGTTATTTGGAGTTTGATCATGTTTTGTTACAGCACAAGAGTTTTGCATTAAAAATACCAAAAGGATAAATATGTGGACAAATCTTTTGTCATGCAGAAAATTAGGATGACTTTTAAAGGGATTGAATACTTTTGCACGTCACTGTATGTTTGTGAAAGGGCTTGGAGGTAATTCTTTTTACCAGTACTTTCCCTTAATTCTGAAATGATCACAGGGCTGAAGTTAGGTACGCATTCGGCTGGCATTTTATTCACTCTCAGTTACTCCCAGGATAAGCTTGCAGTCAGCTACTTATTCACACAGCTTTTGCAAAGTGGCTTCTTATTCTATTATAACAGCAAGGCAAAATATTCTACATTGTGTACATTAATTGGCAGACTGATCCATTATTTGAAAAAATAAATTTTCCACATTTTGCTCCTGCACGGGTTAAAATTGTTAAACTCTAATTTAACAAATGAATCTGTCCTGGACAAGTTTATATACATCAATGCCACAAAACTATGAAAATTAAGGTGGCCAAATGTCATTTAACACTTTACAGTGCCCATTAAATATCAAAGTAAATCCCATTTATCTGATATTGAAGTGGGAATACATTGTCAGTTTCACCCTGATACACGCACTGGGCTGAGCAAAACTCCAATGCATCTTAAAAAAACGCATCTATCCTTTCACAAAACTGTGAAAGGTAAGGTGGCCCAATATGATGTAACTGACCCATGCAGGTCCTAAATGTTAAATGTTTAGCTTTTCAAAGAATGGACACGTTTAGTCAATTAATATACACGTTATAGATGTGCAAGCATTGCGATTAGGGCTTTGCACTTTCAACCCTTTGTTCGTGGGTTCAAGTCCTGAGACTGACACTGTGTGACCCTGAGCAAGTCACTTCACCTGTCAGTTAGGCGCGGTGCGGGGTCGCCGGGCATAATAAATCTAACTAGTAGTAACTAAATGTTATGTTGCATAAAGACGTCAATCGTAGATGTTGAATATTTTGCCTTTAGAATAAGTAACTGCTTTGCAAATACTGTGTGGACAAGTACAGCTGCGGGTTGCAAGCAATGTAGATGGGACCGAATAGGAAGACGGCCGAATACATACCTAACTTAACCCTTGAGTTCATTCCAGACTCAAGGGTAGATTCTGTTAAATAGTAATAATTACCACCAAGTCCTTTCGCAATCGTATGGTGCGGAAAAAATATATAGTGCCGTTTAAACGCAGATGCGTCTCCTAGACACTTCTCTTTAACACTCCATGACTCTACCGGCCCTTGAGTTCCTGTTTCTTGCCCCGCCCATTTCCTCTGAAGATCACGTGAACAACCAATATAGTTCACACGCAGAACCGATATAGTTCATACACAGAGTTGCGATAGGGTGCGCACGCTTAACCAATATATTTCATACGCGAAACCGACATAGTGCACGCATACAACCAATAGAGTTCAAGCGCAAAATCGACAGGTTACCCACATGAAACCAATATAGTGCATACGCAAATCCATTGTTAGACCGTCACAGGACGCAAGCCAATATAATTCATACGCAAACCGATAACATGCAAGCGTAAACCAATGCAGTTCACTCACAAACCAATAACAAACGTACTGGAACCAGTGATATACACACGCAAATCAATATAGTTCATATGCATACCAGTGATATGCACGTATAAACGGATAATATACGTACACGAACCAATATAGTTCATATGAATGAAACCAGTATTGTATGCAGGCAAACCAATTATGTATGCACGCAAACAGATAGTAAATATTCATAAACCAATAGTGTTCACACATAAATCATTTGATTACACACAGAAATATATGATGTATGGCCTGTTTGGCCCCTCATACGAAACCGCGAGCGCGGTGATCATTTATTTAAATGGCCTTTGCTCAGCGAGCTGTGGACCCGCTGTACCACACCCTCATTTACTAGTTACTAGACAATCAGTAGCCAGACCATATTTCAACAGCATGAGGCACAAGACAGAAACCAGTATTGGATGGAATATCATTTCATCCCAGGATACACTCTTTCACATACACTTGCATAAGGCCTCTCACCTATATCTTCACATAAAAATGTTAACTATAGTGCCTGGAGAATTCACTTGGCCACCTAAAGAGAATCTAAAATTTTGTGATAGATAATAGCTAGGTCCCTGAGAAACAACCAGACTGCCCCACTGTGCTGTCGATCATGATTAACACTGTATATGTGGTTGATTATGTTGATTCTGTTCATTCATCTGACTTATTTACTTCAGAGTCACAGGGAATCTCTACCTGTTCCAGGAGTACCAGACCCAAGTTGGAACCCAACTCTGAATCAGATGCCAATTCATCAGAACCGATTATGGTTTCCACCTTATTTTCACAGTCCATACAAAAAGCTTTTGTTCAGCTTGGCATTATCATATGGACTCACCTGTGCACTACACCCACGTATTCATGCAACTATTTAAATCAACCAATTATGTGGCAACAGTGAAATGCATAAAATCATGCAGATACAGGTCAGGAGCTTCAACTACTGTTCACATTAAACACCAAAATGTGATCTCGGTATTTTCAACTGTGGCACAATTGTTGATGCCAAATAGACTGGTTTGAGTATTTTTGTAACTGCTGATTTTCTGGGACTGTCATGCAAAACAGTCTCTAGAGCTTACTCAGAAAGGTGTAAAATGCAAAAAACCTTAAAATTCACCTAAATTTCATTACAAATTTGTCCATTCTGGGCAATAAAGGGAAAAGATTAAAAAGTGCCAACAGCCCACTCACATTTGTTCAGCACAAATGACACAGAACTTATTTAAAAAATTGTATAAAATGGTTCATAATCAGCATCTGGTTTTGGTTATGCTTGTTTTTATCAGAAAACCAGATAATAAACCATGTAGTGTAGTATCCTTCCAGTAAAATTCAACTCAATTTATATCCAAATTCTACAAACTAAACTCCATAGTAGCACTTTAATCACACCTTAATTACTAAAAGTAAAACTGAAACTAATAGATCTAAAAAATAGAAATGTCTTTGTGAAATAAAAACTAAATTAAAACTAAAAATACACAATGAAGGAAAACTAAAACTAAACTAAATTAAAATAGAAATAAAAACTGATATAAAAAGGCAAAACTATAATAACCTTGAGTGGCAGAAATACTTTGTTTATGAGAGGTTTTGAGCAGAATGGCTAGACAGGATCGAACTTACAGAAATGCTTCACTAACCTAGATAAACACTGTCCAAATATGGTGAGCAGAAAATTATCTTACAATGCACAACACGTCGAAATTTGAGGTGGATGGCCTACAACAGCAAAAGACCACACTGGGTTCTGCTCCTATCAACTAAAACCAAAAAGGTGTGGCTTCAGTGGGCATATGCTCACCAAAACTGGACAGGTGAATATTGTAAAAATGTAGCCTGGTCTGATGAATCTCAAACTTTAGTGAGGTACACAGGTGGTAAACTCCAAATTTGGAGCAAACAGCATGAGTCCTTACAGCTAACCGTCCTTGTGTCAACAGTCTAGGCTGGTGGTGGTGGTGTAATGGTGTGGGGAATGTTTTCTTGGTGCACTCTGGACCTGTTAATACCAATCAATTATTGCTTGTATGCCACAGCCTACTTGAGTAGACAGACAGACAGACAGACAGAGAGACTTTATTTGAACCTATGATGAAATTTAAAGTTTACAGAAGCTCAAATTAATATATATATACACTCACCTAAAGGATTATTAGGAACACCATACTAATACGGTGTTTGACCCCCTTTCGTCTTCAGAACTGCCTTAATTCTACGTGGCATTGATTCAACAAGGTGCT
>JANRMT010062791.1:121461555-121518225 GCA_026402145.1 Polypterus bichir lapradei
TGGCCGCATTCATCTTTCCCTCAATTGCAACCAGTCGTCCTGTCCCTGCAGCTGAAAAAAACCCCCACAGCATGATGCTGCCACCGCCATGCTTCACTGTGGGGACTGTATTGGACAAGTGATGAGCAGTGCCTGGTTGTCTCCACACATACTGCTTAGAATTAAGGCCAAAAAGTTCTATCTTTCTTTATCCTTTAGCCATAGGATAGCGCCCTAAGTTCGTAAACTCTATTTCCCTAAACTGATTTATGGAAACCCCTTTAATTTTAAATACTGTATGTGTTTTTAGAGGATAAATTAGATTCCCTTAACTAATATATACAGTACTCCCCAGTAATAAGCTACTAGCTGTTTCAAAATTAGTAATTTGGAACACAATTCCCAATACAAATATGTTCCTAAAATATAACAAAATTTGACTAAATTGGAAAAATAGCAAAAATAAATGAATAAATAAAACTATTTATAGTTAAGTCCAATCAAAATTCCCACAAATCATAGATTACAGAAATTAGAAAATTCACAGAAATTGCAGTATATTTACCCTTCACAACAAATACCTATAGGTTCAGGCAGTGCACTTAAACCTTACAAATGTACTTTTAACTGTTTGCTTTTACCAGCACTTAAAACATCCCACTGTTAAAGAAGAACACAATAACCAAACCTATAATACGAGCAAACTTAATCACTAAAATCTCACTTTAACTTAACAACTTTAGGGGCCCACAGATAGACACACACACACACACAAAAGCCAGCGGCCACCAAAATAAAATATTAACACAAACTCCCCTCATTGCAGGCCTGGTCGACACTCATGAACGTGGTAGCCAAAAACGTTAAGGCCCATTCACTCTAACGAACCAACATAAAAGGTCACAGTACTCACAAATAAGCGGAGTGAATATCAGTGTCCATTGTCCAAACACAGCACTTCCACGATGTGGAAAAATGATGGAGTTGCCCAGCAGGCATGCTCATGGCAAAACGCTGCAAACGAAATTGAGCTAGTCCATCCAAATGGGGTAAAACTTGCTGTTTTTCCTCCTTTCCCGAGTAGCTGCCAGGCTTTCCTTTGGTCACCTGGAGCGCTATCCAAAGTATCCGGTGCCTCTTCGGAGGCTAACTCCTTTAGTTCACCTCTGTCACTCAACTCACAACCACCTTTTTTTTTTTTTTAACCACCGCTTCTTCTTGTCCTACACGTCCAACTGGTTCTTGCGTGAACACCTCCCGGAGCTCTAAAGCCCCCGAAAAACACATAAAACTCTGTTTGTGTTTTTTTTTTTTTTTAACAGATAACCAGTAAACATTATTAAGGGGAATATTATATTATATGAGCCTAGGGCTACACCCTCCCCATCCTAAATGTCTGAATGTCCCCATCAGACTATTTACATCAGAGTAGGTGGTTATTAGAGTTGGACATAGCTTATTTAATGGAGTTCAGTATTGCTAACGTCTATGGAACTGGGATAACTAATCTGAATTACCATGCCTCTGTCGACTACAGTAATAGGTCTCTCTGTAGGCTGTCCAGGTTCATCATAGCTGAGGCACAGAACAGACTTCACTGTCCTTCTTACATTGAGTTCACCCTTTATATATATATATATATATGTATCTTGTCACACACGTGCGCATGGGAGGCAGCTAACGGGCTTGAGTGAAGGCAGTTCTGAGGCATGCCGGGATGTGGCAGAGGGCACTGACTCATTTCTCCCTTTCCTGTAGACCATTCCCGGGAGATTCCATCTGGCTCTTTTGACGTCACTTCCGCGACCGAGCCAATGGAAGTAGACCTTACCAGCTCCGGCCCCTCTGATGTCACGTCCGGGCTTGATCCAATGATCGAAGAACACGTGCCCGATCCTTATGACCTCACTTCCTGTCTTCCCCTTTAAAAGCCTGCCCTTTTTCCCTTTTCCCTCAGTCTCATTTTGGACTCAATGGTATGCACATCAGTGCTGTTTATTGTAAGAAATAACTACTTTTGCAGCCAGGATACCAGAATATATGGGTGGCTGCCCCAAACCTTCATCTGAGTATGTCTCATCTTTGTGACATTGGCGTAGTCAGCAGGATCGAGAAGTCCTGGAAGAGAAGGGGACAGGACCTGCAACCCATCCAGGTGGGAGCGTACCGGGGCAGAGTTTCCAGGCGGGGAGGGTGTCCCGTGTTTCGGAGTGGTCCGGTACAGGCTCTACTCCCGGCATGCTCCACTAGGCAACCTAGACAGGCCAGGGAGTGTTCGGGAGGGGCTCACAGACTTGGGCTGCTTCGGAAGGGGGAGGCAAAGAGGGCTGTTTATGCTCTCTCGGAGGAGAATGCCCGCCTCCCTGTGAAGCCAGAGCCCCGATTTCCACCTAGGGGTGCCCCAGACTGGTAGGTGAGCATCCTGAAAAACTGGAGGTTTGACCCAGAGCGGCCGACCCCTCAACAAGTCTGGTCCCTATGGGCAAAGGTAGGTCAGTGGCTACGGCCACAGGAACTGAAGCCCTCTCAAATAATAGAGCAGGTGGCTTGCTACCTGCTTCTGGACACACTACCCCGGGGCTTCACCCAGCCGGTCTGGGGTAGAGAATTTAAAAACATGGCAGAGCTCATAGAGCTCATAGAAAGACTAAGGATGGCCTCACAATCTGGGGGAGCTGTACCATCCTTTGACCGAACTCAACCGGGGTACGTCCCAAAACCTATCAACCACCCCCCCGTACAACCCAGAGCTTGTGCCGCTGTCCCCGGGGCCGCGGGCGCACAAACCGCTTGGGAATAAGGTGGAATGAAGGTGGAGGGGGAGGAGGGGTTGGTGTGCTCTGATAAACCCGTTGGCGGTCCCACACACAGGCGCGGTGATCGTTAACGGGTATAAAACATCTGCCTTGTTCGATACCGGCAGCAACATTTCCATTGTTGCCCACCGATTTGTGCTACCGCAACAATGGTTGAAATTTAAGGCCGGTATAACTTGTGTCCATGGGGAAACCCGCTGATACAGGTCCGCCGCTTGTGTCATCAGCTACAGGGGATCAGTTCAGAAAGTAACCGTGGCAATCCTCCCTGATCCTCCACACCCGGTGATACTGGGGCGGGACTGGCCTGAAATTAAAAGTGGTGAGACACATACCACTCCCGGGATTAATTTGGGCCTCGTTATAGACGGGAATGAGCCGTCTCAGGCTGCCTCCACACAGTGTAATCAGCCGGGAGAGAGAGACGAAGCGGCTTCCCTGAGTGACGTGGCAACTCCCGGGCCGTCGCGTGCTGATACGTCATCCACCGACGCCGAGATGGAACGGGAGGAAACCACGCCCCTTGAGGTCGACACTGACCCTCTCTCCCTTTTTCGGTTCCAATTTAAAGAGATGCCGGCGTCTTTTATTAGGGAGCAATGGAATGATGACTCCCTGAAGTTTGCAAAAAATACAGTGGTCCTTGTCAATGGCCAGCGCACTAACCAGTCGATGCCACAGGGCCCTCACTTTGTCTTAGACAATGACCTTCTTTATCGTGTAGCAATGCATGATGGGCAGGAGAGAAGGCTACTGCTAATTCCGCGTACCTTCCGGTGGCAGGTCTGCGAGTTAGCACACGCCCACCTTCTAGGTGGCCACCCTGGAGCGGATCAAGCTCTGTTTCTACTGGCCGGGGATCAATGAGGAGGTTCGTCGTTTTTGCGCTTCATGCCCAGAGTGTCAACTGCAACAAATTCCTAGAAGGGACCATGCTCCTCTCGTTCCTATACCCTTAATTGACATTCCCTTCCACAGAATTGGGGTCGATTTGGTCGGACCCCTAGAGCCCTCAGCCCGAAGACACAAGTACATTTTAGTCCTCGTGGATTATGCTACAAAATACCCTGAAGCTGTTCCGTTGCACTCAGCTACCTCTAAAGCCATCGCACGGGAATTACTAGGGGTCTTTGCACGCATGGGTATCCCCAAGGAAGTCTTGATGGACCAAGGGACACCTTTCACCTCGGAGACATTCAAGGAGACTGCCAAGTTACTGAAAATAAAGCATTTAAAGACTGCAGTGTATCATCCGCAAACTGAGGGATTAGTGGAGAGGTTTAATCAGACTCTTAAACAAATGCTGCGTAAGGTGGTCAGCGAGGATGGAAGAAACTGGGATCAGCTCCTTCCCCTCCTTTTTGCCTATCGGGAAGTTCCACAAGCCTCCACAGGGTTCTCCCCTTTTGAATTACTGTATGGGCGACAACCTCGCATATTAGATATTCTAAAAGAAGGATGGGAAGAAGAGGCTCTTCCCTCTACAAACATATTAGAGTATATCGCGCAGTTACGCGATAGATTTGGAAAGATTCGGCCTCTCCTTAAAAGTCACATGAAAGAGGCTCAAGCAGCACAGGCCCGTTACTACAACCGCAGCACGTCTCTTCGGGAGTTCCACCCGGGAGATCGCGTCATGGTCCTAGTGCCTACCTTCCATTCTAAGTTGCTTGCCCATTGGCAAGGCCCCTACGAAGTTAAGGAGAGGAAGGGACTGGTCGACTATTTGGTGAGTCAACCCAATCGTCGGCCGAAGGAGCGGGTTTATCATGTGAACCTGCTGAAACCGTGGAAGAACAGGGACCCCGATCTCTCCTCCGGCCAGCCCTGCTCACTCTTCGCTCACACACACAGCCTTAACTTCGGTACGGACTTAAGTCCCAGACAACGACAGGAGCTGGAAACAGTTATCCGGGCTGTTCGGGAGGTAGTCAGTGAGAACCCCGGAAGGACCTCTCTGGTTGAGCACAACATTGTGACAGAGCCCGGGGTTATTGTCCGAGAACGCCCATATCGTCTTCCAGAGGCAAAAAGGGCTGAAGTGGAGCTTGAGATCAAGCGCATGCTGAAACTAGGTGTGATTGAGGAAAGTTATAGTCCCTGGTCCAGCCCCATTGTGCTCGTCAGTAAGCCTGATGGGAGTTGAAGGTTTTGCAATGACTTCCTTTGGCTTAATCAAGTCTCCCAATTTGATGCCTATCCAATGCCATGAGTGGACCACCTCCTCGAGAGGCTTGGACAGGCTCGATATTTGACCACACTGGACATGACAAAAGGGTACTGGCAGGTTCCTTTAACAGACTCTGCGAACGAATAAACTGCATTTAGTACCCCTAGCAGACACTGGCAGTATCGTGTCCTTCCATTTGGGTTACATGGGGCTCCAGCAACCTTCCAGCGTCTGGTGGACAAAGTGCTCCGGCCTCATAACTCATACAGTGCTGCCTACCTGGATGACGTGGTCATCTATTCCAGCACATGGAGGGAACACCTACAGCATGTCCGAGCGGTATTGCGGACACTTGGTGAGGCCGGGCTCTGGATTAATCCCAAGAAATGCTTCTTTGGATTGAGCGAGGCCAAATATTTAGGCTACCCATCATATTCCTGAGCCGGAAACTGTTGGACCAGGAGACCAGGTATGCAACGGTGGAAAGGGAGGCTTTGGCGATTAAATGGGTGATTACTCAGCTTAGGTACTACCTGTTGGGCTGGGAATTCACCGTTGTCACGGACCATGCACCTCTACAGTGGATGGCCCTGCACAAGGAGTCGAATCCGCGGGTCACCCGGTGGTTTCTTGACCTACAGCCGTATAAGTTTTCACTAGTTCATCGCCAAGGCGCTCTCCATGCCAACGCTGATGCTCTTTCTCGGGTTCACGACCTCTCGGTTAGGGTCGCCCGACTCGACAGGTCTGGGCTAAGGGGGGGGCCTTGTCACACACGTGCGCATGGGAGGCAGCTAAAGGGCTTGAGTGAAGGCCAGTTTTGAGTATTTTTCACTTTACTTTTGTCCTTGTTCCATATTCTTTCCAACTTTGGACGAACGGCTCCTTCAATAAGGTACAACAGGCAGGGGTGATCACTGTGCTACCAGCTGTGTATGTGAACATTTACTGAAGAGTTACAATTTATCTATGTGATGATGCAGGTTTGCTCCACACTCCCATTCAGCTTCTGGGAACTCTTGAACCCGACACCATCGGTAATGTCACCTATGAGCTTGGCAGTGAGGCACAAACAATGAAGCAAGGGGATGGTGCAAAAGTGCCAAGTGCTTTTATTAAAACGACAACAAACAAAGTTAAAGTGTTCAAATAAATCAAGCACAGCGCATTACGAAAGTCTTCAAAAAAAAAATCCATAAAAACAGAAGTGAAATAGTGGAGGTTACAATCCAATAGAAAAAAAAGCAATCCCTAAAAACAACAAGGTTAAAACAACAGCTGGAAGTTGTACTTTAAAAATAAAGCCCGGTGCATTCCTACTGCTGGTGACTCCTCTGTTTCTCCCTCCTGGCTATGCACCAGGGGAGCCACCCTTGTTGCAGCTGACCTGCTCTGCCTGCTTCTACTGATCGATTCACCTCACCGACCCCTGGCTCCGGTAGGCTCCACCAAACAGAGACTTGGGCTCCCCAGCGACCAGGGCGCTCACGCTGGGGAATACAAGTCCTGACTCCCGCTGCCTTCCGCGGCCTTACACGGTGAGTCATCCTCCTTCCGGTCACTCCCGCTCTTCACAACAAACTCAGCGGGAGTAACCACTATGACTGCTCCCCGGGTGTTGGCCAAACACCCAGGCTCCCTGCTCAGCTTAAGCAAGGACCGCCCACATCACAAATTGCCCCGGGAACAACTTCAGCCACATGCCACCACGCCCTCTTGCTAAGCCGCGAGTGTGGTGATTATTTATTTTTAAAAAGTGGCCTTTTGACATGAGCTGTGGACCTGGGCTACCAGTTGCACAGGGTTGGCAGTGGCATGGAGCCTTCCCACGCAGCTGGGGCTTATGGGGGATGGAATTTTTAAAATAATCGTTCCACTCATGGCTTAGCGAGGGGACGTGGTGGTGTGTGACATTCCGACGGTGTTGGGTTCAAGAGCTCCCAGAAGCTGAACAGGAGTGTGGAGCGTACCCGCATCATCACAATCCAATTTAGATTAATGGAGAACAAGTCAATGGAAATGGTAAATTTGTTGAATAAAGAAATGCAAGCATTTTTGTTAGTTGAGCTAAATTTGCATTGCATTAGGAAGGTCTTACTATGAGACAATCAATAATTACTTGAAGAATTATAGGCTAGTGTAAACTGAGAGGAGCATAAAAAACAAACATGCTTAAATAAACACTGCTGCTAATGTTAGATTAAAGGGACATTTTTGATATCAAGGTTTCAGTCAAATTTAGATCGGAATAAGATGTCATTGGTTGAAAGGTGAAAACTCCTGAGGTTAAAGATGAGTTTTGAGTCTGGTGACTGGACTTTGACACTAATAAGATAAACATATTTTATGTAGGTGATTTTAAAAGCTTTGTTTTCATTAAGACTATAAATAGACCACTTTGTTTGATACATGAAGCTCATCCCAGTCAATTCAACCCCAAAGAAGGACATCTCTGGATAAAGTCACTGAGCACACTCACTCCTATCAGGTCAATCTAGTTAACCTAGCTCATAAACTGTTCAGTGGGCATTCAGACACTTTAAAATAATTTGTTTCTTCTCACAGTCCAAAAACACCCACATTCCTCAAAACAGATAATGGAGGATAAAACACCTGAATGCAGTGTAAAACATTACATAGCTTGACTTTTAATGCTGGCTTTAACCAACGAGCCACCTTAAAGACAAGGAACACATTTTCATCTTCATCATCTGACTTTGATATAACAGGAATATGAACAATTGTTCTGTCTAAGGCTAAGGTCTTGTCTCTTCTCCTATGTTCAGTAGTTTGGTTTAGAGTCCTGGATGGCTCAATGATGTCCAATAAGACAGCACTCAGTTGTTAAAATAAACAGGCATGAGGATTCCCTTTGTATCACCTTGTTCTAATAGGCATTCTCTCTGTCAACCTGATATGTAATCAGGATCTTGTTTTTATGAAAAGATTTTGTACTTTACCTTTGTCTCTCTATTGCTTTTTAAATTATTTTTCTGTGCTGTAAATTGAAATCACAAATATGACAGAAGAGTCATCCTCCTAAAAGAGGCTCACCTAAACTCAACCAGGTCCCTACTTCTACCGGCTGATTTTAGTAAAAGCAGGTCCTAAAAATGGGGAGATGACTTTAAAAGTTCAAAATCCTAGGAAGTTCCAGCAATATATCAACATGTCTCACTAGGAAGCGAACAACTGGTAAACTCTGGCTTACATATACTGTAGACATATTTCATAGTAATCTTTATAAATAAAGATTTACCAAAATATTTAAAATAAAGCAAAAATTCTCAACAGAGCAAAAAAGGCAGAATGAATTCCCTAAGGGCAGCATGGTGGTGCAGTGGGTAGAGCTACCCCCTCACAGTTAGGAGACCCGGGTTCGCTTCCCTGGTCCTCCCTGCGTGGAGTTTGCGTGTTCTCCCCGTGTCTACGTGGGTTTCCTCCGGGTACTCCGGTTTCCTCACACAGTCCAAAGACATGCAGGTTAAGTGTATTGGCGATTCTAAATTGTCCCTAGTGTGTGCTTGGTGTGTGGGTGTGTGTGCCCTGCGGTGGGCTGGCGCCCTGCCGGGGTTTGTTTCCTTCCTTGCACCCTGGCTGAGATTGGCTCCAGCAGACCCCCATGACCCTGTAGTTAGGATATAGCAGGTTGGATAATGGATGGATGGATGAATTTCCCAAGGGGCGCTCCACAGCAAAATAAAACTCTCAATATTTGATCCAGTAACAGTAATCTGAAAAAGAAGCAAAATCAAGAAACTAAAAAGGAAAATTAGAAGAACCGCAGTACTTACACAAAGCTTCAAATCAGACTTAATGTTTCACTACAAAGTCTTTCTTTCCTGACAGAACATAAAGCCAGAAGGAGAACCCAACAGCAGTGATGTCAGGGTAGTCCTGCCCCCTTGGGCTACACTCACAGAGTACACAGAAAGGTAACACATTTAAAGTTACAAGACACAATTACTAAATCATAGACAAGAATTTCAGAAATGACATAAAAAATGAATAATAATTTTAAATAATGAGAATAAAACAAAATAAGTAATGGCTGAAGCATAACACACACTGAATTTACATTTCAGGGGGGTCTTTTTTTCCAAATCCTATGAGGGTGTAATTTAGAAATAGTGCAGGTAAGAAAAATTGATATTAACCAGCAATTAATAAATTAGACAATTAGGAGAGGCTTTCACTTTATTTTCCTTACCTTTCTCTGTATGTGGAATTCCCAGGCTTTATTGTCATATTAAAGGTAATTGAGGCATATTTGCATCTTCAGAAATTGATGAATATAGTGTATTGATCTACACAAGGACAATAGAAATATAATAACTTTATGTGCTGTATATCTACCTAATAAATAGAAGTTAAACAAGCATATAGAGTAACACTGAAGAGTCTGGCTGTTCCTAGTTTGTTTATAGGCTTCTTCTTTTTATATTTTTTTTTCTTGTTTATGTTCTGCTGAGTAGCAGAATTTAAATAGGGACCACAAGTAGAAACATGAGTCAAGTGCAAGTCTAATTTGTAACTGAGGAATGAATTTCCTCTTTCACCAAATCTAAGACAAAACCTTAAATTGTAGTCGAAGCTCAAGCCAATGTTTCTTTAAAGCAGATAAACAAAACAAATTTGCTAAATCTTGAATAATCCTTTAATAATTGACCATTCAAAACTGTAACAGCATGGTGGTAACCACATCACGATAAAGTGACCCCCAGGAAAAGCAAGAAAATTTAGCCAAAATTAAAAATAGCATTATGAAGAGATTTAGCAGCCCCAAAAAAACATAACTGCCATAATTACCACTTACTTTTCACCAATAAGGAGAAAAAAAACAGAGACCAATCACAACAGTGTACTGTCTTATTTTTTGAGCTTTTTGTTCCCTACAGAGTTGGTGGCTTCCTCCTCCCAGAGTTTAGCTGACAGCTAAAGCTTATAATGAATGTTGTCAGCATATCCTTGATTTACACCATTGTTATCAAATTATGTAGTGAGCTAACTAAAACATTGATAGAGCTGTTGTTTAGACATTCTCATTAATTTTCCTTCTGGAATGCAAATGCTGTGTGGGTGCGAGTTGGCTTTCTGCTAAGTTTGCTCTCTTAACAGAATTTTAGTGTCTCTGAAAGCCTACAAAAATAGAGCAATGTCCACTTTGTCCAATAGTTGTACAAGTTAAATGTGTTAATCATTGCAAGCTACATTTATATGTGAATATATAGATAAATAACATACTGGTTTTTTACACATACTGTGTGTCTATATCACTATTTAATATAGACAATTAAGGCATGAATTACAGTATCATCCTATAGTAATTATCAATTATTTTTATCGCAAATTACAACAATTTGTAAGAAACATAGGAAACTAAAGCATGCAGAGAGTAACGAGTTCTGAAATTGAACTCGGATACCCAGAGTGATGAAACACTAGTGCTAATCATTCTTCCAAAAACAGTTTATAAAGAGAAGGAGAAAATGAAACAGGTATTCAAAAGTGAAGGCAATTCTACTCTTTTTAATTAAATGATAATATTTTTGGACTTCAGTAAGGTATATTGATGTTTAGATCAAAGTTAAGATAGTAATCTGGAAACAGGTCAAGCTTTGGGAATTGTTTGTCACAAAAACAGTGATTGAAACGGGACAAAGTATCACATAAATAGTCATTAAGTCCAGGATATTTTGGTTTCAGATAACCTGTTGCCTTTCCCTCCTTTTTTAACCACCAACTCCTTCAAGTTTGTTAAAACACTAGCCTTGAAACTTGCAAAGAAAATTATAGCAAGCAGATATTTAAAACACTTTCTACAAAGAAGGGTATGTAAAAACTGAGCACTTGTGACAACTGAAGGTCTTGTAGCTCCTCTGCATTACCATATAAAACAAAGAGCTGCTACATGGTATAAAAAATAAGCCACGTGAAGATTTTAATGTTCAGACTTACAAGAATGAATTGAGCAGTTTACAGTTCAAAACTGAATCTGTAGCCTGGATGAAACTAACACTGATTAATCTGTCAGCAATAAGGAAACCTGAGTAAATAGCCAGCAATTAGAAAGCTTGCACCTTTTGACCTTACTTAAACAGAGTCTCCTTAAACCTTTAAACTCCAGACTCTAAATCCCATTTTACACACAGTTGTGTATATTTTGATTTTAAATTGTTACAGAGTTGAACATTCTATCTTTCAGATTATTGTTTGCACATTGTAAACAGATTGTTACAAATACATTTTGTAATTTAACAGCTTTGGGTAATTTGGATCTGAATGGACAAACAGCCTAAGAAAGGAAAACACTGGTGGATTATTCTTTTTAATCATTTTTAATTTGACGTGAAGTTAGGCCTTTAAGTTTGGGGTTTATGCTGGGCAGATCAATCAGGAAGGAAGGCAGAGAAAAGCAGGAGAGAGAAAAGCAAGGACAGAACAGTAGGGAACAACAAAAAAAGAAGAATCCAAAGAAACTGGCAAGAGCTCTGCGGACTGAGCACCAATCTGAAGCAACGCTGCACCCAGACTTAAAGAATCATCTTGCATCACCTTTATTTTCTGCATTCATATTTTAATAAGACATTTCAAAAACATTTAAACCCCTTTAACAACTCTTTTACAATATATTTCCTATTTTTGCTACCTTTGGTTTTACTCTGTTTTTATTAATGTTGCTTTATAATAATATTAATTTTACCCTGTTTGATTGAGTCATGATATTTTGTTAAAAGCACCCAGTGTGGATGATTGTCATATTCCCACTGCAGTTAGCAGCTGAGAAGTGACGTCTTCAAAACGAAGCAGCACGGTGAGTGGGCACCTGCTTTGGTGATTGGCACAGATGTAGCTCAGGTCTGAAGACAACAGTTTGGTCTGCTGGAGGCAGCTGTCCATGTGCAGGTAAGACTGTACACATAAAGCAATATAAAGCAGATACCTAACGTTCATATAAATAATACAGTTAAAAGTAACTGCAGCATAGGCAGACCAAAATAAGGAACACAAGAATCTTTATAATAAAATATTCAAAGTAAAGGTATAAGAGCACCTGGTGTGGGTGATATTTTCCATTTTCCTACAGGGCTTAGCAGCTGAGGAAAACATGTTTTCCAACAGTAACAGCTCAGTGGGTGGTGAACCTGCTTTAGCTTAACCAGTTGGTTTGCTTGTGCACAGCTAACAAGTTGCTTGAGGCAGCTTTCCATGTGCAGGTAAGGCTGTACACGTGGGCACTATAAAGTTGATACCTGACACTCATATAAACAATTTAATTAACAGCACAGGTGAACTAAAACAGTGAGCACAGGAATCTCCATAATAATATATTCGTGGTACAGTGATAAGAACACTTGGTGTGGGCGATTGCCATATTCCCACAGTGGTTAACAGCTGTGAGGGGCCGTCTTCAATAATAAAAGCAGTGGGCACCTGAGCTAGTAAGTCTTTTTGCTTAAAACAGCTATTCACGTGCAGATAAGGCTGCACACATGGGGTGCTAGATACAGTATATTAAGGCACAATTCCACAATAATAAAGGAACTATTTAGGTAAACTTTTTCATTACTCATTTAGCAGGGCTTTCATGTAAAGGTAATTGTTTTCATCAAAACTATCAGACAGAAGAGGGTTAAACAGATATTAAGACATGTTCATATGCAGATAGATCTATACAAAATGGAGTAGACTTTGATGATATTTTTTTAAAAAAGAGCAGACAAGCACTTTGAAAGGGGAAAGCTATAGAATTCAGCCAGCCACTGCCCCAAAACCAAAAGAGGGATGATGTCTATGAGCAGTGGCAAGTATGGATAGGGTGTCACTGAAAAAAGTGTTTCCATTCCAGACACAAGAAGCAGCTGCCAAATGTGTAAATTCTGCTCTCCGGTCTTCTGAGAGAGTACTGATAATGCAAAGTGTGTTTTTTGAGGCGCTGAGGCACAATAGATAGAAAATGAGGTAGTGGCCTCTGGGAACAGATCATATGGGCATTGGGTGCAGGAGACACCTGATGCAGAAAACATGACATAAAAAGTCAGAGTAAGGCATTAAGCTAACTTACCTTTTCTTACAGAATAGAGAGTAAATACAAAGAAACTTGAGCCATGTTTAGATGGAAGTCCCAAATCCTGGGCCACAGGCCAAATCCAATCCATGGTACATACAAAATTGCCTTAGGTCCAGTGCTTTAAAAAGGAACCAGATAGTAGTGCAGTACTTTTGAAACATTCATCTATATTTAATTCCAAAATTCAGTTGTCATTGCCATAAAGCCGAGCATATTTAATATCTCAAATTTGGGCGCCTCATGGAGACTTCAACGGTTCACTTAAATTTGCAAATGATCTTTGCTTAAAAATATCGTTTTGGTAGCTGCTGTAGTAAGCTCAATTATGTGGATGTGTTTTTTTTTTTAAATGGACATCACAAGATTAAAATACAGCCAAGATAATCAATACTGACCTGAAAGGGATTGGTGCTAGGCAAACATCCATAAAGCTATGAAGTACGTGAACGATATATTTAAAAATCCATAGGCATTGTGTAAAATTCAACAATATCCTCAAAGAATATCCAGCAAAATTACTAAGGCAAACTGAAAAGTAAAATAAATCATCAACCACACAGAAGACAAAATTAATTATGTGGCATTTTTTTAACTATTGTGAAACTAAGTGTTTGTATCTGATGACATAGTAATTCACACAGAACCACATAGACCACATAGTTTCTCAACTAGAATAATATAACATTGCCAGACTTCTTTAATTCAATTTAGTGTCATGGGAAGCCAGAGCTTATCCTGGCTGCTTTGGATCAAAAGCAGGAAACAGCCCTGGACAGAGTGCCAGTTAAGTGAAATTCCCATTTACATGCTCCCCATCCATACCAGGGCCAGCTTAGAATCACCAGTTAATGTAACCCGAGTCTCTTTGGGGATGTGGGAGGAATACAGGTAGGATAGGTAAACTTGGTTGGAATAAGGTTGTTAATACTTTGAAAAGAAATGACATAAATCGAGATTTATAATGGAGAATTTTTTTTATTGTTTTAATTACTTTTGACAATGTCATACAGGCTAACCTAGAAGTATCAAAAAAGTAGACAGAAAGGGCTACTCACAAAATTAACGGTCAGAATCCTCTGTAAATTGAATGTGACATAATTCATTTCTGTCTATTTTGTTACTTTTGAGGGTTAATTTCATTTATTGTGTCAATACTTTTGTCTCTCTTGATGATGTCATGCTTTGTTACATATTGTGTTTCACTTCCAAGGACGTTTTCTTGTTGCAGTGTTTCACTGCCCACGTATCAATTAAATAATGTACCAGATACAGCCTAGTTAAAATCCTAAGGTTTCAGTAAAACTATGTAACTAAAAATAAAACAAAGACTTGCAACAAAAAGAATTTCTAAAAAGACTTTTGCATAGATTTTCAGGGTTCCAACAAAGTACTCTTTGACAGGATTTCTGATTTATTCACGTTATTATTTGATCCTCACATATCCCATTTGTAAACATATTGAATGTGAGAACCTTCACATAAATGAGCAGCAAGAAGGCTTAATTTGTTAAAGAATGAAGACACTATCTATCTATCTACAAAACTTAAGTGTGAAGGTATAATATGGTTGACGGGTTTGGTCAGCTAGCTGAATTGATTAAGTGACACAGGAGAAAGTGATATGTCATAAAAAGGTAACATAGAAGAATATGGCAGGATCAGAATGGACCAAACAGCAGATGCTTCCTTGAAATAGTGAAGCTTGATGACAGTTTTGCCCCAAGAAAAAAATTTACGGCGACCACAAAAATATCATTTTCATTGAAATCATAATCTCTGAAGCATAATGATAATTCTGTAGTGTAATTGCAGCAATTATGGAGGCTAGCCGAGATAATGTGATAGTTACTGAAATAAGTCAGAATGATGATACTGTCAAAAATAAGATAGGCAAGGTTTTGTATTTAAAAATAGTACCTATACTGCATACTGTCAATCAGCTATTTAATAAGAAGTGAACTTGGTGTGACATAAGACAGATGCCAAACTTACAGGGTCAATTTAGAGAATGACAGTGATATTTTTTAGACATAGAAAAGGTGTGACTAAATGACTATGCAAGTCAAAGAGAATCTTGATGCCAAGGAAGCACAGGGCATACTCCTAAATGAAATTGGAAGGCACTGAGAAAGAATAAGATGTACAGTGATGGGCTAAACAGCAAGATCAGGAGAAAACCTAGAGTTATGCAAAGCAAGTCAGACTAAAGAAACGAGGGGTACCATAGAAAGACGGGTGCATGATATTGTTGTATTTGATTTTTAACGTCATTTTCAAATTGGTGTGGATCAGATTTGTAGAGTGTTAGAGAGTGTAATTGGCATTCAGAACAATGTATTCACATTTGACAATTCTTTTTGAGAACTGTAAATAAAAAGGTCAGAAAAAACTAAACCATTCATTTAAGACCAACTTTGTTTCTCTGCACCAAGTAACTGGCCTCCTCACTATAACCAGACAGGTTTTACTGAAAATTCAAAATCTCTAAAATTATTACATCTAGTTTTATAGAAATTGTAATTGAATTTGAATCAGACAAAAGAAAGAAGACACCCAACTCATTCAGCTCCTTTTTGCATCACAGTCCACTCATGGTCACTAAACACTTGATAAATATAGTTCTTATAGTTGAGTAGATCCTGGGCTCGAAAGACTTTGTTAGCCTCATAGAGGCTCTTCCAAAATGGAGGCAGAGGCTTAAATTTACCCAGCTGAGCCATTTCATCATTGTAGTCCCACTGCTCAGAGTCCAGTTTCAGGATGTGTTTTAAGGCAGTGCCCTTCTGAAGTTGAGTCTGCATATCTACCTCCACCTCCTCTTCCATTTGTTTTTGAGTAGGCAGAGTAAAGGATCCGTCCAAAACAGACAGGGCAAACTGAATCTGAAAGGCAAAGAGAGACTAATATGGAACGATGAAACGTACAAAGAAAAAATAACCAATTTGAATGACCTTCCTTAAATCTTGCTAGGAGTGGTTTCTTTCAAAGAATCTTTAATAGAATCTGTATTAGTGAGCATGTCTAAGCTGGATTAATTAGTTATATGTGTTAATTATCTGAACTTAACCTCAAGCTTATACATAAGAAGAAGCAAAATAACTTCTTTATATCTCAAAAGAAATGGTTCACTTGCTCAAAGTGACAGACTTTAGTCCTCGATAATCAGGCACAAAATCTACAAAATCTTAGCCACTTTTTGCATGTGACTGAAATTAAGACAGCACATAGCCAACCTATCTGACTCATTGGCAACAAAACGGATATCACCCAAGCACAAAAAACATGGTAACAATGTTTTAGGAATGAGCATATCAACCAATGCTAAAACCACCAGGCTCAAAAATATCAAACCATGCAAGGCATCCCAACAGCAAAGATTTAGTTGAAATAAGCCTGACCATAAGAAGAATGGTGTTAAGCAGCAGATGCAAACGAACACCTTTGTGCTGCCAGAGTTCTAGTGGTCAGCTGACAACAGCTATTGAAAAATTACTTTTGATACCTGACCTGCTTTCATCGGTCACAATGATCTGCTCCATCTAGTAGTGGCTTGGTACTACCCAGTTTTATTATTAATTACACATCACCTATACAACATCGTTAAACCCTGTGACTCAGGGACAACTGGTAATTTACCACAGGAAGATGAAGTTAAAAAAAAGAAATCTAAATCCAACTAACCTGGCAATGGAAGTGTGGGAAAGGGCAGATTGCACGGCAGATGCCTATGAGGAAGAGAGATGGGAAGGCAGGATGCAGCAGATGTTTATACAGTGGGGTTACACAGTGTTCTCGCACTTGCAGCCCCACCTCCTCCTTTGACAGAAAGGGGAAGGTAAAATTGTAGCCTGTGCACAACATGAAGACATCTGGCTTTGCCCGGTCACCATCCTCAAACACTAGCTCTCCATCTTCATTGATTAGCTTCACTCCTTGTGCCTGACGCACTCCCCTGGGAAGTTGGCAGGTGAGAGGGCGCTGTCTGTGACTCAGGATCACCTCACTTGCTACTTCAGACAGCTCTATCATGATGTCCATACCAGACAAGCCAGCACCTAGTAATACTACACTCTTTCCAGCAAAGGGCTCTGCAACACGGTAGTCATGACTGTGCATTAGCATTCCTGGAAAAACAAATGGAAACAAAAAATTAATCTAAATAGTAAATGGCTGACAGCACCTTGCAGAAACAGACAGGAGATAAGCCATGGATGACCAGAGCATTTTTGTAAGCAAGCTGTGCATAGCCTCTTGAGTGTCTGTTCAGTCCACTGCTGGTGATCTATGAAGTTGTGCTAGGCCCTTAACATGTCTAGGGGAGGTGGATGCTTGTACTGTATGCTTTGGTATCCATTTGTGTGGAGTTTGCAAATTCTCCTCATGTTTTCTTTCTCACTACTCTGGTTTCAAATAAAAAACATTTATTTTTGGTTGACTGGTAACTCTAAACTAGTAAACTAGTGTGAGTATGTGTGTGAATGTGCAACTGAATTATCTACGTCCTGTACTTGATGCTAACAGGATGAGACTCAGCAGGACTAAAACATGGATACTAGTAAGTTCTACAAATTGATGGATAGATAAAAGAATGGATGAATGGATCCAGAACCCTATCATTAAGACCAAAAGTAGTGCCTTGGGAACCTTCAGATTTTAACTGTTAGTTTGTATGCGTAGCCCACAGTATAGGCTGAAATGTAAATGACAAGTTATTACTGTAACTATTCTGTTGGGTGTGATGCTTGTCAAAATACACTCACTGAACAAATTATTAGGAACACTATACTAAAACTGGCTAGGATCTCCTTTTGCTCTGAAAACAGCCTTAGTTCTTCATGGCATGGATTCTGCAAAATGATGGAAACATTCCCTTGGGATTCTGGTTCGTGTTGACATGACTGCATCACACAATTTCTGCAGATTTGTCAGTTTTTTTAATCTACCGTTATGCCGATTCCGAAAATTGTTCTACTGGATTCAGATCTGGTGAGTAAGAAGGACACTGAAAAACACTCAACTAATTGTCATGTTCATAAAAACAGTTTAAGATGACTTTTGATTTTCGACATGGTACAGTATCTTGTTGGAAGTAGACATTAGAAGATAAGTAAATTGTTCCTAGGAGGAGAAGTACATTTCTTCTGCAAAAAGAAGCCAATATGGGAAGAAAGGCAAGACAATGAGACAAAAGGGAGAGAAGTGACAGAAAATCATGATAGTGTTTGTAAAGCTATGAACAGAGGAGGATGTAATAAAGAGTATGTCAAACTGCCGAAAGCAAAGCCAAGTGTATCCTCTGGCAGTGAAGCAAATGAGACACAGGCACAGCAGCTCAGAGAACAGGAGGAACCAAGTGCATCCACAATCACTGTTGGCCCAACAAGTATGGCTGTCCTAGTGCACACACTAACAGCTGAATGAAAACTGTTTAGAAAGTTTTTACATCTACTTTATTTTATGTTATGATGTAAATGTTGATTTTGGTGTAAAAACTTGCTAATACTGTGGGTTGTGCTTAAGCAAGAACCTAAATGAAGGAGATTCAGAGGGATAGTGTCAACATAAATATGTGTTTAATGTTAATAATATGGAAATGACTGATAGTTGTCCATTCTTCTCTCTTTTGTGTTAGGCATCTCAAAGTCAAAAGGATCAACACAGCCAGAACTGAGGGTTTTCTGAGTAACAGTCCAGGGGGACAGAGGATGGAGGTTCAAGCTGTATGGTACAGCAGCTATAAATGGATAGAGTATTAACCTCAAAGCAGGAAGTCTGCCTATTGTTATTCCTGCCAACACTTCCACCTCCCTGCATTCCATCATTCAGTGATTACATTTATCTGCCTCAGAATTTGGAAGAAAGTCATGTTCAAAGTTGGTTGCTTTGCAGACCGTGCTAAATCAGATGTGCACACTAATGCAAAGACTGCTATGGCAGAATAGGGAATATCAATAGACGAGTAATGTTTTGAGAGATCTTAATACAGAGTACAGTGAATTAGTAAAATAAAACAGAGTATGTATCAAACAGTTGGCAGTGTCTTACTTCTAACAGCAACCCAGAATGTAGTGCAGAGATGCTACAGAGAGATGGAGACAGAACATAAGAGTAATTTCCATGCTATAATAGAGCTTATTTCTAGATATGATCCCAAAGTGAAAAAAAACGACAAAAAAAAAGAGCAACGTACAAAAAATGAAAAATTAAAAATAGTCTAGCTGATATGGTCCATATTCAATAATAAATTAAGTCAAAGTAAGCAAGTCTTTCAGCATAATGATAGAAGGAACAACATATAATTTGTGCTAAGATACTAACTGGTGCAGTGCATGAACATTTTCTAAATTTTGAAGTAGCTGAGCATCTGAATGCTGCCTCACCTTCAGAGAAAATAATTGAAATTCTCCAGAATTATGGTCTTGATGACCAAAATGATCTGATAGGGCAAGGCTATGATGGTGTCTCAGTTATTAGTGGGAGGAACAATGGGGTACAAGCACACATTAAAGAGGAGGCATCTTTGTGCACTGCAATATGGGATGGGTACAAAATGTTGTTGAGATTGGACCGTGGGTGTGGAATAGTATAAAGAACAAACATACACACACACTCTAAGCTTTATATGTAAGAAGACACATTGCTATCAGTATCAGATTATAATAAATTAAATTCATTTAATTTCAAGTAATTCATTTACTTATTTGGCAGATGCCTTTATCCAAGGCAACTTGCAATATTTATGATACATTTGGTTACATTTCTTTTGGTTTTCCGACTGGAGCACAGGTAGGTCAGTAGTCAAACTGTGTCAGTATTGGGGCTTGAACCCATAACTTAAAGTCCAAAGCCTTAAACCTTACACCACACTCCCTGCCTAACACTACTCCGCACTGCCTGCATTCAGATTGAATTTGGCAAAGAGGTATTCAGTAGGCCAATGAATTATATGACTTCTGCTCTCTTTAACATAATATCACTATTACGTAATCTTACTATTATATCAATAGACATTCTACCTTGTAATTTGCCTGTTCTGTAGACTTTAAGTGTGCCACCCCATGATCTTCACTGGCCCTATCTGGCCACCCCACTAAAAATCTTGTTGCTCTCATCAAAAAGGTGTTTCCGTCCACCAAACAGCTGATTAGATAACTGCATGGATAAGCAAGTGTTCAGGTGCTCCGAATTATTTGCTCAGTGCATAATAAAAATAGGTTCCACTTCAGGAATATGATTAGAGGTACATGATATTTTAATAAACCTTATATTTAAGTGTACATTGACATTTAAAGGTTATTGCTTCAGAATATCACCATCACCCCAAAAGCCAATATACTCAACCTCATTCTTACAGTTTTTGGAATATCAATGCTTAGAAGATGAGCACCACATCTAGTTCATATGCATCATCACCAAAAACTTGTGTTTTAGGAAATCTACTTACTAAAATGAATTTTGTCAGAATGTACTGAAATGGAAAATACAAAAAATTATCAGAAGAGGACACAGTTAGAACAGCAAAAAGCTGTTAACAGCATATTTGACATGAGTTTGTGGTGAGTGATGACTTTTATTTTTAAAATAACTAATATTGTTATGAACATCTGCGGTGGGCTGGCGCCCTGCCTGGGGTTTGTTTCCTGCCTTGCACCCTGTGTTGGCTGGGATTGGCTCCAGCAGACCCCCATGACTCTGTAGTTAGGATGCAGCGGGTTGGATAATGGATGGATGGATGTTATGAACATGACTTTATTATTATTGAAATAGAAAATAAGGCCAGCAGATTTTTATTAATTTGTTTTGACTTTTATAGGTGTCCCTATTTTTGTGAGATAGAACAAATTCTGCAGTCACAAAAGACTTTCCTCTGCATGTCGTAGCAGACAAATCCTAAAAACAATCATGGCCTGCAGAGAGAAGTTTTCTTATTTGTCTACTTTGATTCAATTGTGTCATATCTTACATATTGTTCAAATGAGATAAATGGCCTTGACATGTAGTAGCAAAATCATAAATCAGCCAAACTCTTCACCAAAGCTATCTAACTTGGTATGACTAAATAGGAACGATTGTTTCTCATCAGCAAGGCAGGTCAGCTTGTCTTTTTTTTCACAATCACGGCCCCTATTTATTCTGTGTTGGCTAATTTCCTGCACCTTCTCCCAACTTCACCTATTTTTATCAGACACAAGTGTCTCTGTGCAACTCAGCTAATCAAGGTTTATTCCCATGATGGCATAAAGGCCTTTGTTCCAAGCAGCATGATAAGCAGGAGACAGAAATCTCCACAAATGTCATCTCCAAAGTTTGACCTCAGTAGCATTTTCATTAAGCTACGTCAAGCAATCACCAGAGGCCTTGCCACTTTTAGTTTGCACTTTTGGTCTTAATCACCTACCAAAGAACAAAACAGCTGAACAAATGTGATTTACTTTACCCTTGAAGTTTTCCAGACCAGAGATAGGTGGGATGTAAGGATCAAAGAAGTGTCTGAAAAGAAGCAAAAAGGCAACTTAAGAAATTATAAAGCAGGCAGCTCCCTTTAGCCACAATTACACCCCAAGTTGTCAAATGTGCCGCACTTTGAAGACATAGCTACTCACCCGTTGCACACCATTACTGCATCAAACCGATTAGTGGCCTTGTGTCCTTTGCCTGTGGCATCAGAGGTTGTCACATCCCAAGTCAGACCGCCCTGTCTTGACTCTGAAAAGACTGGGCGTACAGACTCAACCAACCTATGAAACTAGAGATTGAAAAAAAAGCTACTTTATAAAATTATTAAAGGCACATTTATTAAATCAGATTGTATTCATAATAAATGTGCCGAACCGTCAACTACTAAAGTGTACTAAGAGGCAGCTACCTCCAAGTTTAGCAGAACTAAGTGAGCTTTGCCCTTGAGATAAAATGGCAGATCACTCTTTTTGAAGGACACAATCCTTCTGTCTTCCAGAGTGGTAAGAATTTTTAGCATCTAGGAATGACTTAATTCAGTGCAATAAATATCTGTATGTGAATAGCAATAGCTAGAGCCATTTTTAAATCATCAAAGGAAAAGAGACACCCGTCACAACTAAAGTGAATATGTGAGAAGGAGATTCACCAGGGTGACAGTTTAAAAGGAGCAGGTAATGAAGTCTAAAATATATTATCAGTCTGATGGATCTGGTACTATTCTGTCCAGATGACCATAATTCATGGTATTCAGTTAAGATTTGATTTTCTCCAATTGGTGGTAAAAAATAGTCAAAAATAGGCAAACATTTATAATGTTGAAGTACAGATTTTTATAGGGGTAACCTGGATTGTAAAATACAGGGGAACAGAGGTCAGATGATTTTCAGAAGTTAAAAAAATGTATGTTTGTGAAATTTCATATGGGCCAAATGGAGTCATACAGGCTGGGCAAGAATGAAAAAATATGATCTATTTGGCAAGGCCAGGCATAGACAAGCAAAATATACTGCCATATACTTTTCCAAAGGGGCATACAGAATTGTGTATGGACTGAGTCAAACATTAACCGATTGCTTACAATGAGGCACATCCTAGATTCTCTCCTTGTTTCATGTAGTTAAGAAGAATTTCCCATTACTTACGTGGCTGAATAATATTTATGAGATAAAGGTAGAGCCTATATGTTGGGTGGAGCAGAAGACATGTGCTGGTCAAGATTTATATTTAAGCAGAGAGTAGTTGGTATGCTGTGGGTATGTGAACTATAAATTGAGCAGTCCTTCATAACTCTGGCATGTCCTTTGTGAATGGTTTGAGAAATGGCCCATGTGCAGAGTGCCCTGATGTGCAGTACTGAGCAGCTTACATCCAATGCCATATAGAATAATTCAGAGAGAAGACTCACCTTAATGTGCTCACGAATTCCAAAGTGATCACAGTACTGGTTCAAATACTTGCACACCTCAGTGTGGTGGACAAACGATGGGAGGTGCTTGTCAAAAGGGAAATCTGGGAATGCCATTACTTCCTTGGGAATGTTAGTTCTGGACGAGAATGAAGAAGGTAACAGAGAGATGTGTTCCATTGTCATAAAATCTGTTCATCAATCAAATGTTCTAATCTAACAACCAGAAATCCTGCCATAAGTTAAAAATAGACCTAGATGACTAACAGAAGTAAGAGTGCAAGAAATAAATGTGTCAGTCAACCAAAAATTTCAAAACATGTCACCAGCAACTGTAAACACCTGTATTTATTGACTCAGGGTTGCAAGAAGCTGAAGCCTATCCTAGCAGCTTTAGATGCAATACAGGAGCCAACCCAGTTTCAGGTCACATACTCTCACTTTCTAAAATTGGATCTATCTGCAGTCACCAAGCTTTCCAAACAAGCTGAAGCCATACATTGAAACACAATTTCTTTTCCAAGGCTGCATCTACTTCTTTAAGAATTAATGCTCACAAAGTTTTGATGGATCTTTCCTCACTGATCACTTAACATGAAATTTTGACCAGCGGATCTTTCAAGAGTCAAGGGATATTTAATAGAGAAACAGAAGATTATGTCAACTAACAGATAAACTAGACAATACTCTATCAAGGAGAGAAGAATGTGATTTATTGATAAATCAATCAATGGCATCCACTTTGAATTACAAACTGAAGTATTAGGATGCTTGTATCTTTTGAAATGTGCCTCATGTGATCTCCTAGCCAGGCAATTTTAATATTGTTTTGAAAGATACAGTTGGCCTTTTGTGATTAAGTGTTATTGGAGGTCATGCTGCAAATAACAACAACAATTGTAATAATGATGATTATGTCTATGTATTTATACAACAGGGTGGTTATGGTGGTGCAGTATTAGTGCTTGATGCCTCACAACAAGGAGACTGGGGTTCATGTCCGAGCCATACATTCAGGGAGCTCCCTGTATGTTTTCCCCATGGCCAAGTGGTTTTCCTCTGGGTGCTCCAGTTCCATTTCACAACTGAGAGACTTGCAGGCTGGATGAAATGGCATTGCTAAATTGGCCTTAATGAATATGTGAGTCTTCACTCGGCCCTGGCTATTGCTCCTGCCTTGGGCTTAATGCTTGCTGAGTTGCAACCCTGCCCTGAATAAGCAGGTAAAGAAAATGGATTTATAGAGCACTTATTAAAAAAACAGTTCCAAAGCACATGTAAAACAATCAATAAATTGACCAAAATAAAGTTTAGCACAATAATAGATAAATAATCACAAATATGTAATCTAAAATGCAATTAATGCAGTAAATAAGTACAAATACTATAAGGCCATTATACAGATTGGGTTAATAAGACATGATCAGATTAAATTTTAAAATAATCAAAAATAAAACACAAATTAGGTTATTGTTAAAAAGGGCTTGTAAAACAAATTACTCTTTAAAAGAAGGTAAAGATTCATCAAGCCTGAGTTCCTCTAACAAGCCCTTCAAGAGCCGAGGTGCTCGGACTACAAAGACTCAGTCACTTTTAGTCTTATCTTAGCTCACAACAGCAGGTTTTTGCCAGAGGATCTCATGATATTTCATGTAGTGGGAATGTGGAACCAGACTACACCTTGGATATTTTGTAATTCATGAACCGTGCAGGACCAGAGGAAGTAAGAGATACAGACAAAAACATGAGGCAAAACAATGGTGCAATATATGTAGAGTGCTCTACAGCAAAAAACAGACCTGTGTCATGTGGGCTTTTGTACACAGTTCTTCAGCAATAACACACAAACAAAAATAAATGAATAACAGACAAAACAAAAATAGTGAATATTTACAAAATGTACTGTACACTCAAAAATAAACTATTATAAAAAATATACACACACACATAATAAAGGCAGTGTTCTTTTTCACACAGTTCAGGAAGCTCCTTAGAGAAAAACGGAAGACAAATATACACAGGGCAAAAATAAGTGTGTGTGTGTGTGTGTGTGTGTGTGTGTGTGTGTGTGTGTGTGTATATACAGAGAAACAATTGCACCAAACCCAAAAAGTATTCTGGAAAATATATGCAGTATACTGTACATATACAGTGGGTACGGAAAGTATTCAGACCCCCTTCAATTTTTCACTCTTTGTTATATTGCAGCCATTTGCTAAAATCATTTAAATTAATTTTTTTCCCTCATTAATGTACACACAGCACCCCATATTGACAGACAAAAAAAAAGAACTTTTGAAATTGTTGCAGATTTATTAAAAAAGAAAAACTGAAATATCACAAGCCCTAAGTATTCAGACCCTTTGCTCAGTATTTAGTAGAAGCACCCTTTTGAGCTAATACAGCCATGAGTCTTCTTGGGAAAGATGCAACAAGTTTTTCACACCTGGATTTGGGGATCCTCTGCCATTCCTCCTTGCAGATCCTCTCCAGTTCTGTCAGGTTGGATGGTAAACGTTGGTGGACAGCCATTTTTAGGTCTCTCCAGAGATGCTCAATTGGGTTTAAGTCAGGGCTCTGGCTGGGCCATTCAAGAACAGTCACAGAGTTGTTGTGAAGCCACTCCTTCGTTATTTTAGCTGTGTGCTTAAGGTCATTGTCTTGTTGGAAGGTAAACCTTCGGCCCAGTCTGAGGTCCTTAGCACTCTGGAGAAGGTTTTTGTCCAGGATATCCCTGTACTTGGCCGCATTCATATTTCCCTCGATTGCAACCAGTCGTCCTGTCCCTGCAGCTGAAAAACACCCACACAGCATGAAGCTGCCACCGCCATGCTTCACTGTGGGGACTGTATTGGACAAGTGATGAGCAGTGCCTGGTTGTCTCCACACATACCGCTTAGAATTAAGGCCAAAAAGTTCTATCTTGGTCTCATCAGACCAGAGAATCTTATTTCTCACCATCTCAGAGTCCTACAGGTGTCTGATGAGACCAAGATAGAACTTTTTAGACCTCAGACTGGGCCGAAGGTTTACCTTCCAACAAGACAATGACCCTACTAAGCACACAGCTGAAATAACGAAGGAGTGGCTTTACAACAACTCTGTGACTGTTCTTGAATGGTCCAGCCAGAGCCCTGACTTAAACCCAATTGAGCATCTCTGGAGAGACCTAAAAATGGCTGTCCACCAATGTTTACTATCCAACCTGACAGAACTGGAGAGGATCTGCAAGGAGGAATGGCAGAGGATCCCCAAATCCAGGTGTGAAAAACTTGTTGCATCTTTCCCAAGAAGACTCATGGCTGTATTAGCTCAAAAGGGTGCTTCTACTAAATACTGAGCAAAGGGTCTGAATTCTTAGGACTTGTGATATTTCAGTTTTTCTTTTTTAATAAATCTGCAACAATTTCAAAAATTCTTTTTTTTGTCTGTCAATATGGGGTGCTGTGTGTACATTAATGAGGGAAAAAAATTAAATGATTTTAGCAAATGGCTGCAATATAACAAAGAGTGAAAAATTGAAGGGGGTCTGAATACTTTCCGTACCCACTGTACCTCCACCAACAAACTATCATGAGAAGATATATGCAGAAAAATATTTCCAAAGAGAAATAAATACACAAACCAAGATTTGCTGCTCCCACAAACACTCCACATTTACCCATTATGACTTTCTTTTTTGGTTGAATGAGGACCCCTTCTTCATCTTTTATTCCCAAGTTTGGCAGACCAACTTTAAGGTGCTTTACCATCATGTACTGAACTGAAGTGGAAAGATGAGATAGTGAAAGTACCTTATCCTCTCTACTTCTAATCTGAAATTGTATTATACAATTTATCAATTATAAAAATCCACATATTATCTTGTGATATTCTTTAATGGAAAGAGAGAGAGATTCAAATAGAGAATTTATTGGGATGCTATTCTGTCCCATCAAATCCTTCCTGTCTTTTTTATAAGCTATATATTTCAGAATTATGTTTTCTAATGTTTCTTGATGACAAAGTCTGAATGTCCCAGTGCTATATTTTCTAATTTCAAATAAACTATAATTAGTCCCAAATGACCAATCCTTAGTCTTAATATTATAATCTTCTCCCTCATTAAATGTAACCTTCTTTTGAATGCCATAGAGATGTTTTTCTTATGTTTCTTTATCCCAAGTTTCTTGAACATACAGCTTATCTGATTAAAATGTTTGCCACCTCTGTACTTACTGAAACATTTTAATCAATATTTTACTTTTTACTTTTTTTTTTTTTTTTTACTATTTTACAATTCCTATATTCTTTAGTTGTGACAAACCATGTCTAATTTCTTGCGTAATATCTTGACAGCATGAGGATATTCCAGCTTTTAGACTGTTTAGTGCAGCTAATGAGCTGATCACAGCACTTTGAGGTTGCACATTGTCCATCCATCACAGTGCTAGTACTAAAGACATGACAATACCAAAGCATTCAAAATGATTTCTGTATCTTTAAAATTCAAGAATGATGTAATCCTATGGATGTTAGAAAAGCAATAAAAAACATGCCTGCACTTTTATCATGTGGCTTTCAAATCTCAGACTAGAATAAAACACACATTCTACATAACAGACCCGTCTTTTTGCAACAGAACAACTATTGATCCAATTTGACTGTGCAAGTAGTCTGGGCCTATAATGTTAAATTCCATTTTGTCTAGGTTTGTTTTATATCTAGTCCTTAACGTCTCTCAAACAGTTGATTATATTGGATCAGTCCTGCTGGAATGTTTAGCCTCATGGAAAATATAATTGAGCATCATCAATATACTAGTTGCCTCAGTAATGTCAGTAAGGAACAGTATGTATAAGGGTTAAGGACTGGTCCAAGGAATGAACCCTAAGGTACTCCACAAGTTAATGAAGAAGAAGGGGAGACATGAATCTCAATTTGTACAAAAAACTTGTAGTCTATCAAGTAAAACTGGGAATCATTACAAGACAATCCAAGCTATCCCATGCAGGTAAGGAGGTGGCGAATGTGTGTTGGCGCCCCATCGACAAAAGAATAGAGACAGGGACAGCAAATCTCCACCCCGCTTCTGATGAGTACCTGAGGGGGCCGGCGAGTGAAGTGCTGGGCCCCGATGAAACTATCCTGCTTCGGGCTGCACAGGAAGTGGAGGGCGGTCTCCTATCCCTGCAGTATTTCTTGCAGGTGTTCCAGGTTCTGCAGGAAGCCCGGGAGGGACTGGAGGAGAAACTTGGCTCGCCATTGGAGGTCATTTACGAGTGGATAAGTGATCAGTGCTGTTGTTGCGCTTTGCCCTCCCCTTTCATATAGGGCACAGGCTTCACTTACCTGTACCACCCCATTCTGCAGGCTGGAGGAACTCGCGAAGTGCTTCTTTAGCCAATCATAAATGAGCTCCAGCCACAACACAGTCCCAAGCACAGTAAAATTAAACACCACAAGTCCACACACAAGTCTTTTGGCACCACCATTTCTCCCCGGCAACCTTGTCCTCTTCCACCCAACTCCGGCTGCTGAGTGGTGGTCGCTGGCTCACTTTTATTGGGTACCTGGAAGTGCTCCTGGTGCTTCATTGGCAACACCTGCCTGCACTTCCGGGTAAGGCGAAACCAGTGCCCAAAAGGGACCAGCAGCTCCTGGTGCAGCACCCCCCTGGGGGCACCTGCGGAACCCCACAGAGCTGCACAGAACTCCAACCCCCATGAAGCCCTGGGGGAGTCTGAGGCACCGCTGCAACCCAGGGAGGCTGCCATCTAGAGTTCATGGGGAAATACTGGGCTTCTCACCCTTGTCCCCCTGGCAATTGTGGTGAAGGTGCGTCCCAGCCAGGCATGGGCCCAGGCCATCCATCACACAAGGAAACATAAAGACCTCTTTAAACACAATTTTGGTTGAACAATGGAAAATGTCAAATGACAGGTTAATTGATGATCCTGTCTCTATCTTACTTTAGCTGGGAGAATTAATTTGCTTAAAATTAATTCCCTTCTAAAGCTTGATGAAATTTAATGTAAGTAAATGTAAAGTATTACACATAAGAAGTAAAACTGTTAAGTATGAGTACACAATGGGAGGACTGAAAGTCAAACATGCATCTTATAAGAAGGATTTAAGAGTCATAGTGGACTCGTCACTATGAACTGATTGACAGAATTCAGAAGCCATTCAGAAGGCTAACAGAATGTTAGGATATAGAGTACAATGTGTAGAATACAAGCCCAATGAGTTTATGCTGAAGCTTTATAATGCACTGGTGAGGCCCCATCTGGAATACTGTGTACTGTTTTGGTCTCCAGGTCATACAAAGAACATAGCAGAACTAGAGAAACTCTAGGAAAAAGGCTGACTAGGCTGATTCCAGTGCTTCAGGGGATGAGTTGTGAGGAAAGATTAATAGAGCTGAGCCTTTTCAGTTTAAGCATAATGAGATTAAAATGGGACATGACTGAAGTGTTTAAAATTATGAAGGAAATAATGAGTTCTATTAAAAGCACAGGGACACAGCTGGAAACTATTCAAAGGTGAATTTCACAAAAATGAAGTTTTTCTTCACACAGAGAATCATATGGAATAAGTTACCAAGTAGTGTGATATACAATAGGACTTCAGGGACTTTTAAAACTCAGCATTTTGGAGAAATTATGGGGATAGTACTGGAAAGTATTGATGAGCTGAATGGCTTGTTCTCATCTATATTGTTCTAATGTTCAAAAGTTCTAATTACCAAAGTATCTAGTGTGGAGGAGTAGAGATAGTTAAAATGGTTCAGTAACCTATCAAAATCAGAAAACTGGGACAAGTCTTAATTTGCTGGAATTCTAGAGACCAATGTAGGAGCAGTAGATAGACAGATAGATAGATACTGTACTGTACAGTACTATTCTCAAGTAAAATGTGAGAGTGCACCATGCAAGTTTGGATTCAAGTGATGGCTTGAAGGACAATTTCAAATATAATACAGGAAAAAAAGGTCGAGACTGAGGCAGCTAATACTCGCAACATACAGTTTGTGTATTCCAGGACTAACATATGACCAGGGTAATAAGTCAGATGAAAAAACTGTTTTTTAAAGATAAAGGAAATATTTAAAACATCAATATCCAATAGAATCCAGAGGATCATCTATATGAATATTGAAATCATCTACCCTAAAAGGTTTTGTCAAAAATTATTGTGACTAAAGAGTGGAAATCAGCAAATTCAGGCAAGAAACCCATGTTAGATTTGGGATGCTGGTAAACGGAAGTGTGCAACCTACACCCTTGCTTAATCACATACTGTATACAAGAGCACCAAAAATCTATTAATGTCAGATACCTTTATGGGGGTATATTTAAAACACCTCTTAAAAAAATAGCTAAAGTCCCACCACAATCATCACAAATTAGTATTAACTGATTAATAAAAGCCAGTGTTGAAGGCATTTATGCTAGCAAGCTACCAGTAGACCCACTGACTAGAATTCAGATAGTAGGTAAGATACAAGCTTAGCAAACTCAAGGAAACCTGCCTAAAGAAAAGAAAACAGGTAGCGAGCCAAACAAAAATTTGTAATTGGTACAAGGTTCAGGTTTAAAGAGATGCTGATCCTTTTGAAGCCATTATGCTTATTTTAAGGGGTTTGGCTTAAAATGTCGAGCATTACAGTAAAAGTCATGTGAGAAGTAAATAGCCATATGGATGCTTACCTGAGGTCCCGGTACATGCTGCTATATACTGGAAGATCATCTTCATCCCGGCCAACCCGCTCCTCATACACCCATGTTCCTCCAACACGTTTAGTAAGTTCATACAAAACTGGAGGACAAAAGACATCCTGGCGTGCCAGAAGGTGTCTGGCTGCACATAGGCCTGCTGCTCCGGCACCAATCACTGCCACCTGAAGTCTCCTTGAGTTGGACATCATTCTGTCTTTGGATAGAATCTTCTCAAGGAATTACTGTCAATTAAAAAAGAGAAAACAATTTAATTATTAGTCGTGGTTCACGTACAGCATCTCTCCCAGCCCCAGAAATCCATTTATTCAACCTAAAAGGCCTTTAACTAGAAGGTCCACTGCACAAAGTGTGTAGATGTCCTGTTGCACAAGTGATGCAATAAATGAAGTGTTTCCATTTGAGATGAACAAGTATGTTGGTTCTGTATGAACTTCCACACTTGACGCACATTATAAATATCATAATTGATATTGATAATATCATCATTTCCATCCCACTGTGGATGATGATGGGCTGGAGGGGTCTCTTTGTTTTTGACAGACTGCATAGATGTGGGCTGTGCCCCTTTCTAAAACATTCATCCATCCATCCGTCCATCCATTCATCCTTCAGATTTTCAGGTTGCCTGTCCTTTTAAGAAGCAACACTGAGTAACATGCCAATGCACCAAAACACAAACACAATCACACATGGTAACTCATTTACAATAGAGGGTAGTTCATGGTAGTGATAGGCAGGTGGCCCCCACAAAACACATGGGACATAACACAGGCTTGGATACAGTTACATAGAATGTACAGAATACTAAAATTCGAAAACAAAAGAATTAGTAAAACATTGTCACATGCGCACCAGAAGATCACCTTCCATACAAAGAACTCCCACACTAGAAGTCTGCATTCAGTTGCAGAACCCACATTTGAGTAAGGTCTGGTGCATCAGGAGTGAACGTTTGACAGATGTAACCAGACCAATGTGATCCTTCATTGAATGGCTGCGAGAGGAACTGCAACAGGCAAACGAAACACAGCGGCTGGTGCTACAACAGGCAAATGAAAAGCTGCGACAGGAAATGCAACTGGAGCTGCGACAAGTGCTGGGTAAAATTGAAGAACACATTCAGGAAACCTCGGTAAAACTGAGCACGCTTACTGATCAATTGGAGGATCTCAAGGAGACATTCACGACTCGGATTGAAATAGCCGAAAATTTAGCTGCCAGTGCCGAAGAAAAAGCAGTAAATGTCAGCTCCGAATGCAAAAATCTCGGCGACAGACTGGCTGCTTTGGAAGATGGAAGCAGAAGGTATAATGTCAGAATTGAAGATCTAACTGAGAATCGAGAAAGTCCAAACCCTGTGAAATCCGCAGCTGAACTCTTCTCTAAAATAATCAGGGAGGACTTTAAAGCAGAATCTGAGATAGCAGTGGCTTACCACGTACGCGGATCAAATACCGTTAGACCTAGATCTTTTATTATTTGCTTTGAAAGATTATCATTTAAGCTAGAGGTGATGACATTCCTCAGAAACAAGCAAGATATTATATATGAAAATAACCACATTCGTATCTTCCCTGACTTCTCTCCAGCAACAGCTACTAAACGCGCAGCCTTCTACAACATTAAACAGCGGTTACGGCAAGCCAACATCAAATACAGCCTCTTGTATCCGGCCAAACTGAAAGTGGAATTGCAAGGTCAATTCTATGTCTTCACTAGCAAGGAAGAAGCAGAAAAGGAATTAAGAAAGCTGATCCCGAGACTATTCTGATACATACAATAGCAAGTCATGGCCGTTATGATATAGAAAGGACTAATAATCTACTGTCTGACAAACAAGAGAAGACCATTACATTCCTCAAGTGTCTTTATCTAGCAGATAGCTGAGATGTCCCGCTATTTTATTCAGATACTTCTTAAAGGCTTTCAAGATTTTTGCTCTGACTATACAGTACAGGCCAAAAGTTTGGACACACCTCCTCATTCAATGTGTTTTCTTTATTTTCATGATCATTTACATTGGTAGATTCTCACTGAAGGCATCAAAACTATGAATGAACACATGTGGAGTTATGTACTTAACAAAAAAGGTGAAATAACTGAAAACATGTTTTTATATTCTAGTTTCTTCAAAATAGCCACCCTTTGCTCTGATTACTGCTTTGCACACTCTTGGCATTCTCTCGATGAGCTTCAACAGGTAGTCACCTGAAATGGTTTTCACTTCACAGGTGTGCCTTATCAGGGTTATTTAGTGGAATTTCTTGCTTTATCAATGGGGTTGGGACCAGCAGTTGTGTTTTGCAGAAGTCAGGTTAGTTGGATGATCATTTATTTTTCAACAGGACAATGACCCCAAACACACCTCCAGGCTGTGTAAGGGCTATTTGACCAAGAAGGAGAGTGATAGAGTGCTATAATGGTCATGAAAATAAAGAAAACACATTGAATGAGGAGGGGTGTCCAAACTTTTGGCCTGTACTGTATATCTTGGTAGTTTGTTCCAGATTCCCACACCTCTTTGTGTAAAGAAGTGCTTCCTAGCTTCTGTCTTAAATGCACTTCCCTTACTTTTCATGGGAGTCCTGGAGTAAGTGATTTGCTATGGAGTCAAAAGAATTCTTGCTAGCTCTATTTTATCAATGCTTTTGAGAATTATAGATCTGGTAATTAGGTTTAATTATCTGAGGCTGTCAGAGTACAACTTGTCCCTAAGTTATGAAATGCACTTGGTTGCTCTCCTCAGCTTCAAGTGCTGTTATGTCTTTCTTGTAGCGTGATCACCAAAATTGCATACAACACATCAGATATGGCCTCATTACTGCATTATACTGTATTGTCTGAGCATAACTCCTTTGACTTATATTGAGTATTTTTTAAGATTTGACAAATTGGGTCATGGACATGTTTGTGAGGGTTTGTCATATAACTGTGTAATAAAATAGTGTTCACAGAACTGTCTTGCCTTGTGGCATGTACTTAATGTGTCACCATATAAATTTAGAATAATGGCCATAATGCTGTCTCAGGACACATTGCAGGTAATCTTGTATTCCTATCATTTCACCAGAAAATTGGACAAACCTGCAAGTATTTGGTATGTGAAAGATAAATCAGAATACTCAGATAAGAGCCAATGCAAAAAGAAGAACATGTAGGCTCAAGGGTTAGGACTCAAAGCCAGGACTGTGGACATGGGAGGCTGCTGCACAAACCACTGCACGACCTAGAAATAAAAGTGAGGCTTTAAATACACTTTAAAAGCAGCCTGTGAGTTATGCTCAAGATGCAGGATCCAAACAAGAAAAAGCCATGACAACCCATTTTATGCAGCCTTGTACATAAAGCAAGATATTTGAACAAAGTTACCAAACAGTTGCAGCAGGATAATCATCAAGAGGATAATCCTCAACACTATAAGGCTATAAAGTAACAGCCTCCTGAGCCTCGATGTCAATAATCTGTAAGAAAGCTAGAGTAGAGATCCTCAACCAATTTTTAGCATACTTGTGGCTGCACAATTTAGCCTTGTTCTGAGCACACAGTGATGAATTTGAGCTGTTCGAGAGGCAAATATGGGAATAAATTCAATATTTGGATAGGTATAGATTGAGCAGTCAGTGTGTAATATTAATAATCAGGTTTGCCATAATTACAACTAATATAGGCAATGAATAGATGAGGGGTATTTATCTATTTCTCCGAGTCATAGACTGGATACATTTAAAAACACAATTTGCAATCACACAGTTTTACTTTAGCAGCAAGCATCAAAATCATTATCTAGTCTCCAGTTAGGCTGCTTCCTTAATTTAGGAGTTAATTTAAAGAAACAAGTGTAGCTACATCTACTCAGAACTTCAAAAGGTCTTTCAGTGGTAATGCAAACTGTACTGTTCAAGTAAGGAGGCAAGTTTTAGGAACACATTTTCCATGATTAACCAGGTTCTGCAGATTATTACATATTTATTCTGATATATGCAATATATCTATCACTGTGCCTGACTAACACCCTGTCCAGGATTTGTTCCTGCCTTGCACTCTGTGCTAGCTTGGATAGACTCCAGATCCCTGCCAGCCTTGTACGGATTAAGCAGGTTAAAAAAATGACATGACATACTGTATATCCATCAATGTTCTAAACGTTCTTTTTCCATTACAAAGGCAAGGAGAGTCAAAGCTGATTCTGGCAACATCAGCAGGAAGGCAGAGGCCAACTCTAGGTGAGGAACCAGTCCATCACAGGGCATGCTAACATGTACACCTACAGTGCATTGGGCTTTAAATCAGATTACTGATATGTAGACTATGAGGTATCTCCAAGCAAAGCATTTAACCTGACTAAGCTTCAACAACAACTAACTGTCAAACCTTTTGAATCAAATTCGGGGTAAAAAGTATATAAAGGTATATAAATAACAATCTTCACAAATACAGCCATGTGTGGTGCTATTGAAAAGCACTCCCTTAGCTGATGAACAGTGAAGTGCTAGTAAAATATAAAAACAGAACTTTTGGTAGGCTTGCAGTCCCATCATACCAAGTGACAAGCACTCACACTTAGAGAACATCTTCAGGGCTCCAAAAAGTTAAGTAATACCACCCAGAGCAAAGAGGAGGTGCTTTCACTAACTCCATCTCCTTTTCCTTCCACAGATCTGAGCTTGCCAGCTGAACGAAGAAGGCTCAGCTTCCACTTTCATAATAAAGCCCTTCTCCTTCCAAGTTAGCACTACAAAAGCCTCAGAGGCATCAGAGGCAGACGTTCATTGAGGAACTTCAAGGAAGGTGGAGGGATTGATTCTTTGTCTTTGTTTTTGTCTGACTAAATGCCAACTTGTTTTATTCCCTTGCAAGCCATTTATTTTGCCTTTGTTTATTGTCTTTATTAAATGGAGCTTACTATCTGGTACCCCAAGCCATTTTTGGTTCTTTCTTGTATCTTCCAGATCAAACAAGGAAAAAGGAAATTTCCAATCATCTCACAGAAGCCATTATTGATGTTCATCAGTCCGGAATAGATTATAAGGTCAATTCTAGAACCTAGTCATCCTACAGTGAGACAGATTATTTACAAATAACTAACATTCAAGGCAGAAAATTCACCCAAAGGTCACACTGAATGATCCTTTAAGAAATTCCAAAAACACCCAAAACTACATTTTAAAGCCTTTGTCAACATGGTAAATGATTCTACCATTACAAAAAAATGAAGATGTATACCTTTTTATGAAGCTGAAGCCAGGAAAAAGGCAATTCTCTCCCAAATCCAGATGGCGATATAGCTAATGTTTGCAAAGTGACATCCGAATGAACTACAAAACATGTATAACAAAGTGCTCTGGGTAGATTAGACCAAAATCGAGTTATTTGGCTCTTAGGCACAGTGCCAGCATTAGTGAAAAATTAACACAATTTATCATCAGACAAACGTCATACCATCCATTGAGTATGGTGGCAAAAGACTGAGGATATAGAGTTATGTTTAGGGTCTCAACTTATAAAGTGTAATGAACCTGGGAAAGGCACTCTGTAAATAACATGTATTTCATTTTTAGTACTAATCTTGTGTTGCCAGTTGCCCAAGCCCACGGATCTTTAGGGTATGAAGAAAACAGAAATTATGTAAACATGTGGAAAATGTTAAACCCAGATCTCAGGAGCTATGAGGAGCAGCACAAAGCACTGTGACATCACAATTTAATTCCATATATTTTTATATAACATCCCCCTAAGTGGATTAGTACATTGTACTGTACACCTTGTCAAATGCAAAGGAATACCATGTCACATGCAGTATGTGCTTCTGCGGGGACCACATTCCTGGCTCTGGTGAGGTAAGCAGTTCCATCCCAGAATGAGAGGGAGTTCAGATGCTAACATTGTCTTTTTATCTTCCCAAGGAGGACACCTGACCCTGCCCTGCTGCCCAGTTAAAGCTCCGCCCTTACTTGGTGGCACCAATCAACAGGATCAACTCCAGTATTTACACAGGATGTTGTAAGTGAACTTTTTAAGTATTTTATGAATCCACCATGTCCAAGCAAAATATTAATAATCAGTCTTTGCAAGATCTCTCCCTGGATGGGGTCTGGGAGTTCTGACTGCGCCTGTATGAGTTTTTTCCTGGCTACTTTAGATTTCCTCCTATGACCCACTGACTATTTAGTGCCTCTATATAAAACCTATATGACTGTGCCCAACAATGGATTGGCACCATGTCTAGAGATGATTCCTACTTTTCTTATCATAAGGCCAGTAAGTTTCAAGGTCTATATTTTTTGTACAGTTAGATATGATGCTCTTGTTTTTTGTTTTCTTTTTCAATAAAAAAGTAAATCATCTAAACTCAATTTTTAAGTTTAATTTTAAGTGCAGATTGAAAAAGAAAGAAATGTAGACCTCAAACAAGAGAAAACAAATATTCCCAGGTAAAATATCACAATCAGTTTGACCACTTAAACCCCCTTAAGCACTAGTACACATGTACAGTATCCCGACAAGAACAGTAGGACAGTGAACTATGAGAATAACAGAAAAAAACAGGAGGAGTGTGTGAAGCTGCTTTATGTCGTGGAGGTTTATTCATATTACAAATCTGAATGTCAGAAGACTGAATCACATTGTAAAAGTAAGTAAAAAATCAGATAATAAAGAGTCTAAGCAAGGAGCTCAAGAATATTAAGACAGCAGTAATGCCCCTAGTGTTACACTGGTCAAAAAATACAGGTGCTGAGGAATGGAAGAAGAAGCAGCAGGTTAGAGACATCTGAAATGTGACCAGAAAGAAATATAGGGGTTATCCACTGTCAGGACCTTAAATTGAATAAATTCTTCATTTAATCCCTGTCTTTTATTGTCAATCCTTTTTAACAGAATCAGTGTCTTGACATTATTCCGAGCATGCAAAAAAGCAGTAAGGTTAACCTCCTTGTTAAACAGTTTAAACAAAGTCTAATGAATTTAAAGAGTTATGGAAGTTCCTGAAAACCAAAAACAGCAACATATTTTTATGCTGGATGTCTTTAAATCTTTGAATCGAACAGATTACTTCCATACTATGTAGTTTGCATGTAATTCCATTTTCCTTTTTAAGATCAACCTCTGGAGAGGTCCGAAGATAAAATCAGACTCCAGAGATAAAAAAAGAGAAACAGCTCCATTAGTTGCACTAAATGACAGTTTCCTTTTAGCAGCTGAGGAGAACATGAGATTTGAGTAACAATTCTCTCCATTTTCATTTAGGGTTTGTCTTTGAGTTATATGTTTTGTTTTACAAGTGATAAAATCCATGACAGGTGTAAATATTATAATTAAAATGATATGCAAATGTTTGGGCACCCTTTCTTAAAGTGTCTGTTACTGTGAATAGCTGAACTGATCACCAAAAGGCATGAAGTTAAAGACTACATATTTCTTTTCAGCATTTTATGCAAGAATAGTGTATTGTTTTTGATTTGTACAGTTGTACAGTGAAAAAAGGAAAGCAGCACCATGCAAATGTTTGGGCTTCCAAAGATATTTTAGGTCTCAGATAGCTTTTACAAAGCTTCATTAGCTTGTTAGGGCTATGGCTTGTTCACACTCATTGCTGGGAAATCCCAGATGATTCAAATTGCAAAGCAGCAGAAATTCTCTGGCTCGTCAAACCTTGTGATAATAATCAACAGCTATGAGCTATTCTAAGCAGCTGCCTAGCACTCTGAAAAATAAAATATTTGATGCTCACAAAGCAGGAGAAGGCTACAGGAACATAGCAAAGCGTTTTCAGGCAGCAGAAGAAAACCTTTCCTGCATACTAGCCACAAATTTCAGTGCCTGAAGTTTGTATATGAACATCTAAACAAGCCTGATGCATTTTGGAAACAAGTCCTGTGGACTGATGAAGTCAAAACAGAACTTTTTGGCCACAATGTGCAAAGGTGTGTTTGGAGAAAAAAAAGTGTGCAGAATTCCAGGAAAAGAAAATAGCTCCAACTCTAAAACATGTGGGTGGATTGATCATGCTATGGCCTTGTGTTGCAGCAAGTGGCACAGGGAACATTTCATTGGTAGAGGGAAGAATAAATTCAAATAATTACCAAAAAATTCTGGAAGCAAACATCACACCATCTGTAAAAGAAGTTTAAAAGAGGATGGGTTCTACATCAAGATAATGATCTGAAACACACCTCAAAATCTACAATGGAATACCTCAAGATGCACAAAATGACAGTTTTTCCAGGGCATTCACAGTCTCCCAACCTAAAATTCACTGAAAATCTATGGAAAGATTTCAAAATAGCAGTGCATGCAAGAATTTTGTAGAATTAAGCCTTTTGCAAGGATGAATGGTCGAAAAAACCCCAAGTAAAAATTATATAAGACTCTTAGCTGGCTTCAAAAAACATTAACAAGCTGTGATACTTGCCAAAGGGGATATTGCTAAGAACTGACCATATTGAGTGCCCAAAATTTTACTTCAGGCCCTTTTTAGTAGTTTGTACCTGTGAATTATAATTTAAAATAAAAATGTCATCTTTCTTAAGATATTAAAGAAATATCTTTAATGTTATGCCTTTTGGTGATCAGTTCATCTTCTGCTCACTTAAATATACACAGTAACTGACATTTTAAGCAAGGGTGCCCAAACCTTTGCCTATTGGTAATTATGGGCCACATAACATTGTGGTGGTTTTTGCCTATTGAACTCACTGCATATTTTATATAACCTATGCAGTGAAATCCGTGGTACCACATTGGTCAACAATCAAGTTCATACTCAATAATTCTGAACTGTGCAGATTACACTTCATTACATTTCTTGTGAAATTAAAACTTTCCATTTTTAAAAAGAGTCAACATCATCAGTGATTGCACATGCTCACTAAGTTCATAATTCTAAATGACACTCAGCATTACGTACTTTGTGTTGTGGATGATGAAAATCCTGAAAAAAAGGATATACACTATATATCTAAACAACAAGGAAACAGAAGAGAGCTCCTCAAAATGATTTATTTTTATATGTCATGAGCTATTGTTTTTGAGAATATGGTATACATAGAACTGAGGACAGAATGTTTAGCGAGAATAAGTAATTAATAATATATAATGTTTATTGGCAATAGTCATTTATTCAAGTCCATACCAGGATAAGACAATTCTGCTTTATAGGCTTTGATGACAATGAATGCAGAGTTGTTATTTATAGCAATCAATCAATCAATCAATTTTGGATGATTTTTTTTTAATTATCTTTATAATATTAACAAATGCTGATTCTGATGCTCTGAGTCCTGATGATATATCTGTAGATCTCCCAACACCTCACTCCTAATGGCTATAGATGCTTTCCACAGTTCTTGTAAAAAATGGAGAAGCTGTTACCAAGTGGGAGTTTGATACACGGCTGAAATGTTAAGGCTAATAACATGGCATTTTTCATTTGCGTATTTGTTTCCCATACCCTTTTGACATGTCACTATTTCATAAGCTGTGTGCTTAATTGGTTGATGATTTATTGTGGAAGTGATTTTTTTCTGAATTGCACTTCATTTGAACATTCTTGACAATAATGTAATTGTACATTGTACAAACTTTAAGAAAATGTTGAAAACTGAGCAATCTCAAGCCATGATAATGAATTCAAGTGATGAAATCAATCTGACATGTACTTTCACCTTTACCTACATATAAATGGTCTACACTTAAATTTGAACAGCAGCAAATGAATTCAAGTATTCATCTGCACAAACACTTTTCATCCTAAATAACATTTCCTGCAGTGCTGGCACATTATGACCAGAGGACAGCCTGCATTCACATTTAAGCGCTTAGTGCCAGTGCTGTCCTTTTTACAGTTTTCTAGCTTTAAAGTTTATTGTGTGTGCAAAAAAGGACATCCTGAAATGTGGACATTACAGTTTTGTAACTCTTGTTCTCTGAATAATTTCCTCTGTCCTACAAATCAAGAGAGCAACAGTATATAAAGAATGTCTGTAAAAACTTTTGGGATAATTCAGCCAGGTTTTCTGGGTAATCCAGTACACCTTTCCATTTCCTCTATTTCTGTGTCACCAATGTTTTTCTCTATATGCTTGCATTGTAATCTTGTGCTTTTCAAACAACTCCAGATAGTACATCCTTGGCTTTTTGAACTCTGATAAGATAAGTTACTCTAAGCAAACAGTACTGTACGTACGGATTTGCAATCTGAAGATAACCTTTCACGTACTTATATAATGTACCAAGCTGGACTTCAAGAGTTTCTTGCTGAAATAAATTCTTTACTTGAAAAGTGTTGAGGTAAAATGTTTTTAAAACTGACAGAATGGTAAATGCTGCTACTTCACATCTGCATTGAACTTGCTCCTGGTCACTGTCATGTAGAGTTTGCACATTTTCCTTGTAACTGTATGAATTTTTTATAGGTAGTATGGATATTCTCATTTGTCCCACATCTCAAAACACATATGGGTAGAGCGGACTAATGCTAATGCTATAAATTGGCTACATGTGGATGTCTACCTTCAGACATACTTTGATACCATCCTGGATCAGCTCAAGTATTCTATTATCCTATCATGGAATATTCAGGTTTTGATTCTTAATTAACACAGGACCAAGTAGTTAGACATTATGATACTGTACCAACAGTCTTTTCTTTAGTATGAAGGTAAGGATGTTGATGCCTTCATGCATAAGAGTTTTCAGCATCTCACACAGAAGATGAGCCTACAACTGCTCAAACAGAGGCTTGGGAACTTGGGGCTTTCTGTATTTCTCATGCATGACATCTGAACTAACTTTAATTTATTTATTCTACAACTATTGTTAAATTTTATTTATTCTATTGTTAAATCAAGTTAATAAACTGTGATATGAAGTGTGAAAGGTCCTTTAAACATTCATAATGATTAGCAGTAAAATGAAATGTTTTTAATTGGTGCACAGAGGATATAGCACTGCTATTCATATGGCGCACTGTGCTAGCTTTCATTCCCATGTTGTTACCAGAGTTCAATCACCTTTATACCTGTTTTCATCTTGATTATCTTTCTGTGTATATAGTGACTTAGAATGATCACTCTTGACTTACCTAAAGGGTCTCAACATTACAACATACATCTTTTCTGCAGGGAGGTATTTTGCTAATGCAATTTCTACTAAAGCTGATACAGTTTCTACACATATCCTGCAGTTTTTTTTATTTTGTGCCCTACAAAATCACTATAAAATGTATTTTTTTTTAAGTTATGACTGAAAGTAAAGTTGCTAACCATCAGATGTTTCGTAAACTGTAACCTCTCACATTTAAGAGATGTTCCCTCATATTCTGGATGACACTTTTTTGTTACACTAATGAATAGGACTGTTTTCAATAGACTTTTTATCTTTAACAGTGCTGCGGTTTGAGCTGAAAATCCACTCCCAAGGACACAGGCTACCGATTCCATTTTTACTCCAATAGTGTGCATTAACAAACTCAGAAAAACTCACTTTCACCATGAACTTTACTGTAAATAAGCATATTCAATTATGCCAGACAGGGGTTGAATTTTGAATCACTTGCTTTCTAAGATATTGATGCCTTTTTTCATATTTCCTTAAAAGCAGTTAATTAGCAAGGTACAGAAATAAATGCAAACACATACAGATGTCTGAGATCCTCAGACATATGCCTTGTTACTATTCCAAAAGACTTGCGAAGTAACTCTTGACATTTAGCTTTGAATCTCTGTCAGTGCTCACTTTCATATTGCTTACCATTTTTATTATTTATACTTCATCCATCCATCTATCTATCCATCTATCTTCTATGCTGCTTATCCATTATGGGTTTGCATCAGTAACATGCTGGAAATGGCAAGTACACCACAAATATTTTATGGAGCCTTATTAAGAGTCAATAATTAACCTAACCGGTATGTCTTTAGGATGTGAGAGTAAAGCTAGAATACCTGAAGAAAAGTCAGCTGAGAGAATAGAAGAAAATGCAGACTCCATATAGACTCTGCCCAGGTCAGAATTCAATCCTTAGACTCTGAGCATTAGTAAGAACTGTGGCATTCTTCACCTACATCTGCAGCCATTGACTCTTGTGTGCCACTGAGTTGATTGTGATTCTACTATATGTGATGCCATTCTGTCAGTCAGCTCATTTTGATTTATGTTTAATTTAACATGCTCTTCAAAGTTTGTTTGTTATGGAGCTCTACAAGCAATACTCTACATAAAATCATTCAAAAAAACCTTATCAATAGATTGAAATGCCATCCCTCCATTTATGAATAAATAGTGTTGACCATAAACTGGAGTGTTATAAATGCATTCTTAAAAATTAAGATACCAGAGTGGTTCTTCAGAGCAATGCCATTAAACACCCATGAACATGAAGCTTCCAGAAAGACTCTTTATTGATTTAGATTATTAACAGTCTCCAGATGAACAGATGGTAAAAGATTTGTGAAATACCAAAGAGTCATGATTTTTAAAGGACTCTTGCTGTATATGTCAGGTATCACAAGCGAAGTCCAGGTTTTCTTAATATGTTAGTGTCCTGCAGCGAAACATACAGTTAAGGTTTTGTTTTCTGTTCTTTTTTTTTCCATCATATCAGGAGGTTTTCCAAAGTACAAAAGAACCATCTTTATATGCAAAGAATCCCAGTATGAAATGGTGCTTAGTCAAGCAATTGCATTGAAGAACCACCCAACCTAGTAAAGAACCGTAAAGTGCCATTAAAGAACCATTGTTTTTAAAAGTGTGTGTGTGTGGGGTGTGATATTGGTGCTTGGTTGGTGCCGACCTGACACAGACTGACAACAGAGGTACATGTAAAATAAACACTTTTAATTTCTTCACCTGTGGGGCACGTCTTCCCCGTGAACCCCACAGGCACAACACAGTCCCAAAATACAAAGAAAAATCACCCCAAACCACATTCTTTGTCTTCAATCCTCCCAGGGCAGCTTCGTCGTCGTTGTTATCATCATCATCATATCCTCCTCCTCCTCCTCCCGACTGGCACCCTGAGTAGTGGCTGCAGGGTCCTCTTATAGCCCACCCGGAAGTGCTGCAGGTGCTCGTTGACCTACTTCTGGCTGCACTTCCGGGTGTGGCTGTGCTCCCTATAGACATATATAGATAGACACCACATTCACTGTGTTGCCCAGTCGACACGATACATCAGTGCATCTGCCCTATTGCGAGTGGCAAAAGTACCATTTAAACTAATACAGGTAGATGTGAAAACCAGGTTTTCTGATGAAAAAACAATAACGTTTAAAACAGTATCATTTACATACAACAGATTTTGGTGAATTGTTTAAATGCAATTATTTATATCCATTTATACACTAATAATGACAATTATTAATAATAATAATAATAATATTATTAAATAATTCCTGCCATATAAGTAACATTTCTCGGACTGCCTTCTTCCATCTCCGAAACATTTCTAGACGTCCTGTTCTTACGCAACACAGTACCGAAGTATTGGTTAATGCCCTAGTCTCCTCAAGTTTAGATTATTGTAATGCTATTCTATCTGGCATCCCACAAAAATGTATCCATTGCTTACAACTTCTTCAAAATTCTGCTGCCAGGATAACAGCCTGTTCTAAATCCACTGAACATATCCCACCTATTCTCAATCAACTTCATAGCTCCCTGTTAACTATAGAATACAATACAAAATACTGCTCTTAACATTTAAAGCTCTCCACAACCTCACTGATCTCCTCCAGACTGACACTCTTCTCGCTCACTCAGATCCTCATCTGCAGCTTTACTTTCTGTACCACAGATCAAACTCTCTTCTATGGGAGCTCGAGCGTCTCTTGTAGTGCTCCTCAACTCAGGAATTCTCTTCCCTTTCATATACGTCAGCTCGATTCAATAACACATTTTAAAACTGCCCTCAAAACTTATCTTTTCAAACTGATATACCAATTGTGAATTTTGCACTGTTATTGCCAGTTATCTTTGTTTATTTGCTAATTAATGCTTTTTGATTTATCATTCTCTTGTTTTAATTTTACTAATGTTGCTTAATTTTATTGTAAGGTGACCTTGAATGCTAAGATTATAAAATGGGATTTTCTAATGGTCAAATATAACCAAAACAATTTTTCAGCCTTACCTATGAAATGTAATCCCCCGGGATCTGGTTTGGAGCATACAGCAGTTTGTACAATCATCCAACCAACCTTCCTTTGAACTTTTTTGAAACACCACAGAGCCTGGATTTTGAGTTAACTTCAGCTTTATTACACAAGCAAAATTCCTTTAAGATTGACTGAGTTATTTTGGAATAATTCACAGTTTTTAGGCTATGCCAATTACAACCCTTCCTCTCTAATGAAATGTTTGAAACACCTGTATTTTAAGATGGACCAATGGCAACCTCCATGCAAAATTTCAGGAAAATCATTTAGCTTTTTTTGTATGATTGGTGTACAAACTTAACAGCCAAGATGCAATCTGATGGTTGAAATGAGGACCTTTGTTTGCCAAACAGATACATAAATAAATAAACTTTAGAAAATGGATAGATTTTTACTATAACTACTATCACTGAGAAAGTGGTAATTATATAAACTTTGTAAAGTGCTATAAAAGAATTAGTTTCACACTTTATGAATATATCATTCATCCCTTTATTGATGCACATTACTTTGACTTGTGGATCAAAATTGGCTTCTGCCTTGTGTGCAAGGTGGCTAAGAATGGCTCTGGCTCTAACATGTAATAAAAAGATTAGAAAATGGATGGATAAGTGAGTACTATTACCACGATTAAAGTTGCTACATGAAGTAAAGATGACCTGATTTGTCATTTGATTAAAACACCAGCCATGCTTCAAATGATTTATGTTATGCAGATTGCTGTCTCTGAATTGATCTGCTATTAGTTTGTGTGAGTGGAAGTACCTCATGACAGACTATGGTTGCATATCTTGTTGGTTTCATTGTTGCAGTTAATGTTATCTCCTTGTCAGTCAGCAAAGAAAAAATGTTCAAAAATTAATGGATAAGCCAGTAGACTTTAATACTACAGTAGACTTTAATACTACAATTATTATCATCTACTATGGAATTTTATTTGCATTGTAAACTGTCATATTATGCTGGTTAGTATTTTTTGATGGTTCATATTTCATAAAATAAAAAATAGAATAAATTTGGGAGTCATGTCTTACAATTTAAAACAGTCAAAGGAGATACACCTCAAAATATGACCATATGTCCTATTAATTTGAAATCCACGACCATATATAATTTTTGTGTGTGTGTGTTTAATTTTGGTCAATCGACTGTTTCTACTTCATATACGGAGAAGTTTATCCTGCGGATGACCGACTTTTCTAAGAAAAAATACATTTCAGGATATTGAAGGAATTCTGTGTATACGGAGTACATAGCTCTGAATACATTAATGTCCGAGTTTAGCAAGTTTAAATGGAGTTTTCGCATAGACTTTGTGCCAGGTACGAATTCAGCTTTCCAGTTAGTCCAGAATTAAATAGCAAACCACCCCACCCCCTTCCAAAAAAGGGCCCCAATACATTTCCTGCATTGTACATTTCTAATGGCACAAGAAACAGAAGTGAAGTTGCGGGTAAATTTTGGTCGTCTCGCTGTGATATTACTATAGCGGTTACTACACTGCATTTTAAATATACGGCAATAAGATCATGCTGCACTCTGCGAATATAAAATGGACAAATATGACAGTGATAACGCGTTTGTTTTAGGAAAACGTAACACAAATTAATCAGATGGGTTACGTAAAATGTAAGTCAGTGACAGCGAAATACTTTGTATCGAGTCTTTCTTTAGGTCAAGAGAGCACTCCAATCTGAGTAATACAGAAATATTACACTTACCCTCGACTCCAACGGTTACTAGCCACACGTCTGGAAGTCCCGCAGTTAGCCGGTGACTGTGCTATACATCTGGCCACACACGACAGGCCACGCCCCCAAGTGACATCACGCAACGCGAAGACAAACGGCGAGACAGTCTCTAAGCTAAATTGGATTGTAACCCTCATTAGCTACAACCAGATCCTCGTGTGCATATGGAATATTTACAGGGAGGGCGATACTTTACATGGAATTCTATTAATAGCTTTCGGGATTTGGGTTGGTGCCAGTCTCAGAAGAACATATCGTATTTAAGGCACGTATGGACAACCTGTGTTGCACTAAATGTATAAGCAACAGTTGATGGCATTCTCTCCGTGTCTGTGCACTTTTCGTCCTGTAGTCCAAAGACAGATGTACCTGTTAAGCTGATGAATAAGTGTCGGTGGGTGCGTGAGTGACTGTGATGGACTAATTGGCGTTCAGTACGTTAAATCTTCTGCCCTGATCCCGGTGCTTTCTGAATAGGATAAGCCTCTACGTGGCACTTTAACATGAAATGAATACATTTAAATATGTTAATTAATTTAAATATGTAAAATGTTAAATGGGCTGAGGCAAAAAAAAAAAAAAAACTTACTTGTAATGATCAGGAAAATAAAAAAAAATCAATATTTCAAGTTCTAAAAAGAAGCATCTTATTCTTGCTGAAGGCACCACCATATCTGCAGTTCTATATTGTTAATGTAAAGTTATGCTGTCAATTAAGGATTAAATTAGAGGGGTAAATGTTCATTATAATATAGAATGGGGATATGTATACTGTATACTTGTATTTAGACTTGCAATGCTCATTCCTCTATTAAGTTGTAATGTGTTAGAAAGAAGTGTTTATAAAGTTAAGCATTCAAGATCTGGGGGGTACATACAGTACAGGACAAAAGTTTGGACACACCTCCTCATGTGTTTTCTTTATTTTCATGACTGAAGGCATCAAAACTATGAATGAACACATGTGGAGTTATGTACTTAACAAAAAAAGGTGAAATAACTGAAAACATGTTTTATATTCTAGTTTCTTCAAAATAGCCACCCTTAGCTCTGATTACTGCTTTGCACACTCTTGGCATTCTCTCAGTGAGCTTCAACAGGTAGTCACCTGAAATGGTTTTCACTTCACAGGTGTGCCTTATCAGGGTTATTTAGTGGAATTTCTTGCTTTATCAATGGGGTTGGGACCAGCAGTTGTGTTGTGCAGAAGTCAGGTTAGTTGGACGATCATTTATTTTTCAACAGGACAATGACCCCAAACACACCTCCAGGCTGTGTAAGGGCTATTTGACCAAGAAGGAGAGTGATGGAGTGCTGTAAATGGTCATGAAAATAAAGAAAACACATTGAATGAGGAGGTGTGTCCAAACTTTTGGCCTATACTGTATATGTGAGAGGAAGTAAGATTGTTTTTGTTTTGATTTGGCCCTGCCATGTGATAGCAGCTCTAGAGAATACAGTCTGCATGCATCCAGTTGTTTTTGTTCTTAAAAAGGATTCCTCCAACTTAGAAAAGAAACCTTGTTACATTTGGTGGCAACAGTGGGATCAAAGAATAGAGTCTTTTTTGAAACTGAACTCTGCCTTCTTCCAGTTCTTTTTGTTCCTGAAAAAGATTCCATCCACATTTTGAAAAAAAAAAAAAACCTTGTTACATTAGTGTCTCATAATTTAAACTTTTTTCCCATGTTGTGATAAAAGATAAGATGCTAAAAATTGAATGGGCTTTTGAACCCTTGTTCATGGATATGTTTTCTTAATGTATTTGCTTTATTTCTGCCTTTTTCCCAGTATGACATTGAATGTAAATCACAGACACCTTTTTAAACATGACTACAATCATGAGGTGGACCATTGTTGCACTGGTTAGTACTGCTGCCTCACATGCACAAGCGCATGCTGGGTTCAAACATTGGTCTGGTCCCTGTCTGCGTGGAATTTGCCCATATTCCACACAACTTCAAAGCTTTTCTCCAGGTTTGCTTCCCAATTATGTGTATGTTTACAATTAAGTGATAACACAAACTTGGGCTGGCAAAGATGGATGAATAAATGTGCTCTGCAATGGACTGGTGCCTTTCCTTATGCTGCTGTAAGAGTATAATTTAGAGGTACACATTAAAATATATAAGCATTTGTTTTAAGACATGTCATGAAGGAGAACTATTAGAATGGTAATGTACACAAAGCTCAAGTATGTACCAGAGAAAGGTTGATATCATATACAAAATGTATTCAGAGATCAGAAACCCTCTAAACAGCAAGACTAGACAATTGGACAAATGGACAAGCTTTTCTCCTGGCTGATTACTGACTCAAAAAGTTTTTTTAGACTTGTGCGGGTAGAGGTTAAGTTTTTTTCTTTAATTAATTAGTTTGATTTATACCACACTGCCTCCTGCCTAGTGTTGCTGTTGGCAGGATAGACTCTGGCCTTCTATATCTCTAAATTAGGTTAAACAGATTCAAAATATGGATGGACACTTCCCAAGAAGCTCAACATGTGCCAAATGAAACACTTTGATCAGAAAGTTAAAAATGAAAAAAGGAATGCAACTGTGTCTTCCTTGGATTTTGACTTTCAAAGTAAAGTCCAAATCGTAATGCACACTGAATGCAATTTTGACAATAATGTCCCTTTGTAAAGAGGATGTTTATGGAAATTTCAAGCAACCTCAGTCATATAAATACATCCTTTTTATTTCAAACCAAACATCTTCATAAAAATCATAGTGCAAGCCATTAATAAACATTCATGATTGTCTTAGAGGCAGAAGTTCCCTGATTCTGTGCTGGCAATGATGCAACAAAGGAAAGTGACAGTCCACCACCCCATCACATGGAGCACATAAGACAGTCACATAAGAGCAGCTGAGAACTGCTAAGGCTGAGAAATGCTGATGGCATGGCTTTGGACTCAAAAGTTCCAAAAAAAAAAAAGAAAAAAAAAGTTACTTCCACTTGGAGAGCATGCTGCCTTGGAATTTAACCTGAAACAAACTGTTGGGAGGCACTATTGTTACCTGTGGCATCACTCCAGCACCACTTTTAAGAGATCATTACATTCTTGCATTCACTCTGGCCTCTACAACTCTGAAATGGACAAAGCAGGGAAAGATGATGGACAAATGCATGAATAAATGGATGGATGGATTATATTGCTTTTTAATATTAAAAAAAAAAAAGATACACAAAGCTAACAATATTTAGTTGTATATTACTTCTTTGTTTATATTCACAACTTTTATATCATACAGTATTAAAAGCTTGATTTTAAGAATTACTATCCTAGCAACACTGGAGAAAAGGCAAAAGCCAATATGGATGGTGTTAGTTCAATGCAGTGGACACTTACTTATACTGAATGGCTCCCAAGCGGAGGTGTTAGACCACCACAGGGGAAGCTCAATCATTTAAGACCACCCCTTACAGGATGTCTCACAGAAATCATGATACCCCCTAGTAGAATGCCAATTTAGTGTTGCCTCACTTAACTGATATTGTGTCCATTTAGCATCATCAGTAGCAACCTAAAACAAAAGTCTTTGGAATATCTAAGAGAAACTCAAAATCTGAATTCCACACAGATATGGTCGAGTGTGCAAACTCCACAGCGATGAGCTCATCACGCAGGACTTGTGGGATTCAAAAAGAATGTACTTAAAAATGGCTTACAAATGAATACGTTTTGGATCTATAGGGCCAATAATAGGAAGAAATCACAAAGCTCTTGCGTCTTTCATAATAACCAAACCTATCATATTTTTCTTGTACTGGTAAGCACAATTTAGTAGAAAGAAGAAATTACAAATACTAAATAACAACGAAAATAGCAAAGCACAGGAAAACACAAAGACACTGCAAACGTAGTATCTAGCAAGTACGGCAAAAAGATAACACGGAAAATACCCAGAATATCAGTTCATGAAGAAATGAACTACAATGCTGTATAACTTACTTAAATTACAATAGTGTTTCAGGTCATTAAATGTGTTTGTGGGTTCCTGGTTGCTCCTCTGCAGCTGGAGTCTTTTGGAAAAGCCTGCTGAAATCGAAAACTGAAAGTACAAGGAGCAAACCGGTTGAGAGATTTGACAGAACACCTTTACCTGCTCAGACAGCACTTCACGCAAGGCAGGAATGAGCCCTGCAGGACATACCTTGGTGCAGTCACTGCGAAAAAGCTTTATGCAGAATTATTTACTCAGAAAACTTGTGTTTTTTTTTTTGATAAGTTCAAGTACACTATGTTTTGTTTGCTTTGATTAAAAATGCTGATGAACCGCCAATGAAAAAGACGCTGTGTTCCTTTTTTTAAGCTGACAATTGCATTTCCCCACCGTCTGCACATTAAAGACAATGACATTTCACTGCGAAACAGACCGTGAATAAAGAATTGTCCCATTACAGTAGTTTCAACTCTCCGTTAGTCTCTTTAAGTCTGATCGGGCGTCACCTTCTATAGCGTCTTTCCCACTCGTTTAACATTAAAATTTAATAAGTCGGATACGACTTTACTTTAGCAGCCCTCCGCTACCTAGGCGGCGTTCAGTCTTACTTTATCTTCATTGTGCCCGACGAGGCTCTGAAATGGATTACCCGAAGTGACAATGGGTGAAATTCAAAGAAAGGACTTTAAAGGGATGATGGTTGTGTGTCTTTTGAATATGATACTGTAGAAGGAGGACTTTTGCAGGTCCCAGTTTTACATAAGCAGTATTCGTATGTCGGGGCTCATATCTAACTAATTTAGTGTACATACAATACTTCTTTGTTACTTTAGCGTGCTGTGTAAACGTATATCTGATTTGATGAAAATAGCACACATCATCGTAAAAAAGGAAAAAAGTATGAGTCAGGGTACATATTTGAAAAAAGCAAGGATATTTAAAAAGGTTACTCCTCACGATAACATTAGAGTCAATTATATCTGTATATTAGCAAGGTATGAATGAGCCGACGCCCCGTCCTGTGTCTCATTCTGTCTCGAGTCCAATTTTGAAGAGTCAGACTTCACCCTCCACTAGTCTCACAGCTGGATAGAGCGAATTAACAAATGTGTTGTGAAACAAAAGCGCTTTTGTTCCAGCATCGAGATTATTTCCTTCAGTAATCGAAGCTCCAGTGGCGCAATCGGTTAGCGCGCGGTACTTATACAGCAGATACCTGCAGAGCGATGCCGAGGTTGTGAGTTCGAGCCTCACCTGGAGCACAAGTTTTAAAGTCTCCAATCGATCATCAATCAATCAATAGTTATTCACTGGTTATAGACGCTGCTCGTTCTGCTGTTAAATAACACGATTTAACAGATAGGTACCATAATGTCCTCGCAGAAATAAGAGGATACAAACAAAAGACAACTTTCGTTTTAGCATTGACAAAGAGTCACCAGGGGCTTCCGGTACAGTACGGCCAGCCTCTTTTTGCCTGAGAATATCCTATATACATATAACATTTAGAGCAGGGAAGCACACACACAAATCAGTTATGCTTAAAGTACAAGACTAGGCGTATCGATTACAGATTACTCCCAGATACTGAGTTACTGAATACAATGATTAATTTTCGGACACTAAACGATGTTTTTTTTACAGCTAAATGGATATTATGCTTGAGCAGCTGCCCATTCTCGAGAAGCTTGTTGCTGAGTAAGCTCATGCAGAACTCGGACATACTGTGACAATCAACTGGTCCAAATAACCCATCTCAGAAGATGTGCTTTCGATTCTCTGCTCCCGTAGCCTACATGGAGGTCACATGTTCTTCTCCAATACAAGTAGATTTCAGGATGTTCCTAATTCGTTAAACCAGTGGTTTTCATCTGGGGTGCTACAGAAGCATATGTTAATTACTTAAGTTATTGATTTTTCAAGGTGAATCCTACTGGTACCCAAAGTCTGTGTTTGGAGTGTACTAAAAATAATAAAAGAGAAAAACGCGACGAAATTCACAAACGCAGGAGCAAAGGATTACACCCCCAAAGCCACTCCCAATAGTCAGTCACCTACACTTTTTAAAATACTGGCACCTTAATGGCGTTTGTTGTGTGGTTCCCCGTAGAACAATTGCTTGACAAAGAACCATTTAAGTCCACAGCTGGGAAGTGTTTTTTGATTATAAAGTTGGTTCTTTTTCTTCGGAAACGTTCGTAATATCGGGGCAAAACAGAAATCGTCAATGTGTATATGTAAGGAGTGATAAATGTGAATGGATGGCCCAGATAGTAACTCGTGGTTTATGAATAAGTTGGGCGTTGTTACTTTAAGAGAATTAATTCACCCAGTTGTATAAATTAGTCTAAAGGTCACAAGCCAGGTGAGTGAGTATATCAGCGCTAGCTGGGTGTTGTAGTAAGGAAGTGAAATCTATGTGCTTGGTGGGTTTTATTGTTATCAGGGATTTTAAGGTTTTTTGTATGTATGTATTTTTAAGAGTCAAGTTATTCTTAGCCCCCCAAAAAACCTAATTTTAGTCATTTGTCCTTTTTCATGATCCCAAATTCATGCGCAAAACCTCTCCATCCAAAACGAAGCTTGGTGATTTTGCTCATCGCACCGCTTATTTTTTGGTGCTGCGTATTTATTCGCCGGTAGGTCTTTTTGATTCCACTCAATTGCAGTTTTGAAGTGCGACTGAAATTCAGCAGCACCTTAATCTCGTAGGAGTTCTCCTGATGCCGTGACGGACCTCTAAAATCGTATCGCCGTATTCCACATGTAACTGTAACCTGTTGCTACAAACATATTAAAAAATATGTGATTTATCCATTAAAATATGGACAATTAATAAAAAGAGAACGTAAAGCTGATTGTGGCGAAACAGAAAATGAAGACAATGAAGTGCAAGTAAAAGACATTCCCTCAAATGAAAAACGTTTGTATTTGGGCAGCTGTTTGGGATTTACTGTGTGGGGATAAAGAGAGTCCTACTCCAATGTGTTGTAATTTTTATTTTTATTTATTTTTTAATTGAAGTACCCTGCACATTTTAAAAAAGTAATTTAACTTTAAAACCTCCCCATCTTGCTCAAAAACGTGAGCATACTTAAGTGACTTAGTAGCTTAAGTGCTAAAATTATGAGGACTTGAAGAAGCAGAGACTTAAGGCTATTAATATGGCACTACAAGCAAGGAGATTGGAAGGGGGGGGGGGGGGAGATGAAGTATTAAATTAGGACATATGTTGTAGACAACACTGTAATGACCTGATGGTAAGGAAGACTGCTGAAGAGAGAAGTAATTAATAACTTTGCTGCATGCCCGGCTAGAAGCTAAATTATTGTCTCTGTATGGCCACTGAAGATGCCGCTGACACTGATCAAATAAATGTCCTGCATATGGTGCTGTCTGACAGTGCAGTACCAAACACATAGTCACTTGAGAGAATCTGTGCTGGTTAAGTTTGTTCTTGGAAGTTCTTGGTTTATCCTGGAAACTTTTGTACAGATTGAGCTCAAATGTTGGTTAAAAGAGAGGATTTGTATCTTTGTGTATAAAGGAAACAGTGAGGTAAAAAAACCCATTGCTCTCTCCATTGAAAACTATTGTGTGTGTTGGGAAATTAGCAAGGAGTTAAATACTGTATTACATAATTGTAAAAAATGGTTGATTTTTATAAAAAGTAGGCATCTTAAATTCCATCTCTTTGGCAAGCTATGTAACTGCTGCTCCACTGACAGACTGAGGAGATCGTTCCTTCCCCACACTATGCGATTCTTCAATTCCACCGGGGGTAAACATTAACATTATACAAAGTTATTGTCCGTTATACCTGCATTTTTATCATTCTTTAATATTGTTTTTTTATCAGTATGCTGCTGCTGGAGAATGTGAATTTCCCCTTGGGATTAATAAAGTATCTATCTATCTATCTATCTACAGTTGTGCTTGAAAGTTTGTGAACCCTTTAGAATTTTCTATATTTCTGCATAAAATATGACCTAAAACATCATCAGATTTTCACTCAAGTCCTAAAAGTAGATAAACAGAAACCAGTTAAACAAATGAGACAAAAATATTGTACCTGGTCATTTATTTATTAAGGAAAATGATTGAATATTACATATTTGTGAGTGGCAAAAGTATGTGAACATCTAGGATTAGCAGTTAGTTTGAAGGTGAAATTAGAGTCAGGTGTTTTCAATCATTGCGATGACAATCAGGTGTGAGTGGGCACCATTTGTTATTTAAATAACAGGGATCTATCAAAGTCTGCTCTTCATAACAGGTTTGTGGAAGTGTATCATGGTACGAACAAAGGAGATTTCTGAGGACCTCAGAAAAAGAGTTGTTAATGCTCATCACGTTGGAAAAGGTTACAAAACCATCTCTAAAGAGTTTGAACTCCATTAATCCACAGTCAGACAGATTGTGTACAAATGGAGGAAATTCAAGACCATTGATACCCTCCCCAAGTGTGGTCGACCAACAAAGATCACTCCAAGAGCAAGGCGTGTAATAGTCGGCAAAGTCACAAAGGACCCCAGGGTAACTTCTAAGCAACTAAAGGCCTCTCTCACATTGGCTAATGTTCATGTTCATGAGTCCACCATCAGGAGAACAGTGAACAACAATGGTGTGCATGGCAGGGTTGCAAGGAGAAAGCCACTGCTCTCCAAAAAAAAACATTGCTGTTCGTCTGCAGTTAGCTAAAGATCACATGGACCAACCAGAAGGTTATTGGAAGAATGTTTTGTGGACAGATGAGATCAAAATAGAACTTTTTGGTTTAAATGAAAAGCGTTATGTTTGGAGAAAGGAAAACACTGCATTCCAGCATAAGAACCTTATCCCATCTATGAACATGGTAACATGGTGGAGGTATTATCATGGTTTGGGCCTGTTTTGCTGCCTCTGGGCCAGGACAGCTTGCCTTCATTGATGGAACAATGAATTCTGAATTATATCAGAGAATTCTAAAGGAAAATGTCAGGACATCTGTCCATGAACTGAATCTCAAGAGAAGGTGGGTCATGCAGCAAGAAAACGACCCTAAGCACACAAGTTGTTCTACCAAAGAATGGTTAAAGAAGAATAAAGTTAATGTTTTGGAATGGCCAAGTCAAAGTCCTGACCTTAATCCAATATAAATGTTGTGGAAGGACCTGAAGCGAGCAGTTAATGTGAGGAAAACCAGAGTTGAAGCTGTTCTGTACGGAGTAATGGGCTAAAATTCCTCCAAGCCGGTGTGCAGAAATGATCAAAAGTTACTGGAAATGTTTAGTTGCAGTTATTGCTGCAAAGAGGGGGGTCACACCAGATACTGAAAGCAAAGGTTCACATACTTTTGCCACTCACGAACATGTAATATTTGATCATTTTCCTTAATAAATAAATGACCAAGTATAGTATTTTTATCTCATTTGTTGAAATGGTTTCTGTTTATCTACTTTTTGGACTTGAGTGAAAATCTGATGATGTTTTAGGTCATATTTATGCAGAAATATAGAAAATTCTAAAGGGTTCACAAACTTTCAAGCACAACCGTATCTATCTAACAAATGTGGGGCAAAAAAAAGTCTCCAGACAGAAGCACGTTGGTTATCTAGAGCCAATGTCTTGTCTCAAATGTTTGAAAGATCAGATTTGTGTTACCCTTGAAGCATGAATTTTGCATGCCACTTGCAGATGCTACTTGGATTGCAAAATTATCATTCTTAATATATTTGAACATTTAAGCAAGATCAATTGCAGCATGCAAGGAAACTCTGAAAATATCTTCAACTGATGAAATAAAAGCTCAGAGAGAGAAAAAGCTTGAGGTTTCCCATCAAGCAAGTCAATGTGGATAATGTCACCACAGCAGATGAAGGGATTATGCCATACATCTCTGGGAATCTTGAAATAATGGAAAAAGTATTAAGTGCTATTTCTCTTAATTTATGTACTGAGGACCATGCCTGGTTGAGGGACTCTTTGCTTCAGTATGAAGTCATTGTATGATAAGTCTCACAGAGGATAAAGAATTAACTGAACTTCAGAATTCTGGCAGTTTGAGAGGTGCTTTGTTTCAATTTCAATGACTTCTGCTAAGCAATGAAACATTAAAATCTTCATATTGCAAAAAAGCTCTGATAATTATGTTGCAGTTTTCTACATCTTACCTATGTAATATGTGATGTTCTGCATTTGCAAGTATAAAAAAA
>JANRMT010062791.1:121518625-121545836 GCA_026402145.1 Polypterus bichir lapradei
ATCGACATTTATCTAACTCTATATTTATTGTTCTAGTATCAGAATGTAGTTTAAGTTAATTTGTTTTAGTTTCAACAGATATTTTTTTCATAATTTTGATTCTTGTTTTCTTTTTTTCACATCTTCGCACCCCCTTTTTGTTACTTCGCACACCCCTAGGGGGGCCTGCCCCACAGGTTGAGAACCACTGCATTACACGATTACAATGATAAGCAGTATTTAGATTTTAAAGTTGTGCAATTCATGCTTATTTTGTAATAAGATTTATAAAGAAATAAAATGTATAACTGCAGTAGCATTGGCTGATGGTGATGTTAGGATGTGACTCAAACAGAAAATTGGGGTGCCATAAACCAAATGACTTAATTTTCTGATCATTACAATATGGTTGAGAAACGCTCCCTTAAACACTGTCAAGGTTTAGGGTGTGCCTGCACTGGAGACCATTCATCGTAACAAAAACCATAGGTGCTTGAAAGTGCCTTACTTTGAAAAGACGTCCCATCTACACACTACCTAGCTCCTCAAATCCCTGCAATAAAAACCAATAACTGGGTGGATGGCACAATAAAGAACTCCAGGGTGGCCAGTGCAGTTGCTAATGTGAAGTTTAATCACTGTTGTTTTTTATAGTATAACACAGCAGACTGTGCTTAAAATAGTGTCTCTAAATCATTCAGGTATGAGCCAGTGTGTGTAAGGGAGTGTGCCTTTGGGTGCAGATGCCTCCTGGTTTGATCCCTCACGGTGTTAAAAAAAAAAAAAATCACTCTAGATTTTACAGTAAATTACAGTTGCTAGCATGTACCATAAAGACTAAATATTACAGTTTACTGTAATCATGTTACAGTACACCACTGTAAACACCAGTACAGGACCAGTACTTTACTGTAAAATACTTAAAAACACTCCTAATGTAAGAACTTTAGTAATTTGTCAGCTTGCTTTCCACAAAATTTCATATAATTAAGTGCCTGTCATTACTAATTATATAAATCTACAATAAACTCACTAATGTTTATAAATACAAAATACATTTTGATAAATCCCATTTGTAAATACTAAACAAAAAGATGCAAAGTTGTTTTATTTTCACTACATATGTAAAGTCATTAGTCTAGTCTGCTCTCTTTTAGACTTTAATACACATTCAACAGGTAAGCTTTTGTATAAATGATCCGTTTATGTTGTAGGATGTGCGTCAGTGTATTGAACACAACAACCACAAACCATCTTCTACAGTCACACCTAACTATCTTTAACTTTCTTTCTCACTAACAGAAGTTGTGGGGATCAACAGAAACCATTTTGCACCAATAGCTCAAATGTGCATGTCCATATGTAAATCACTTATTATGCAAATACCAAGAAAAATACACCAAAATGTAGGAAACACCATCAATTTTAAGTTGTATCAAATTAATACAATTGTGCTTTGGGAAAACTATTTATTTTAGTGGTAATAAAAAAAAATATCTTGAAACAAAAGTAAGCTTGCCTTTGAGATGTTGAGTATGTGCAAAGTTTCATGCCAGACTCATTCATTTTAAAATGTTACACCTCCCAGGATGCATTGCAGTTTTTAAACATTCTTAGCTCTAAGTTATTTCCTAAAATGCATTTCAACTAGAGATTATTTCAACTTGAATGTGTTGTATTCTTTAGTTTCCTCTTTTACACGCCCAAAAGATGTCCTGTCCTTGGTAGTCAACACTATGTCAAATCAAACAGTAGGCGCTTCTGCCTGCCTATACAAACAGTGGTGGTCTGAGTAAATCTCTATTTTACATCACACATAATCCCATTGCAAAATATGTAAAAAAACAAAAACGTGATCTCTGTCTCTTTAATGAAGAAAATATAAATAACAGAAAAAGCTCTAACTTTCCAATTTGAAAGTTTACCAATATGAATGTTATGCCATGCATAGAAATCCTAAAATAAGGAAGTGATTATTTTGCCACAAATAAAATGTACAGAAAAACAAATTAAAAAACACAACTTTTGCTGTCATTGAAATATTGTTAAAGGTATTTGTGCCCTTTTCTGTAAAGATGGCTGACTTTCAAGCTGATTAGACATCCTGCCATCCTCTTGAAGTTGTGTGCTGAATTTAGGCCCACATTACAGAGACCATTGCATAGAAATCACACATTTGCTGTTCCATTAAAGGTTTAAAACAATTGGGTTTAGAAAATGGATGGGTCGACGGATGGTTGAACAGCAGAAAGTGAGTGAAGTTCTAATGAAATTAAATTTTCTGTTGACTTCATCATCTCGGTGCCTAGAAATGTTAAAATGCCAATACTGCAAAAGTCTGCATTGGACTTACAGGTGGTCAAAACGTTCTATAAACGTTAAACCAATTTCCACAGCAAATTATTGTTTTGTAAATCACAACTTTTCTACAAGAAACAGCTTAGACATGTTTCTGAGAGTAAGCGACTTTTATACACGAGGCCCCAGGACTTTGATATTCAAAAATGGTGTTGATATTATTTTGGAGAAGTTTAGTTGGATTGGATTGGTGAGCTTTGCTTGTCTGAATAGCATGTTCTTGTCAAACTTTTCTAATGTTTTAATTTTTTTTTGCCCCATATATCAGACTTGACCCAAAGATGATAATGAATATAGACACTGTGGACCCTGTGGCACACATTTTACATTGTTTGTAAATTGTTCAGCAAAGCACTGTGTTAAATCACCAATAGCATCAGCTCTGTTCAAAGCAGACACAACATCTGACCAATCAGACACTAATGTCAGAGCATATGCTGGCAAGATAGTTTACGATTGGCCCACTCTGCACCCTTTGCTAGATTGCTTCAAGTAAAAAATACTGCCCTCAAAAAGCTTAGAGTTTCTAACCAAGATAATTAAACTCATAGCATCACATAACATGACATTCTCCAGCTCAGTGACTGCTTTTGTAATTACATAGTGCTGACTGGTTTTGATATAAAATTTTGTAGTTTGTGCCCTTGGAGGGGGGCTATTTCCTTTTTTTTCTGTCATTGTTTAGTAACACATTGGCTATAGCATACTAAGAATGCAGTCTGTATGATGCGAGTGGCTGAGCAGGATCTGTTTCTAGTTCTGTGGAGCTATTGTATGTGTGACCATTACTAACATGAGAGGTAGAGGTGGAGCTGTGGCCTAGTAGCACATGGCAGCAGAATTTGAAAATATACATATAAAAAAAATTAAGCCTCCCAACAGAGCTCTACTCCACCACCAGTCCCAGGGTTAATTCAGCAAGAATCAGGTCATCCTTAAAAAAGGGTAACTAAGGCAACGTGGCATTGAAAATTAAACATGCTCATCACTGGAAATAAAACTCTTGATACACTGAGAACAATCCAAAAATGCTAAGAGAATCTTGTAGATTTTACAGGGACTCGGATCAGATAGCCATCGACTCCAGTTCGCTGGAGCTCAGCGTACTACCTCGCTTCTCTAACATTTATCATATTGTCATATGAATAAAAGTAAAGGAAAAAAAATAATGCATTCAGTATGTGGCAGTAAACATCTATAGAAGTTCACATGTAAAGAAATAACAGTCCCTTGGGTTTATCTTTAAATTATGGTAGGCTACCCAGCAGGACACTAACAGATTAGCAAAACCTGGACTTTTACTGCATACAATACCACAGGCCAAGTCCTATTAAAATCCATTGGTATTTCACAAATCTGTTACCATCTACTCACGGATATTTACTGTATGGAGCCTGTTATGGATCTATATAAATAAAGGTTCTTTCTGGAACCTTCATGTGGTTGAGGTCCTTTTGGTTCCCCTGTGGCACCACTCTGAAGAACTACTCTCCCACCTTTATGTTTAAAAGTACAGTTGAGAAGCTTTTCTCTCTCTACCTCGCCCTTGGGTGAAAAATGTCTTTAAACATCCATTTCCTATACTCGGATTTGGATTTTTTTTCCTTGAGAACATGGGAGCGGTCCCTGATGAACAATGGCAGAGGTTCCACCAAGACATTGCTTATATGGAGAGACATTATAGTGGAAAGTGGAGTGAGTTTATGTTAGCAGAAATCTGTTGGTTATTCCACTGTGAAACACCTTCAGAAGATTGTAAGAGGACTAAACTACCAAGTGACTACTTTTTATAATTAATAATTATATTTAAAACAATTATATGTGTAATTTATAATTTTCAACTCTAAATAATTAATTTAAAAAAATATGTTTATCTAGTTTTTATTCCATTTTAAACCATCATTTCTCAAAAACTGGATTTGATAGAGCAATTTTGTTGTCATATTTTGATTCAACCCCCTCAAATCTTTAAATAACTCCTAAAATATTTGACAGGAGTGAAAACAAATCTTTTTTTGCAGACCCCAGTGCATGTAATCAGGCTAACACAGCACCCCACCAGTTTGACAGACCCACACATCCAGTAGCATCCAATTTAATCGTATTCAGAAGGAGGCTGGAGCAGCACTGGAGCAATGGAGGACTCATCCCCGGGCATTTCCTCAATCTGTTACGCGTCACACTAATACACACTCGTCAAAGCAACAACATCCATTTATTGAGCATGCTCTCATATGCGAAATTAGTGAAGAGTATTTAAAAACAACAGTGGTGAAAATAAAGTGAAAAAATATAAAACAATTACTTCTAAAAAGTTTTAAGGCAGTGAATCACGAAAGTAAATGTTCATCTTAAACCATATCAACAATAAATTGCTTATCAGACCAGGTTATGGTCGACAGTATATCTAAGACTTCACATTTTTGGGTATGGGAAGAAAACAAAAGTACTTAGAAAAATCCCCCAAAATCAAGGGAGAACGTGCAAACTCCACAAATCCAATACCCACACAGGGATTCGAATACTAGGAACAAAAATAAAAATCACCAAATTGAAAATTTGGCACATTCACCCAATTGCAGAAGCAGGGAATACTCTGGTGTAACAGCTGAAAAGTGGCCAACGCTCCCTAGTCCTCGGTGGCTAGAGAACTTAAAAAACGCAAAGACTGTCTGTGGTCAAAAGGCGCTTTTAGGGTTTTTTATTTTTCACTTTCTGTTTATGCAAGTTTTCCATCGTTTCCATCAACGAGCGTCTGTCAAGTGCCCCTTATAGCAATGCATTGTTTCATATTGATTTAGGGTATATTAAATAACCGCAAGTTTTTTTTTTTTTAAGTAAATCGGAAAAAAAAACTGACTCCATTTATTCTTTTATTTTGCGTCGAGCGGTTCCATAGTGTAGTGGTTATCACGTCTGCTTTACACGCAGAAGGTCCTGGGTTCGAGCCCCAGTGGAACCAAATCGGTTATTTTCTTGAAGTTCGTCCACGTCGTTTATCAGTGTATCTGTTCATGGGTGGGTGAGAGTGAAACGTCTGCCAGACCAATGAAACTGAGCGAGTGTTACTTATGAAAGCAACTCGAACAAAAGCAGTTCCTGTTCCTTAGCCAGTACGGGCGGCGTGGGCAAATACCCACAATCTGTAGTATCTAAGAAATGCTTCAGGCAACATCGCCAATGAAAACTCACGAAATATCACTGTTCTGTTGGTTTAAAAAACGGGATAAACAAACGTGGTGTCACAATAAAATCTGAACAGGGTAAGATTACTCCAACCGTATGTCATGTAATTTGCAGTAAGCGCAAAGCGGCTTAAAGTGTCCCGACTCGGTAAACCAAACGAGCACCAGTCCGTGACGGGATGCCGACTGATCTCCAACCTGTCTTGAGCACTAAGGCCACTCACCGATGCTTTCCACGGGTCAGTTAACATAATTACGTGTACAGTAATATGGATGCAGGAGGACATCGCACGGTCACGAGAAAAGACCTCAAGCTTGGATCTCATCGGGGTCACAGGCGGCAGTTTTGCCCACTTTTGTATGTCTCATCAGCTGAGTTAAATCTATAGTTCAATATTCTCATTCAGTTCACAAGGGGATTGTCGGCTTGTTTTTAAATTTCTTCCACGCTCATACGTACCATTATTACATATGTAACATTGTTGTTAAATTTCATTTTTGATTTATAATATTTTTAAAACGCAGAAGACTGTTTTAAATGTCCTTAATGTCAACTGCAATTGATTATGCTGGTAAAGGTTTCAAATGTAAAGAATGGATTGAAAACAAAAACTTCTTGGCCAGGAGGTTTAGCTTATTTCCTGCATTACTTCTTTCTATCCTTTTTGTGCCTTTTTCAGGAAGGGCACTATCAAAACAACTTTGGATTCATTTGGGTTATTGATTAATCAATCGATAAACCTTCATTTTATAAAGCTCACAAGGAGTGCTTCTTAAAGAAGACAAGATAACAATTTACAGTAGTAAGATGAATACAGCATCATTCAATATCAAAACATTACAAGAAAACAAGAGAGTCTACAACAAGCAAAGATGAACAATGGGAACAGAGCAACAGCAAATGAGTATACTAGAATCAGTATTAATACAAGAGAATCAAATTAAAGAATAACGTTAGCAGATGCATCTCTAACTATTTTAACAGGAGGCATCTGAGGTTTTTTTATAATCCATAGAATTTTTTGAAAAGTGCTACAGTGCAATTTAAGCACTAATGCAGTATTATTCATTCTTCATTTTAGAAATTCTAGCCCATTAAAGATGACTTTTTAAGTGTGATTTCGGTGTTACTGTTAGTGGAGCTTCACAAGCAAAGCAATCTGTCTGAACCAGTGGCATATCTAAGTTTTTTTTAAATTTACTTTTCAACAAACTACTGTAATTGTTACATTTTCTGACAAGACAGCATAAAGTGTCAGAGCTGCCCAAGAGCAATGGGCAATCCGATACGAGCAAATTAAATTTAGAAAATTAAGTTTAGAAAACAGACGATTGAATGGATAGGTTGGTCAAAGTCTGCAGCATTATGGGATTATAAGAATAACAGTACATAGTCGGTCTCTTGGGTACCCATTTAAATATATACCACACATGCTGACTTTTAATTTTTACAAACAAAAGGATACCTTTCAACCCCTCAGGCTTATTTAGATAGGTAATAGTTAAGTCTTCCCAATGTCTCATCCAGATATGTAGTCCTTCTGACTCAGTTGTATACTGAGGTTTCCATTCCAACCACATCTCTTAAATATTCAGTTCATCTGAATACACTTGGGAAGGACCTGATCAATTTATGTGGAGTAATCAGGTAACTTTGGGCTTGGACCTGCCCGAGTTAGGTTCTCTCTCCTCAGGTAAGTGAAAAAGAAAATGAATGATCGTTGATCTTGATTAATCTTCCAGTAATTGTTTCCAAACAAAGTATTTCAGAAAATCTTGAAAATAATCTTTAAGCATCTTTCCACCTACAATTTATGTTACATCAGAACATGGAAATGTGTAGAGCAGCTTTTACTTCTTTAAATTCTGTTTTTTTTTTTTTGTTTTGCTTTTTTTTTTAGAGTGACAGTAGTACTATGGTGATGTACTGTTAGCCATTATGGATATAGTGAGGAGGCAAGCAAAATGACTCCTTTTATTGGCTAACTAAAAACATTACAAGAGGGCCGAGTTGTCTCGAAAACTTGTATATTGTAATCTTTTAGTTAGCCAAAAAAAAAGGTGTCATTTTACCTGATGTCTCACTATTAGGGTGACTATAATTCAATACTTGCTTGTTACAGATCTGATCCAGTCTTTTGTTTGGAGAAAGTTGGATCACTCCACATCTCTACAAGGAACTGGACCTGAAGATGCAAAGTTGCCATTTTAGTCATTCACCTCTGGTTTGCCAAATTATTTTGAGTACACTGTCCCTCGGTCTGTTTGAGTTCCAGCTGCGAAATGTATACAAATATTTGTACTATTCTTGTGTATGTCTAAATTATCATGGGGAGATGTTCACGACAGAAAGAGGTGATACATAAGGTTGTAGCGCACACCCTGCTTCTAGGGTGCGTGGAGGTTGCCTCCAGATTTACGTAACAAGGAAGCCACTATGCTTTTAAAATAAGGGATGGATAGAATCAGGCCAACACCAAAACCATACCGCATTTCCACACGGCCACCCGAATATTAACAACACCCAGGAAAATTCCCTTAAAGATTAAACTCAAACACACAAATAATAAAATGTTCCTTATTTGCTAGAATAACTACTTACAAACACAAAAAGTACTAAAAAAAACCTCCACACGAAGATACTTACAGACCTGAAAAAAGTCCTTACTGTAAGTGATGGAAGTGATTCTGGAAATGGAAAGTATGGTTAAATGATGGAAAGAAGTGTGGAACACTCATATTCAATAAACTGCTTCCCGGAACATGGATAGTGAAATACTGTCCTACCACCGGAGTCCAGAAGAATATAGTCTTCGGTGACACACCTCTTCTCCAAGAGCATCGAAGGACTGGATTGGGAGGAAAAAGAACCCATCGCCGTCCTTAAATCCGGTGGCCAAGCACTATCCTTTTCTGCTACGAATGTCCAGTAACTGAAAGGTTTGGAGTTGCTACGGATGATGACGAGTGGAAAATGGCACGATCAAAATGTCCCCCAACATCCTTTTCTTCCAGTTTTATTGGTGCAGTGCCTACAAACCACAAACTACAAATCCCACAAGCCCCTCCTCATTGGTGCAAACCTGTTTAAAGACACCAACTCCAATTTACGAACAGGTATCTGTGCAAACCAGTGTTGTTATTCACGTTTACCAATCACTCAACAGGACATACTTACCTACAAATAAAACCTCCTATGTGGCCCTACTACAAGGTCTTGTTTGACTGCACAGCAAAGGAGTACTGTCCTCACCTACTTGTAAATCACTGCTTTCACATGCACATTTTTAGCACAAGTAGCATTCAAGATGATTGCCAAAATTCAACTGACTAGACAAGCATTTACAATTTATTTTTTTCCCCCCAATACAAATTCAGTTTATGAATTGTCATAGGTTTGAACAAGGCATGCGATACCCCGACAGGAAGAGAGGGGGCACTGTCGCTGATGTTCTCTTCTCCTTCTCTCCCCGCAGCTCTGAAAAACCACCCAGTGAGGGCATTTAGCCAATCCTTTTCTGGGAGCACCACCTTAAGAAACCTGGCTGCCCAAAAGTACTCCGCATTTACCCAAGAATGACGTTCCGGATGGAGCTCCCGAGATACTGACCCTTTAAAAAAGCTACCATAGCATAGCTTGTTGTTTTAACCCAAGGGGTTATTTGTTTCCTTGATGTCTGAAACATTTCTTTGTGATTGAACAATAATAACTAAATACACGGAAACAACATTTACAGAATTTACTATGCTTTTAGAAAACGTGTCACACATATGCTGGCACAAAGCATGAATACAGATCTTCAAAGTCAGAGATCATTACTAAATATGAATTAAATATACTAGATGAAACAATCGATAGAGGTAATTTTTATGTAGCACCATTCTAAGGTGTTGTAAATGCTCTTTTTAGTACACCTTTTGACATATTTCTACTGTTGAAGCACCAATAAGCTGAGTAACTTGCTCAGAAGATGACAGAAGGATACAATGAGCCAGAGGAGAAGAATGAATTAAAAACTTCTTAGTTACTGGCCCACTGTACCTGGATTTAATTATATTAATAACTAGCTATACCCCACTTCTCCGCCCACATAGTAGTGAAACAGATCAAACTTTAAAAATCAAACAAACAGGTATCGCTAGTTAAGCGGAGGCAAGGTACACTCCAAAACGTGGCCAGAGGTAGGGCGATTCGAATGGAAGCTGGCGAATGAGTGAGGAGGGCGCTGCCCGGCTCTCCACTCCTGACGTCACGCTTCCCCTTCTCCTCTGCTTGCAGCCTCTGTCAGATTAGCACTAATATATTGCTCCTGCAAACGAACTGTGATACTTAGGGTGATGGCAGAAGCAGTCGCAAAATCAACCAGAATGTTCAAGCAAATTATAGCTAAAAACCCGATCTAAATCCGTTAAGTAGTTCTCTCATGAAAAGCGGACAGACATACAGACAGACGTTGGATTTAATATACGTCGTATATCGAGATATATAGACAATTTCTGTGGTGATTCTTTGGTTTCACGTAATATTTCAAATAAGAAATGAAAGGCAGCCATCCACAGAATACACTCTAGTTCGATATGTGCAATACACTCAATTTATCAACTTCAAATTTTCTATTGAGCACATTTATCTCGATTAAAACTCCAAGGCAATGTTCAAGCTGGGAACGTTGCAATCTAGCTCCAGACTTACTGCTTTGGAAGTACACCAAATTAAGGCCATTTTGGACAAAAATATTTGAATGCCTATCAGATGGCCTTGCATCACAATTAGTGATGAGCGAGTCAACACCACGCACGTTTCGCGGGTTGGAGACAGCCAATCAAGGGGCAGGCAAGTACTGCCCTCACTGTAATTCCAGTAGCCATGTGACTCTATACTTTCATTTGTATTAAATGAGTACGAATTGTGGAATTGCAACGGCAAATTTAGAGCACACGGAAGGGTGAGGATCAAATGCGCTCTCTCCTGTCGCTCTAAATGTAAATGCTGATGAGATATGAAACGTAACCAGTAGTCAATGTGCACGCTGGCTGCAAATCGAACAGTGAATAAGCTGCTCTTTTGGATTAATATATTTGTAAATCTGACGGACTCTAAAGGAGTCAGTGCCTCACCAGCCATGAACCTCACCGCACGTCACTGATCAGGAGGACAATCACGGAATGCGAATGACCAGGAGCAGCGCTAAGTGTCCGGACTTTTAAAACATTGAAAATGGGCTTTCAGAGAACACACCGAAAAGGTCTATGATGCTCTCCGGCGACTGGCACCCCTAGGACTGCCCAGTCCTCTCTTTTTCTCAAGTTACTCAACTTGTTCTTGTCGCAAATACATACCTCTCCGCTTGTTAAATGTTGTCTTCCACCTGACAGACCTGCACGACTCCGATTAACATGGGTGGTGTTTCTGTCACTTTCTGACCTTTTCCAATGGACCAGGCACCCTCCCCTTTTCAGAGCAGGGGGTGCCTGGTTGTCTCCCATTGACTTACATTATACTCGGGTGCTCGGTAGAGCACACGAACATCGCGATGTGTTCGGACCGAACACCCGAACACTTTGGTGCTTGCTCATCACTAATCACAATCACTCCTAAGCCATTAACAGCTGTGTTTGGTGGACTCCCAGATGGGCTTAAAGGGGAGAAGGACAAACAAATTGTAATTGCCTAGCAGGTGGACGTATCTTGCTCAATTGGATGAATCTCACCCCACCACTTTTAAGTCAGTGGGTAACCGATATTCTGTACTATCTGAAATTGGTAAAAATCTAATTCTCACTTAGATGATCTGGTATGAACATTTTTTTTTATTTTTTTAAATATGGCAAGATCTTATCAATAACATTTTAGAATAAGCTTCTATATTGGGGAACGGATACTCATCCTTCTTTGCTGCTTTCAAAGATTTGCTTTGTTGGCTGGCTCACCTCTCTTTCTTTTTGGGTGGGTGTTGAATTTTGGTTTTATTAAGTTTGATTTGATTGTATTGTTATTTGCTTTTAATTAAAATCAATAGAAAATGAAATAATTTGTTAAAAAAGGTGTCCTTCAGGGTTCAGTGCTGGTCAAGTTTACAGATGATGCTAAACTAGGTGGAATGGTAGATGATCTAGAACTAGCTGAATCATAACAGAATACAGGTGTTCATATTTGTGGCAAATGTTATGTAATTAAATGTGAGGCAGGAATTAAAAATGTTAGATATGAATAATAGGCTACATCCAGGACTAAGAGATAGAGACTATGAGAAAAGATTGAAGGAGCTGAACCTTTTTAGTTTAAGCAAATAGAGATTAACAGGTGACTTCAATGAAGTGTTAAAAATTATGAAGACAATTAGCACAGTAAATTCCAGCTGTTACTTTAAAATGAGTTCTTCAAGAATATAAGGATGCAGGTGTCAATCTTTTTAGTGCATATTTCACACAAGTGTTACAATGTTTTTCTACACACAAGAAAATAAATGACCGGGTAGCATGGTACTGTGGATGCAATTTTAATTTAGAGAAACTAGATAGATAGGGCTGGTGAGCTTATTGGAATGGATGGTCTGATCTAATCAAAGTTGACTTAATGTTCTAATGATTTCTCATAGTGTCAGCTTCTTTTGGGGGATGTCTTGTGTCAGAGATATTAAAGTAAAACACTTTGATATGTCTCACGAAAGTCATTTGTAATTTAAAGCACACATCAGTTGTTTTAAATAAGATAAGCTGGACCTAGGGGCTTGCAGGCCTTGAAACCAGGAACTGAATGGTATCATTGGCTTCAGATGGGAACTGGACAGCACAGCAGGCATTAATTTAAACCTTAATTAAGACATGGTAGACTTAAAAAGTCTCAACTAGTTCAGATTAAATATAATTAAGAGTCATAAACACTGTACATTACAGGTTGACACCAACACAATGCCAAGAAAGGATGACCTGCATATCTTTGACTAGACTGGAAAATGGACCAAGATGACATTTGCGATTTTAATGATGGGAATCAGGAGTCCTCATAATTGTTAAAAGTAGACCTCAGATTCGCTCAATGACACCAAATCTTAGTTACCTTTCAGATCTTGAGTACTGCAGGTTAAACGAGCCTTTGGTCCTTCTTGGTAGTGTCCACCAACATATAAAAAGTTTAAGGAGTTATTGCTAAATAGGATGAGTAATTGAAAGGAAACATTTCCTTAAGCAGGTGTTGCAGTTTGAAGTAGGGGTAATGTATATAATCCATGTCTCCTGACAACAAGATTTTTGAACTGTCAGCACAGGGACCCATTTGCATATCACCACCTCTGCAAAGATTATATCTTTATCAAGCTCGTCAGAGTTAACAGCGAGAAAGTGCTAATAAGAAAATGAAGCACCTGCTGGATACAGCTAGTTTTGGGGCGTATTTACAACTTGTGTGAGAGTTTCTGCAGCTTAAGCTAATGTCACATTATGTAATTTCAAGTCTAGTATGTGGGGTTTGCAGACTGAAGTCACTGATCTCTTTGCTGGACTATGTCAGTTTACACATCTGAAAATCACTGGGCATATTTAGTGGCTGCAAGCTAACCTTCCAGCATAGTGATGCCCGTCCTGTTTTCTGATAGAAAATTACATGCTGTCTGATGGAGCTGGAGCTTTACGAAGGGTGAACAGTTATGGTAAGTTCAGCCGCAATCTCTGCCTTATTTTTTTTGTTTGTTTCGTTCTGTTGTGGTATGTAAAACACAAGACATCCAACAGATGAAGTTCTCTTTTGTTTGTGAAGTCCAAGATGGCCATGTTCCTTACTCCTAATTGCTACACTATATGCATTGTACTTGAGCGATTAATGCTTTTCAGCTTCCATGCACACACAACAAGCCCCTGTGATTAAACTAAAATCATATCTGTTGGATTTTGTTTGAGCGAGTTGTAGACTAGTTTGAGTGAGTCATTGGGTATGTCGGACTACGCGACTGATTTTCATCGGAGCATACCACTGATAGCTTTCAACTTATTAAGATTATGTAACTGAAGACTACAAATGAAAATCAATGAAAAAGCTGCATGAGGTGACATTGTCTTTAGGCTGTATGTCAGTATCAGCTGCCTGATTAAAAATGGCCCAGCTCGATGGTCCTTTGTGTAATGCAGAAACATTTGGTTCCAGAAGATAGGCAAGAGAACCCCATTACCACCATCATGAATAACTTGCAACTTCAAATCTGACTTTCTTGTTTCTTTTACCACAGTATTAATGCAATAAAAGCTATAGCAAAATTAACATTTTAATTACAAAATAGAAAGACATTTTGTACTCCCACATTAATTAATAAATAAAGTCCTGATTTGATGTTTTTCTTCTACCATGGTCTCCACATTGAGGAGTCACTGCCTAAAAATGATTGCAATTGATGATGCACTGGAGAATTTCCATGGCCATGTTCAGGTGATGAAGGTGGTGATGAAAGATTTTCCACACTTATGGCACGGTCCACATTAGTTCTATGCTGAACAGGTGGGGACATCTGCGTGTTTGGCAGCTGAACCCCTTGCAGAAGAGCACCAGGATGGCCATCATGGACCCTGGACACAGTCATTTGTGGGTAGATGGAGGCTGCCGGGTGACTAGGTGATAAAACTTTAGGGGAGGCCATGCTGGGAGCTGTAGCCACATCACTGCAGATCTGTGGCAGGGACTTTAGGAGATGGTTGAGTAAGCGTGCACCCACTTTCTTGTCCATACCTTGACAGTTAAGAAGCAGGTTGTGCACCTCATGCATGCACTGGATATAACCACTGCTGTATCTCTGTTGTGCCTCAAGACCATGCTGTCCACCAGCTGCAAAGAGGATGAGAAGAGAAAACACACATGAAATGCTGTATGTCACTTTAGGAAACATAAACATAAAGCTTGTGCCAAACTGTGACTGAGATGGCATACAAAGAGGTAAAACTACAGCTAACCACAGACACTCCATTGATTGTGCTCCTTAAAAAAATAATTTCTAACAATTATACATACAGCATAATTGAGTATTACAAACAAGTATTACAGACATGAGAAATGGAGTAGACACAGACTTTTCTGCATGGCCCAATGGAAATAGGACATTGTCCATTGCAGCATACACTCATTCTTATAGTCACTGACTGACACAAAGCCTGTTTAGATAGAGTGAAAAAATTAAAATTGCCTTAGGAAATTCATTCTACTCAATAGAACATTGTGTCACCCTGTTTGTCCTACTTAGTTTCAAAATATTTTTTAGGGTGCTCATTTTGTCAAGTAATTGTACAGTGAAGGCTCAAAACATGGTGTATGTGGTGTGGCGAGTGGCTGGGGCTGCTACCCAGCCGGGACGCCCAGGAGGACTGGAGGAGGGCTTACACCTCCTCCAGACCACGAGGGGGCGACCGCCCTGGTGGCTTTGGGGACCGCCAGGGGGTGCCCCAATGCCTATGTAGCCCTGGACCTCAGCACTTCCGCCACAGCCGGAAGTGCTTGGGGAAAGAGGATCGGGGGCACCTGGAGTGCTTCAGGGTGCGCAGCTGGTACTTCTGCCACACTGGGGAGTGTCAGCGGAGGCTTGTCAGGAAGCACCTGGAGCTCGTCGGGGTGTGAATAAAAGGGGCCGCCTCCCTCCATTCGTTGGCTGGAGTCGGGAGCGAAGGAAGATAAGGACTTGGAGGAGGAAAGGAGGCGGCCTGAAGACTGAAAGAGGCAGTGTGAGGCCTGGACTTTGGGGGAGTTCTGGGGGTTTGTGTGCACTTTGTTGTAAATAGTGACTGTAAATAAACGTGTGGTGGTGTGTAATATGATGTCTACCTGTCTATGTCTGGGGCTCGTTCCACAGTGGGTATTTACTGTCTGGCTCCAGATGGTACGACCACCGGATATTAGGAGAACAGAAAGGTAAACTAGGGGAACCTAAATCAATAAAAAGCAATAAAAAGGGACAAGAATATGACTTATCCAGTTTTCTGACAAAACATTATGCACTAAAAACATTACTTTTGTAATATAGCTTTGTGGCAGGAAATAGAACACTGACAACCTTTCAAGTAATGGCTGAGTATTTGTTCGGCCTCATTAGGATAAAAGAAGTTATAGATAGATAGATATAATGAAAGAACAAACTAGAATTTAGCATTTACAGAAGCTCAAGAAACACAGACATATTACAAAAGAAAACATCAATCACAAACAAGAATTATAAAACAAGAAAAAAAAGGAAATTGTGGAACATTGTGGTGAGTGACCTGATCATGTTCGACAAAACCATTCTGCACCTATTTTTTACTTACCTAATAAGTTATTTCTTTGTAAACTTTCCATATGCTGCACTGTGATTTCCAACACATCTGCCTTCTCAAGTTTGGATTGCTGTAATGAAAAATTCATGAGAAAGGAATTTAGGACATTTCATAAAGTTTCACAAAAGTGCTGAATTCACGTTTAACTTCATAGTGTAGGAAAAGAAAACAATAAGAACAGAGAGGTACTCAAATGACATAAGATGTACTGTATAAGACAGAATCAATGCCGTGTTTCAATGTGCTGCCGTAGGGGACTGTTTTTGATTTAGCACTCTTTGATCTACTTCACGCTTAGTCACATTTTAGTCATGGTTTTTACATGATGTTTAGCCACTATAAAAATATTAAATCAATATGGTTTTCTCTGTCAGTCATATTTCATTTTAATGTTATTTACTTTAAATTTTTAAATATTTGCAGATCATAAGATGACACTAATACTCTCTCACATTTTAAAGTTACGCATTTAGGTTAACTCGCCAATCTATACTGGCCCAGAACTGCACAGAGTTTACACTGAGGTGGGATGATTTCTATGCCCTGTGTGTCGCTGCTGATATACAGTAGGCTCCTTGCAATCCTGTAATTGATAACTGGGTTCAGAAAACTGGTAGATGTACTTCCATCTTCCTATTGAGGCATTTAAAATACATAAAATAATCAGAATATTGAGTTAGTTAAGTTAAAAAAAATTCTGTGCAGAATTACATTTATGGCAGGAACAGGCCTTACAGGGGATTCAACCAATTTACTCAGATTTGTTTTCAATATCAGTATCGCATATTTTAACAGGTCTTAATAAAAATTGGGATTATGTATAAAGGAACCCCTTCCTAATAACAGAGACTCGGTATACAACAATGTCTTTTCAACAGCAAGGATAAAAAAAGGTTTGTACCACAGATGAAGTCATTGTGCTAAACAAAACAGACAAATCATATTTGAATATTAAGAATAGCTCAAATTTCTAGTGCACATAATGTGATAGAAATATACCCCTGTATGAAGAAACATACAATGCCTTTAATGTTTAGTACCCACAAACTACAAAGGTATAAAAAAGATGCCAAAAAGGTTTCATTAGGCAAATTATCCAATTCTACTTGTTTTTTCTTCATTTTTAGAAAATTGCTTATTTTCACTTAAAAAAATGTAAATGAATGTGCTTTCATTCAATACAAAATGAAAAATAATGCACAAGTGTGTTGTTTGATATTTATTTGCTTATTACAGTTTATAAATTCAAAATTCTATTCTGTACTTGCAGTAATGAACAATGTTAAAAAATAATAAGAACTTTAATGAGAATGGGCCTGTTTCATCTATTTTCCAAGATATTTTGAGAAGACAGATATGTGGACATGGTTATTTTTATCACGCCCATGTGCAGTTTCCTTTTTCATTATGTTGCAGCCATCATCATCAAAACAGAACATTTCAACATAGTTTAGATCTATAAGAGAGTAACGTGCATATGAAAAGCAACCAAACTTCCGACTTACATCTAGATTGTAGGCATCCACCATTATACATTTGAGTTGATCCAGGCTGTTGTTGATCCTCTCCCTTCGCTTCTTTTCAATTAGAGGTTTTCTCAACTGAAAAGAGAGTGAAAAGAAATAAGAATAAATGAAATAAACTAAACAGGCATGGTATATCCATTTGAGATATAGATGATACCTTGAAATAAGTATTTCTCGTCAGTTTCAGCAGAGATGTCAAAGCTTGTGCAATATATTTATTACAAATAAAGATGGGATGCTAATAAATGTATCCTTTAAACTTGTTGTTTTTTAAGTTGTGCCAACCCCACATTGGTTTAAATTATTTCCAAATTAGCATCCTTAATATATACAAACATGGCCTCAAAATTCATGCCTGTTTTTGGATGTTTCTAATAGCTCATATTTTAAAAAAATGCCTTAAAAGGTTGAAGAATATAAAGTTCTCTGTCCATATTGAAGACTTTTACTGTCAAAGTAATCAGACAGCTATGCTGTATGTACTAGCTAGTAATAACGCAGATAACTTCAATTGAGTTGAAAAGCACTATATAAAATACAGGACGATAGGATGATTTTAATGGAATATTTTTTGTCAGCCATTAGTGTTTTGAATCCCTAGGGACAGAGGTTAAGCAGTAGCTTCGTGACCAACCCTAGATGGGATGCCAATCCAGCACAGTACACATATTTGTGCACCAAGTCCAAATATGTGGAACTGAGATCATTGTCAGTTGTATGTTTGCTGACTTGTGTTGACTATAAATGATGGAGTTTAAATAATAAATTAATTACCTCTTAGTTCCAAATCAGCTGACTTTTGTTAGTATTCATTTTGTTATGTTTAATTAATGTAAAAATAAATAACAAAATGTTGTCTAGTCTACTTTTTAAACTATTTCTAATGCAATAGTTATGATATGCAAACATCTGTCCTGGTAGTCACAGGCAGTGGCAAATAGGGTAATGCAGTGTTCATGTAGCATCTCAAAGTAATTCCTGCCTGATGCCTTTTCTGAATAATCCTGTTTTGCAATATTACGATTCAAATTTTGGTATGTCTTTATAACAAAAATAAAGAATTGTTGACTATGATAAATTAATACATGCCAGGAGCTAATCTGGGGCAGTTCTATTTGGTCAACAATGTTGCGTATCATATTAAAAAATAAATAATATAAAACCAGGTAAGTGTAGCTAAGAATAAAGTTGACTACTACTACAACTACTACTACTACAACTATTACTACTACTACTACTACTAATAATAATAATAATTAATAAATCTATCACTTCAGGAAACTGTTCATAATTTTAAATTATTTTATTCATTATAAGGATGGAACAAACGCCACCGTCCACCTCGCACAAGTAACGGACCATTCACTACACCTCAAGCGACTATCTATTATAGCTTGTCACATAATATTTTAAATGTGAAAATATGTAATGAGTAATGCAGTGTATACCGTAAGTAGCGAATCAAGGTGATATAATGCAAACTAAGAACAAGAATTATATAAACAACCCAAAAAATCCGATACCACACAGTAAACTGCCTGCGATGGCCGAACAGGATTCACGTACTGAGTGACGGTAATGCAGTTAGAGAAGTTGATCTGAGCTCCTTTAACGCCTTAATTCCACTATGGGCCTTAAAAGCCTCCGCAATGTCTAAAATATTATAAACTACTTTACAGAAGAGTTATGTACCAGTCTTTAAAGCAAACGGAAAAAAAACAAAACATAAGCGCAGACTAAATTTGGAAGATAAGCATCACAATTCCACGCTCTCATCTACGAAGTGCGAACTCTTAAAATTAAATATCCATATTCCGCAAGTGCATAAAGTACGATGACTGTCATTCTTGCGTTTCCTGATCTAATGTATGAATACTAGCCTTGGCATTCCTAAAAAAATGCGTTGCTTCCCAATGAGCGAAATTTGTGCGTCTTTCATACCACAAAAACGTTTCTGCGGATGTCGTAATGGCCACAGACTGGCACCTTGTTACCTTTCTCTCCTCCTTTGCACTGTAGTTTCTGTCGGGCGTGCTATCCAGACTGGACGCGGTCATTGTTAGTGTTGTTCTGCTAAACTTCGCTTTACTGAGTGCCTTGTCCCACTTTGTGCCCACGAAACCGCATTAAATAGAGCGGCTCCGCCTATTTGCATGACAAAGCGTGTGGCCGCGTCCCCGGGCGGTTTCCCACAGTCAGCGCAAGGGAGCCGTTCAATCAACAGTGACAGGTCAGCGGCTCCAATGAATGGGGGTGACGTCACGCCCACATGTGGACAGCTGTTTTGTTATGGCTCTGCCGGCCCTGGGAAACTCGTCCTTAGCTGGACTCCACAATTGAATGTGCCCCCGCCCTGTCAGTAGCAGCACCTAGGCTATTATCATTTATTGTACCTTCAGGCTGGGTGATCGTATCGCGTTTCTATAAGGAAACAATGAGTGCGCGACGTCTTTGTGGGGTTGCAGCTTCTAAATTTAAGTCATTTTAATTCAAAGGCTTATGGTGGCGTGATATATAAAGTGACAGCGTGGCGTTTTAGCTACACGTGTATACAGTTAAATGTTTCCTACAGCCGCATTGCAGAGTCCAGGTGCAAGCAAATATGGCACACTTCGATCGCACGACTTTATGAAGTCCAACTGCTAGTGAAGTATACCTGCGATGATGTTGGGGGGGTCGATGTGGGTCTGAGTGGGATTTATAACGTGGGAGTGGTGTTTGGAGGGAGGGATTGGAGGCTGTTTTGGCGCTTTTAGAAAAGGTGCAATCATAGGACTAGCCTGTTCTGATAAGGAGACATGTGAAGGGAATTTAAGCGTCCCGATCTCTATTCAGAGCATACGGTTATCTATTGACACATAGTCTATGTGTCATTTTTTCCTAGTAAATTATAGGATTGTCCCATTCTTTGATGTCATAACCTTGATACCTATATATTTTTCTTAATCCTTGCAGTGAAGTTTTTCTATCCTTTGTACTGAATATGTTAAGTCTAATGTTGGTGTATACTGTTTGTGGACGATTTTCTGTATCTAAGGAAATTAATTACATCAGCATATACAATGGAAGTGTTTGCAGACACAATTTTACAGTTGGAGCAAATGCTTTATAAATGACTTGCTTAGAAGCACACATTAATACATTATTCTTTTGAAAAGCTCTGTCTGTGGGTCATCTTATGTTCAATTAGGGCTGCTGTACTTTGAAGTGTCTGTTAATTAACTGGGTACTTTGTTGCAATAAGCAATACCTTCTTTGCATCCTTTGCTGTCAACTGTACCATGGAACATAGATATTGTAATAGCATTGTGCCCTTTTGAAAATGTTACACTATCTAGGACAGCAAGTCTCAAGGCAGGGATGGAACTGGTAACACTGGTGTGTAAGGTCTAGTGTTTTGCCCACTACAGCACATTGACTCTCCACATCACTGCTCAGCACTGCTCAGCAGAGAAGGTGACTATCTTTGCAGCTTTGGGTGAAAAGGAGGATCCAACCTTGAATGGAAGAAGACACTTCAACTTAATCTGAACAAAGTTTCATTTGTATGTCTACATTTGACTATGCTAGTCATATTATTGAAATAAAGTCTTGAATAAAACCTTAAACCTGAATAAAATGAATTTGCAGTCCAGTGATTCTTTTTAACTACAAGCATCACATCTGTTTCTTTTCTGCTTCACTATGAACCTAAAACTACGATAATGCACTCATCCCTAACTCTGCTTGTCCTCTTATCATAATGTTAAATGTACTTTTTAATGTATTTAACTTTTTAAATGATTTTTCTAAGGTTTTTTACATTGTCAGTCTGGCAAGATTTTACCACTCTTAGGTTCAATTTTATTGTAACGCTAATGCTATGAGCATGCCAAAAAAAAAAAAAAAAGTAGAAGACTTAAATGGTCAGATATGAAAAGCTGTTCTTTTACGCTAATCATTGCTTGTCATTATGTGACATAGCTTTCTCCAACATTTTAATTTTGGGTCATCTTGGGGCAGAACCTATTCACTCAGCAGGAAACGGTGCCAGGCCACAGGGAAAAAGCAACGTAGACATGACCAGAGCATGCAAACACCAAACACACATAAAGCTGGGTGCAGGATTTAAACCCAGGATGATGGATTTTTAGCATTAATCAACTTACTGGCCCCTTATTGCTGCTTTATCTTTGTCCGGGCATGGGACTGGCATTCTCCCATCATACTGTTTCTTCCTTTATAGACTGCGCACAAGAGGAATAGTTTTTGACTGTGGTTATTTACCTTGTGGCATATGGCCGGGGCTCTTGCCCAGCCAGGATGCCTCTATGCTGGAAGGGTTCGGGAAGGGAGCATATCCAGAACATTACCTTCCTCAAAGAGCTAGGTGGCAGTCCTCCTGGGTTGCAGCTGTGCCTCGGACTCCATGGGAGTTGGAGTTTGGTGCAGCCTTGTTGGGTTCCGTGGGCGCCACCAGTGGGTGCTGCAGCTGCTGTTGAGCCCTTGGTTGCAGCACTTCCTCCACACCTGGAAGTGCCACTGGAAGAAGGTCGAGAAACACCTGGAGCACTTTTGAGTGCCTTATAAAAGGAGCCAGCAGCCACTACTTGGAGAGCCAGAGCCGGGTGGAAGAGGACAAAGCTTGCAAGGAGGAGTGGAGGTGACAGAGAAAGAAAGAAGAAGAAAAAAAAGGTTTTGGGCAGAACTGTGTTTGCTGTGCTTGTAACTGTGCTGTACCAGTGGGAAACAAAATAAAAGCAGATGTTTGAAGTTGTGTCCCACATCTGTTGTGTCCGGGTTTGGGGAGTTCTACACCCCTGGTGGTTCACACCCTTCATGAAGTTGTTGACCTTCTGGGTCATGTCCAGGTGGGGTTTTCACTGAATACTATTTCAGGATTGTCCAGGTTCCATCCTTTGTGTCTCACTGGGGTGCAAATGGAATAACTGTAGCAAGTTTAGAATTTTAATCAAATATTTTAATCAATACATGGTCATTTTTACAATTTAATACAAGCATATACTTAAATGAAGTTGGATCAATGGATTATTAAAGGGTTAACTAAACGCAGCCTCATCTTAAAAGGAATCATCAGGGTATTTAATAAGGTTAATATGAAGTAAAAGAGTACTGAGCACCCCCCTTAAAAGTGAGGGAAAACTAGCGAGAAAGCCCAAACATCCTTATAGTGAAGTGATGATAAGATCAATGGGAAAACCCGTAGAACACCCCCATTAATGAAATGATGTTTAGAATAATGGAAGAATCAACATGTATATGAAGTTACTGGTGGCTGAGGTTGATTCACTAAGATGATAGAATTCTGTATATTAAGACTCATATGATGTGATGTATTAGAATAGGTAATGGTAATAGAAAAGCATAACAGGGCAAGAATTGTCTAATTAATTGCTCACTCCATTGACTGAGACATTTTTGTATATCTCTGTACAAATAAAGAATTGTTCCGGTTTTTCATCTGGTCTCCATGAATTACTTTGTTGAAAACAGAGGAAAGTTTCTTCCATAGCACAAGCTATTGAATGTACTGCATTTGCAGCATTAAATCTAATTTTATATATGCCTTTCTGGGGCGACACAGTGGTAGTGCTGCTGCCTCGCAGTTAGGAGACCCGGGTTCGCTTCCTGGGTCCTTCCTGCATGGAGTTTGCATGTTCTCCCCATGTCTGTGTGGGTTTCCTCCAGGTACTCTGGTTTCCTCCCACAGTCCAAAGACATGCAGTTTAGGTGCAATGGTGATCCTAAATTGTCCCTTTTGTGTGTGTGGGCTGGCACCCTGCCCGGGGTTTGTTTCCTGCCTTGCGCCCTGGGATTGGCTCCAGCAGACCCCCGTGACCTTGTAGTTAGGATATAGAGGGTTAGATAATGGATGGATGGATATATATATATATGAGAGACGGTCAAGAAGTTTCCTCACTTTTATATTTTTGTCAGAAATGGTAAATATGGGAGTTGTAGTAATTGAGCATTAAAAAGTTGGTACAATGCTGGAAAAATTGCATCTCAAATGAAGGTGTCTATATAGAAAGTGATGTGATTTGTTTTTGAAATTCTTAATAAATAGAGTTAAAAAAATGTGTGGAAACTTTTTGAACATCCCTTGTGTATATATATATATCCCTAAATAATATATCAGCTTCCTAATGGTGAATGCAGAATAGATGGGTAATCCCATTCTATAGGTCCTGAGGTTGCTCTTTGCATTTTCCTTAATGCTGTTTTTATTGGGACTGGAACACCACAATTATGCCACATAACTTGGAGACTAGTGAACTCATGGCTTCTCAGAGCCAGCCAGTGTACAGAAGAGATTAAAGATGACAATTGGATGCTGGGTTACATTGCACGCTATGTGTACTGCCAATCAAGAGATGTTCTAACAAAGCCATGTTAAGCTACAGTACACCTGTAACACTTTGGAGACCATAATATTGGTAGTTGAGGAAAAGAGAAGCAGATAAGATGACTAAAAGTAAACATATAGGCTAACTTATGTAGAAAATTAATTCATTCAATTTTAGGTTGAGATTTGGTGCCTTTCCCTAATGCTGCTCGGATAATCTCCAGCACCCTGCAACCCTAAACTGTATTTAAGGAGGTGTGAGTATGTTATGTTGCTAAATTATAACACTAAACAACAGTCCATACTGTACCATATAAATTTATTTGTTTTCCTCTCTTCTTCTCCCTACTGAGTTTAGCCAAACCAAAGCCATGTGTTGGACCATCATCCCACTCAGGATCATGCCTTGCCCTTGTGCCCGGTGTTCTAAAGGTCACCTTCTCCTGACCCCAAATCCAGACAAGATCAAGATCCGCTTGTTTTCTTCTTGTTTTTGAGAGTTTTTTTTTCTTTTGTTTTGCTTTTATTTTATTATACTGCCAGTTGTCATTTGCATGTTGCCTGGTTTGCGAACTGTGAGAGTTTCTAGATTATTTTGTCCTTTTATGTCATTGTATTACTATGTTCATTGAGCTGTAATTTTACTCTTAAGATGTGTGCTATCTTTGTGTCTATTTCAGTAGCTTTATTTTTAAACCATTGCTCCTATGTTGTGGCAGCATACTCTGCTATATTTTTATAGCTTTTTTTTTTTTTTTTTGATATTTGAATGTTAAAAATCTGTCAGGTATACTTCCAAAGCCCGGCTAAAATCTGCAGATACTGCTTTCCTTATACTGATTACTCTTACCAGTGTCTCAATTGCATACCATATTTTAATTTTGTTAACCTTGAGCACCTTGTGATGACCCACGTTGTTAATGGCGCTGTATCCACTACACATTAATTGATTGACACTTATCGGCTCTAAATTGGCCGTGGATGAGTGACTGTGGGTGTGCTCGGGAGTGTGCTCTGCCCTGCCTCTGAATAACGATTAGATAATAGATGGGAGTTTAAAGACGCCTTTGCGATGCTAATGGAGGGAGCGCGTAGACACAGCAGGATGCCAGCCTGGATCGCAGCGCAGTAGAGGGGAGCCGCGGTGGGCGGTGGAGTGGGGGGGCGAGGAGGTAATCAAAGCAAAACCGAAGAAGCGGTGGAGGCTGGGCGATCAGCCTATTTGTGTCTAACGCACAAAAAAAAGGCGAAACGCAGGAATAAATTCGAGAACTTCCTGGGAAGGGAGGTTTCTAAAAGATTTTTGGTGAGGTCGCCAGTCTCTCATGAACTGCTCCCTCTTGCTCACTAATTAATTAAGCGACTACTTTGTTGCAGCCGAATGCCGTCCTCCACCAATTTTAACTTGATTTTGTTTTTTCGATCGTCACTCTATTTACGAAGACTGGGATTACGAATTCAGAGAAGACCTTATTGTGACAGGCAGATACTTAGCGTGACAGGATCGAGTCTTACTGATTCTAAAGTGCCTGTAGCCATTCCTGCGCGAACGATTTAAAGTTCAACTGCATACCTAACGTTAGGGTCAATAAGTACAGGTTTTATTCAAAGATTATGAGAATTACAAGCATCACATAGAACAGGATTGGTTTTTTTGGTCTGAACTTTATTTGTACAGAAAGTGCAATGGCGCAGTGGTCAGTGTTGCATCATTGCAGCTGCTAGGTTTCCTTTCTGGAGTCTACAGTCCCCCTTTTTGTGTGCGGATTTTTATTCCAGTATTCCTCACTTCCTCCCATCTTCTAAAAGGATCAGATTAGGTTAACTGGCAACCGTGTGCTTCAGTGTGCCCTGCAATGGATTGGTGCTCTTTTCAAGGCTGGTGCTCATTCAGGGTTGGTTGCTGGCCTTGTGCCTAATAATACACAAATAGATTCTGGTTACATTTTGACCCTGAACTCCAGCAGACTCGTTGAACTTGAGAAGATTTCTTTTAAAATCTTCACTTTGCCATTTTTCAGTTTTTGCTTTGCTCATTCTAAACCTGCTGGAGTTCTCCTCTTGGAAGTCATTTGGTCATTGATGCTACTCATGGATTCAAGAGTGGAATTATGTGCACACCAATAAACAACATATGCGTACACCAAAAAAATCCAAATTATTAAATCTGGCTTATGCACATTTCTATAAAACTTACTTTTGTAAATTAGAATCACTTTGTACATGAATGTGACTTGAACCCCTTGCAGTTGCTACCATAAAACAAGCAAACATGGACTATGCTAATCAACCTCATACAAAAGCAATCACAATGCTATGGAACTTCATTGACTGGTAGAGCAGCCTCCCTTTTGATACACTGAACCGTTATCACATGGTACATATAATGATATGATTGCTGTTACAATGAATACTAAGGGCCATATAAAAAGTGAGGTCTCAATTTCCAGCCACCAAGTACAGTACCATCACATCTGTCAAAGCTATATTTTGCCTCAAAATAAATGAATCACTGGTTGATCCAGGCTACAAAGTCACAACATTTGTCAGTCTCATTTTGTCGCATCTTAGATAACTTGTGCATTAATGCAATGTAACTGCTTATGGTTAACAAAACCAGACACAGCAGCAAATTGCCTTTTTATGTTGGCAAAAACAAGTTATGGTTTATGTATGTACACCCACACCATAGGAAAGATGGATGTAGACAGTCGGTTAATGGCTTCCAGCACAGCAGGCATGGTGAAGTGAAGTGTGACTGAGATATTCCTGATGTGTTGGTCAATTCCCTGAAAAGTGACAACAGGTAGCTAATATAAACTGATGAAAAAACAAACAAAAAAAAATCATAGTGTAAATACACAGCAATGATCCTCTTAAAAGGGAACTAAAATACACCATAGTCATCACTTTTGAGGTGTAATATGGCTTGGTGATATGTATTGTGTGTGTAAGTCATCATTTTGCTGGGTTACCTCCATTTGTCTGCTTTATCAAGGGTATCATCTTTTCCCAGTTTCCCCGAAATGTTGCATACGCATGGGTTAGATTTGCTATAATTATATACACTCACCTAAAGGATTATTAGGAACACCTGTTCAATTTCTCTTTAATGCAAATATCTAATCAACCAATCACATGGCAGTTGCTTCAATGCATTTAGGGGGGTGGTCCTGGTCAAGACAATCTCCTGAACTCCAAACTGAATGTCAGAATGGGAAAGAAAGGCGATTTAAGCAGTTTTGAGCGTGGCATGGTTGTTGGTGCCAGACGGGCCGGTCTGAGTATTTCACAATCTGCTCAGTTACTGGGATTTTCATGCACAACCATTTTTAGGGTTTACAAAGAATGGTGTGAAAAGGGAAAAACATCCAGTATGCAGCAGTCCTGTGGGCGAAAATGCCTTGTTGATGCTAGAGGTCAGAGGAGAATGGGCCGACTGATTCAAGCTGATAGAAGAGCAACTTTGACTGAAATAACCACTCGTTACAACCGAGGTATGCAGCAAAGCATTTGTGAAGCCACAACAC
>JANRMT010062791.1:121546236-121557881 GCA_026402145.1 Polypterus bichir lapradei
TAGAATTAAGGCAGTTCTGAAGGCGAAAGGGGGTCAAACACCGTATTAGTATGGTGTTCCTAATAATCCTTTAGGTGAGTGTACAGTATATGCATATTCCCCCATCAAGTTTTATTTTATAAATCCTGATGTTTGTGTGGGAAGTTGCTTATACACATTTCAATCCTTTTTTGTGTGTATGCAAGCTTTATAAATGAGACCCTTGGTTCCAAAATTCTCTTACAGGCTGAAAATCTCAGTGATTAGTAAGCAAGACACTAGCTAAAATTTTCTATTTTTCCCCCGTCATTTAAAAAGAAAGCCTTTTCAAGCAGCTTTCCTGCATTTTCCCAGTTACTCTCATACAGAGTTTTAGCCATTTCTTATCCTTTTACTTGGTCATCTTACTTCACGTCACAGACATTAGTTCTGTCAGTTTTAATCTTTTAAGTTGTTTTGTAATGATGCTCTCTACAAAGGCCTCTTCAAGATAACCACAGTTGCCCAGTGTTCCATCTGGGGCTGATTCCTGCCTTACACCTGTTGCTTCTAACATAATCTGCTTCTAGCCACAGTCCCATAATTAGAAAAAAGTGAGTTCTGTGAAATCAATAGAGGGATCATGACAGGATAGACAAGCATTGAATCTGACAAGCGTGGAAATAATTTTAGTTGAATTAGCTAAAGTTCATTTGTTGGACAGCCACCTGTTGGTCGAAATCTCTTTCAGTTTAAAGGGAAAACCTACTTGAAGGTCATAGTGCTAGTGGGCAGCTACAGCAATGATGGGGCTTTTGAGGAGAGGTGAACAGTAGAGTGCCAGCTTTACGCAGAAAAGCTTAACTGAATGAATGTGAATTCTGCTTCCTCCTGGACCACTGGGAAACGAGGCTCAAAATTTACAGTAGGCCCATAATAGTCAGTATATTTTATTTCAGGGTGACAGAGTATTTGCACCATTACCCAAGGTGTTCTTAAAGCTGCCTCCAGCTATAAATGAATTGAACTCATGTGATATGCATGCTCCCACACACACACATACATATAGATTCATGTCCAGCTTCCAATAAAGTTCTTTATAGGTGAATTAACATTCCTGGCTCCAAAAGCAAAAACCTGGACAGATTTTCTATTATCAATCCATCCATTTTCCATCCTGCTTTTCAGGCTCAGTGTCATGTGGATCAAAGCAGGAACCAATTATGGATGGTGCACCAGTCCATTGTAGAGAACACTCAGAACACACACAGCCATCCACTCATGCAAGGCCAAATGAAAGATGTTAATTACTAGAAAACACACATCTTTTGGGGTGTGTGAGGACAACCTACCAGACACAGGAAGAATGTGCAAACTCATACAGCCATAGCCTAGGCCCATGATATAAATCTTGATGCTGTGAAAAAACATTAATCACCATCCATCTAATAGTACTTAAATTAAAAAAATCTACACATACCCATACTTTACAAATCATTTTACCACGATCCTCCAAAGCCTTTTGCCTTTCAGGCTGCATAAACCTCTCCTTCTCTACCTCCCCCTTTTCCGTGGGAATGCTCTCCTATTATCTCCTCCACCTCCTCTTCTGCATTGTCAGGATTCATTATTGTCATTGAAATGAAGCCCCAGTTAGGATTCACTGGAGCGCACTGCTGGCTTTTTAATGCTCTTCCAATGATTGTAATGACGGATCATTACAAACACAATAAGAAATGCCGCTCTGAGCTCTCGAGAGGCTTTAAGATTTAAACCCCTGGTAACTTCTTCAAACTTTTTTTCTTTTGTAACGATGGACAAGGTACCCTCCCTCCATTGACATTTCAAGATGTAAAACCAGTCTTTGCCAGCTGTTTTTTTTGGGGGCAGGTTGGAGTCTGTGGTATGTGGTGGCAGGTTGGAATCGTGATGGTCTGTCCAGCTGTACTGTTAAAAAAAATAAATAAAATTGAAAGTCTCTGATAATGAAGGGATGTGTGTCTTAACAGATGAAGCGTGCCTCTTGGTCGTCAAAAAGTCTAAAAACCTGCAAGAAAGACTGGGACAGGATTTAATATTGAACTGACGCAAGAAAGCATTTCCTAAAATAATACTTCAGGCAATCAAGGGTTGAAAACTGTATACATTTATTTATGTACTGTATGTACAGTATTTATGTAAGGGTTTGAAGAGTTGAACCTTACTGGGAGAACAAATAAAGCACCGGCACACTGACTCCTGAAATTAAAATTTTAATTATTTATCTGGCACCCAACCCGTATCACCACTATCCCTGTAATGTATTTAAAAAGCTCTTAAAATGCACATTAAAACCCAATAAATATCTGAAAAAATATTTAAAAACTGGGATCATTTTAAAGTCTGTTAAAATATATTTTTCAATAAATTTGATTATGAAACAATTTCAATAAAATATTCAGCAGGAACATGGGCTTGTCTGCTCTATCTAGAGTATTTAGTTAAAAGAAGAGATATTAATAGAAAACTCCATCTTAAAAGCTCTGAACCCACTTTGTCCAGTAGTGAGTTTGCTATCCTGGAGACATCAGCAACAAAAAAGGAACAAATCTTGGATGAAATGCAATTCCACTAGAGGACACCCTCACACACCAGCTCAGAATTTCTCATCAGTCTAACCCTGGGAAATTTCCACAAACACGAGAAGATTATGCAAACACCATGCAAAGTGAAAAGAGAATAAATATAGGACTTTGTCATTTATTTACTGCACCACTGTAATTCTAAAATGTATATGCTGATTTAAAAGATGGTAAGAGACAACCAAAGAAAACTCAATCTAAATGATGGTTAGAGGGAGCAAAGAAAATCAGTTATTTCTGGATAGTGTGCATAAGTGTGCCCTGCAATGGAACTGCACTTCACCAAGAATTGCTTTTCTGCTTGATGCCCAGTGTGGCTTGGACAGGCGGTAGCTCTTCTACAATGCTGACTCAGATAATTAGGTTAGAAGACAGTTATAAAGGTGACACACAAATAAAGTTGATACAATTTTTCTCTGTCAGTTGCCTACTGCGTGGGGTCTGGAATGTAAAATGATGCACTTATTAGAGTGTTGGGTGAACATGAAAACAAGAATTTCATTGTACTCTGTTCATTTAACAATACTATCATTTCTACTACTACTGTTATTGCTACTACTACTACTACTACTACTACTACTACTACTGCTCGTACTAACAAAGGTCATCTAGGGTGAGTGTATCTGTATAGGGCGCTAGTGTAACGTGCAGTGACCATCATTTGACACTAGATGGCACAAATGCTCCAGCAGAAGGTTTTCAAGATGGCTCCTAAAGCCCTGATTTGCATGCCGGGAGCAGCTTTTCTTATCAATAACAGTTAACTGTTCATAAGCATAGTCTGAGTATTGTTGAATTTACCTTGTACTGTGAACGTCTTTTTTTAAAACATTGCACAATGTAATGAAATTCTTATTTTCACATCTCCTCAAAAAAGTGACAGTAATAAAATACCTACATACATAACCATACAATGTACAGTAACTTATATTCAATTATAAATGGCAATATTGAGCCATTTAACCTATAAACCTGTATTCACAGATTGGGCACGATATTAAAACCACTGACAGGTGAAGCGAATAACATTCATCACCTCATTAGAATGGGACCTGTCAAGATGCAGGAAGTGTTAGGCAGAAAGTGAACAATTAGTTCTTGAAAGTGATGTGTTGAACGCAGGAAAAATGGACAAGCATAAGCACCCATTTTGAACTTTGACTAGTTCAAAATTTTGATGGCTAGACAACTGGGTTAGTGCATCTCCATAATGGCAGGTCTTGTGGCGTGTTCCCAGTATTCAGGGCTTAGTATCTACCAAACATAAGGGTCATAGAGGCCCAAAAACTCATTGATGCATCAATGGTATCCTTGACAGAAAGGCGTCAGAATACACGGTGCATTGCAGCATTCTGCTTATGGGGCTCCATAACCACAGACCTGTTAGAGTGCCAATGCTAACCCCTGTCCACCACCAAAAGTCACCACCACCACCACCATTATTTGGCTATAGTGGGAAAATTAGTGTCAGGGCTGGACCACAGAGCAATGGAAAGAGGTGGCCTGGTCTGATGAATCACTTTTTGTTTTAGATCATGTGGATGGCCGGATGATATGTGTGTGTCATTTACGTGGATAAGAGATGGCAGTAGGATGAACTATGGGAACAAGACAGTGTGATGCTTTGGGCAATGTTCTGCTGGGAAACCTTAGGTCCTGGCATATTGACATGTGCTGTCTACCTTAATATTGTTGCACACCACATACACCACTTCATGGCAACAGTATTCCCTGATGGCAGCATCCTCTTTCAGCAGGATAATGCACCCTGTCACACTGCAAAAATTGTTTAGGAATGGTTTAAAGAACATGATAGAGAGTTCAAGATGTTGACATGGCCTCCACAGATCTCAGTTCTATCAAGCACCTGTGGGATGTGCTGGAAAAACAAGCTCGATCCATGGTGGCCTCACATAGCAACTTTCAGGACTTAAAGGATCTGCTGCCAATGTCTTGGTGAAAGATACCACAGGACACCTTTAGCACTCTTATTGAGTACAGAGTTTGCTAGGTGGCATGAGGGGGATAGCTGCACAATATTAGGTAGGTGGTTTTAATGCTGTGGATGTCTGGTGTACAGAACATATAAACAAAAGCATATACTGTAGGACTGGCTGTTCAGGAAGCCTTCCAGACAAAAGGTAAAGGTTCATCCCACTTCTAACCTATGTGTCACTTCTGTCTGCAGAAGAAAGTAACAGCACTATAAAAGAAACCTCAGTCTTTGGAGTAGGGCAGTAGTGGTCAGGCAGGCTGTGTTTCTCTCTACAGATTCTAAAGTCACATATACCTGTAATGTACAGACTCAGATGACTTTGTAATAAGTGTCCTGGTGCATATCTGCTGGCAGCAAAAGGTGCTACAGGGTCTGGGCAGTGCCCAACATGGTACGGGGGGGGGGGGGGGGGAAAGAGTATGTGTTGGAGAGAGAATAGCAGACACTGCAGTGAAGATGGAAGGGCATTGAAAGAGGGTATATCGGCAACAGATGTTCCAAAAAGGGTAAGAGACAGAAAGGAAAGGATAGACTGGACGAGAGGGGTAAGCAACCCCATTGATGACAGAGATGCCTGGTACTCCTTATAGAAAGTGAAGTCATGGTGGGAATGGGAGAGGCTTAGAAGACTTCCAGGTCAGCAGAGAGAAGCAATCTGAGAGAGAAGTGATAGACTGAAGAGGATAGCAACTGAGGGTGATATCATCAATATATTAAATTTTAAGATATAAAATTATAAAGATATAAAAGATATAACATTTTAAGGGTAACTTAAAGGGAGCTCGTACACTAGGGACACTAGAAGAGCCATTGTCCTTATTTCAAATGTTGAGCTGCCCATGAATAAGAGTGTTGTCTTTAGGAGCTGCATGGCTGGTCTTGTAGTTTGACAGGTTTGATGGTCTTAATATGCTGTGTCAGGCCTTTGCTTAGACAGGTTTTAACAGACACTTACTTGAGGTGCTTAGTGGAATGTCATGACATGACTGCTATTTATAGTGGACACTGTATAGAAATTGATTTGAATTCTCACTCTGTCAGATTAATATTTCCTTAGATACTAATGCCAAAAAATGCTCTTAAGCACAATAAATGTTCACAATTGGGTTCTTTAAATAGTAATATATTTCCATTTCCAAATGCATTATTCAACATGTATATTTTAAGTTCCTAATGTAATATATTTCAAACTGCTTCTGAATTTTTAGGCCAGTCATAATTCACTATCCATTTTTTCAGCACCCTATAAATATCACAAATCTGTGTCAAGATTTGCATCTAGCACGTTACACGTAGAACTAATAGGTGAAATGCATTATGGATCAGTGGCCAGTTTGTTAGGATAATTTATGCTCCAAATTTCTTTTGGGTTGTGTGGTATGGCATATCAAAGGTCCATGGCAGATTAGAGCAGGTACAGGGTTTTGTTTTAAAATAGTGGAGCTCATGTAGGTATATGCTGGAAAGACATGAAGCCAATGGGAGAATGGAATAATTATTTATGCATGTGGAGGTGCATTCATTGTGAAACCACCATTCATTAGCACTTCCGTGGGTCAGTGAGCACAGGCCCTATACTCTGAGGGTTATTTAAAGGTTCTGAGTAGACTGAATGGGTAAAAATAAAAAGACATTGAAGATAAAAAAAAATTGGAGAAAAAGAAAGCAGGATTAGGTGGTCAAGCCAGTGCTAAGGAGCTGAGGCAAGGTAGTCCATGGTGGGGAGAGGCAAACAGTGCTCCAGGGGCAGATCTCCTCTACTGAGTTGAAGTGCAGGAGTGATCAAGAACTTGAGAGACCTATGGACGCAGAAGGAGGCAGCAAGAAGATCCCAGTGAGTACCATTACAGGTGGCTAGGACAGGAGAGAGAGCGAGAGAGAGAGCACCAAGGGTATGAAAGGGAGGACATAAACCTGACTTTGATTTTATTGTAGTAGTTTGTATGGTCCCCATGTGCTTGTATGTATGCCTGACAACTTTGGGGCATGCTCCTAATGAGACGACAGGTGGCGTCCTGGGGGCTCTCCTCCCAGATCTGGACCAGGGCATCACTGAGCTCCTGGACAGTCTGAGGTGCAACCTGGCAGCGTCAGATGGACGAAATCATAATGTCCCAGAGGTGTTCTATTGGATTTAGGTCATTCGAGCATGGGAGCCAGTTCAATGGTATCAATTCCTTCATCCTCCTGCATACTCTCGCCACATGAGACCAGGCATTTTCGTGCACCAGGAGGAACCCAGGACCCACTGCACCAGCATAGGGTCTGTTAATGGGTCCAAGGAATTCATCACGATACCTAATGACCTGTAGAGGTCTGTGTGTCCCGTACCTCCATGGACATGCCTCCCCAGACTGACTGACCCACCACCAAACCGGTCATGTTGAATGATATTACAGGCAGCATAACATTCTCCAGGCTTCTCCAGACCCTTTCACGTCTGTCTCATGTGCTCAGGGTGAACCTGCTCTCATATGTGAAAAGCACAGGGCACCAGTGGTGGACCTGCCAATTCTGGTATTCTTTGGCAAATGCCACTCGAGCTCCATGGTGCTGGGCAGTGAGCACAGGGCCCACTAGAGGACATTGAGCCCTCAGGCCACCCTAATGAAGTCTGTTTCTGATTGTTTGGTCAGAGACATTCACACCAGTGGCTTGCTGGAGGTCATTTTGTAGGGCTCTATCAGTGCTCATCCTGTTCCTCCTTGCCCAATGGAGCAGATACCAGTCCTGCTGATGGGTTAAGGACCTACTATGGCCCTTTCCAGCTCTCCTAGAGTAACTGCCTGTCTCCTGGAATCTCCTCCATGCCCTTAAGACTGTGCTGGAAGAGAAAGCAAACCTTTTGGCAGTGGCATGTATTGATGTGCCATCCTGGAGAAGATGGACTACCTGTGCAATCTCTGTAGGGTCCAGGTATCGCCTCATGCTACCAGTAGTGACATCGACTGTAGCCAAATTGCAAAACTAGTGAAAAAACAGTCAGAAAAGATGAGAAGGGAAAAATGTCAGTGGCCTCCACCTGTTAAACCATTCCTGTTTTGGGGGTCGTCTCATTGTTGCCCCTCTAGTGCACCTGTTGTTAATTTCATTAACACCAAAGCAGCTGAAACTGATTAACAACTCCCTTCTGCTACTTAACTGACCAGATCAATAGCCCAGAAGTTTCATTGACTTGATGCTATACTCTGATTAAAAAGTGTTCCTTTAATTTTTTTGAGCAGTATATATTTGCTTGAATATTTGTAGTCATCCATCCATCCATTAAACCAGGCACGAACTGGATAATATGTCATTGCAGCACACTCTCCACTCATAATGGGCTAGTCAACAGGACATGCTGGTCTTGAGGATGTAAGATAAAAGGAAAAAAGATTTGGGGAAAAACGCACACAGACACCAGCAGAATGTGTAAACTGCACACAACAGTGCTCAGGTCTGGATTCAAACCCCAAACTAAAGCATTGCCTCTCTGTGTCACCGATTATGCCCAAGGGTGTCTATATAACTTATGTCTGCCCATGATGAAGTGGTGGTAAATAAAACATTGGTGCTGTTGATGTCAATGTCATTTGTGGTTGCTCAGTACAAATTTGTAATGCAGATGAATATGTCAGTTCTGTGTTCATTTGGGATGGTAACTTAGTGGCCTGGGCAGCCCTGTTTACTCCATAATTGTGCTGGAGTTCCTCAGGTCAGCAAGATACAGAGCTGCTCACGTTCAGGTCAGTTAAAATAGCTTTGGAGGTTTTCGGCTCAATTTAAAAAAGCTGGGACATTTAGAAAAGCCAGAGACAATGCCATGATAACACCACAGATGATTCAGTTTGAATCTATGCATTCTTCAATGTATTTAAGAAATAGTCCAGGGACAATTATGGCCTTTCAGGGCAGTACTGGTCACTTACTGTTAGTGTTCTGTTCTCAGATAGTTCTGGGATCTTTCTAGTCATTGTGAGGTAGGTTTGTGATCATTTTGTTCTGCTTTTTTTTCTGATGAGCTTTTTAAATGAGGTGACACTCTCCTTGTGTTCAAGTATAGAAAGAAAGAATTAGTCAGCCTCTGGATTTTAACCGCTGATGGAACTGCTGTACAAGGAAGTGTAGGCACAGGCTTCAAACACTTTATGACTCACTTGGACCCAGACCACCCAGAATGATCAATCATTACTATTTAATACTAATAAATCAGGGAGCAAACATACATTTGTATGTGGGACCAATACAAATGTCTAAGTGAGCCTCTTTAATCTGTGACTGACACCCACATGAATTCACATGTGCAAAACTGAAACGTTTAGCATAGATTTGGGTGCGAACAGACTCTGCAGAAGGAGGGGGCGGACATTTTTGTTTATTTATTTATTTTTATTCTTCCCAGTAGTCAGGCTGCATAAAAACCCCTCTGTGGTTTAACGTTACTTTAGCTTAGTGCCACATGTGTATGTATATTTATATCTCTGTGTGTCACCTTCTGCTCTCTTCATACTTCCTTCTCAGAAAGTGTGAGGCAGATTGTGGGATAGATAGAGTGGCTTCTAATGAAACTGTCCAAAGTGTATAGTGTTGTCTGGGCATGTGGACAGCACATCAGGTAAGAAGATGAGGAGAAAGAGCACAATACTTAATGCAAATATTGAGGGACAGAACTTGTGGCAAGAAGAGGTGAATCAACAAAATATACGAAGCCTTGCATAATTTTTAAAACCAGTGCATTCTCACCTTCTGTTTTGGTTTTGATATATACAGCAGTAGACATCCCATTTCTGACATTTCTTTCTGTCTTTGCCTTTGCCTTGTCTCCAGGTTTCTTCATTAAAATTCTTTTTACTTTCTCACTTGCATAATATCTCTGAGTCTTAACAAGCATGTTAAATTAAATGAAGCACAAATATGTTGCTTGAGCAATACTTTACTTCAGTAAGAATAATTACCTTCCCAGAAAGAAACTGGTTGAAACTCTGTGGGCCTCTAGCACTAAACTTGAGCTCCTCTTGTAATAAAAATGCAAAATATGCAACTCCTCAAACCTTTATTATCAGCATGAATCAATCCATCACTAAAAAGAAATTACAAAGACTAGTATTAAAACTAATATTTACTCCTGTAAACCCAACCAACAGCACAAGTCGGCTGAGGTGATTTGGGCATCCAAAGAGCGTTTACCAGGCAAAGCCCACTGGCACAAGAACCAAGGATATACCGAGGACCTACTGGACAGGTTATATCTAATGACTGCTCTGGGAATATCTGTGAATTCCCCCAGGAGCAGCTGGAGAAAGTTGTTGAGTATAAGATGGTATAAGATGCTCCAACGACCCTCACCGGGAAAAGTGTGGTTTCCAATACATTTTGCTTAGAATACCTGTAAAACTAAAATTATGGAGATTCATTTTGGATTTGTACCTTTCAGTCTTCACATACGTCTATAGTGATTGCCAAAAAATGCTGCTTGAAGCTCTGTAAAGGAGAGTGTGACAACTTGGAAGCTACAATATTTTTATTTTCTCAGCACATCTGGTTAAATTTCTTCCGGTTCATGAAATTGTTAAACTACAGTCTGAAGCACAGTTGACTCTTTTACTTAAAAATCTTTAAATGTAGAGCTAGTCTTTATTTTATTTATTTCTACTTTTGTAAATTAGGTCAGGTCAGGTTAGAAAAGGTTGGAGAGCCTCCACTGGTACAGCGCGTTACCACACCCACTGCATGGCAAAACAGCTCAGGATCCTGGTTGGCAAACCCCCCAGGCAGACATGCAGTATTTGTAAATAATTAAGTGAAATACATATTTGGTTAATTTACTTTGTCTTACTCATTTACATTTACTTGAGTCTCTGGTACTATTTTAACTGTCTTTAACTCTTTGTCATGGTAATAGTACTAAAATAAAAAAATAAAAAAAAAACTGCTAGACTTTCATTCCAATATTTTTTTGCAGTTTTCTCAGATGCTGGTTTGATTCCTCAGTTTCCCGCATTATGCTTCAGAATATTTTTTTGTTTTTCATTTTATTGTTTTTTTCAGAAAATATTTATTTTGCACAATCATCAGAACATCTGTGAAATTACACCATATATAATTTATGATTGCAACTTTTTTGGTTCCCTGTTTTGCATTTTCTGGGAGTTTTCTCATCCTTGAGAGATTTGCTTTCACAAATTATACATTTTTGCTTTATCATGCATTTCTGATTTTTTAAAGACTCTTTTATATTTTGATTGCCATTGCTCATATGATCAGTCACTTCTTGATTATTAAAAAAGCTCAGGTCTCAACAGATGTCATCCAGCGCTGGGCCCACAAGAAACAGCGTGAGGAAGCAGTCATTTTCCATTTCATTTTCTTCTTCTGTCTTTAAAAGAGGGGAGTTCCCTTTAATGATTGGAAAGTTGAAATCTCCCCTCACACAATAAACAATGTGCTATTTTACTCATATAATCTGTCAGAATTTCAGTGGAAACAAACTCCAGTCACTAAATCTCTGCACTTCTTTATTACTTATCTAACTTAACAGTGATTCCGAATTAATTTCTTCTGCCTGAATATCACTTTACATGTGCAATGTCATTGCACCTCATCAGCTACCTTTCTCTGTCTTTCCTTGTAACTTTTCTTGCTCTTTGCACCTTTTCATTTCCTCACACGCAAATGGTTGTCATTATTTTCTTTTTTATAAGTTGATGTGCAAGAGATTGTGGTATGAAACCTGATTAATGTGATAAGGTCTCTAATAATAGAACTATCTGAGTTGGCAAAAACAAAGCGTGAGGGGTTGATCACTTTGTAGGTAATGCGTGAATTGTGATTGAGTGACAAGTTTGCAGTTCTGGATAATGACATTGGAAAGTAAATTAAGAAGCTTAGTCTGACCTTAGTGTGGCCAGCCATAGAATGGCTGCATTGCTTCCTCATGTTTAATAGTTGTTTGGCATGGTGACACCCTGGTTAACAAATCCTGCCATGTTGGCATGAATAAAATAGTATCAGATCACCCATAAATAATTACCGTCTTTCTTTCTTTCTTTCTTTCTTTCTTTCTTTCTTTCTTTCTTTCTTTCTTTCTTTCT
>JANRMT010062791.1:121557891-121570013 GCA_026402145.1 Polypterus bichir lapradei
TCTTTCTTTCTTTCTTTCTTTCTTTCTTTCTTTCTTTCTTTCTTTCTGATCATGTGTGACACGTAAATAATTACAGTAATTTTGCCATGAACAAAAGTAATATCAGATGACTCTTAACAAGTATTGTTCTCACATTTAAGTCTCTACAGTGGTCAATAAAATAGGCTTTGGTGATACTACCAAAAAAAAAGGAAAAAAGAATGCAGATTAATGTTAACTTCTAGATTTATGGCCATTGGGAATACATTAACTAAACTCCTGGTCTCAAAGAGTCCTATGAGTCCTGCTAGCCTCACCATGTAACATGAATTGAACACACAGGAATGGGCATAATAAGGCACCATCTGCATTTGGACTTCACTTTAGGATGGTCATGGAAGACTGATTAAGTGACATGATACAGCTATATCATCTGTTTAATAAGAACCAGAGGACAAGCCATAGTGAATGAATTAATCAGTCTGGTAACATTCTGCCTCCAGACCAACTCTAATAAAGTTAATACTTTATTCACTTTAATAAAGCTATTAAAGTTAATACCTTTTGCTTAGTCAGAGATAAAGCATCTTGGTTTTCTGTATTGGCCTAGTTGTCATCCATGTGGAGTTTGCAAGTTCTATCAGTATCTGTGTGGGTTGACTGGAGGTACTCCAGTTTTCCACCTACGTCATAAAGATATTCATATTCGGACAGCCCAGCACTGACTGTAGGGGGCAGACAAGCAGGTTGGCTGAGGTCTCCTGGTCTCTGACTCTGTCTGGCTTGTCTGAGTCCTTTTCTACAGTCTGGCAGTGGTTCTAAAATTAGCTAAGCAGCAGATATTATTGTTTTTCATTTGTGTTAATTAGTTTCTACTTTGTTTTTGATGTATTTGAACAAATCTGTACCCTCATATGTGATAGTTATGTATTTAGTCAGTGGTAAATTCTATTCTTCCATTTTGCCTAGAATGTTGTTGTGCCACTCTGCACCTGCACTCGGTGAGGAACGCTGTGCAAGATCAAAGTAGTTTATACTGTTGTATTTCATTTCTGAGGTGGCAATGATAGATCAGCCATCTAGCTCTGTAAAGAGGATTGTTTGTGCTCTGTTTTGTGTGTTGTATGTACCCCCAGTTTTTGACATCCTTTGCAAGCATAACCTACCTGGAAGGGGGACTCTCTCTGAATTGCCTTTCCCAAGATTCCTTACATTTTTTTTGCCTACAAGTTTATTTATTTATTTATTTTTTTCAGGGGAGTTTTTTCTTGTCTTCTTAGAGAGTAAAGGCTGTGGGGGGGCTGTTTAAAAATAGGGCCTGTTCAAGCCCATTGAGGCATTCCTTGTGTAATTTTGGGTTATACAAGAATGCAAGAAATAAATTGTTGTTGTTAGGTTGAATTGTGACTCTCAGTTGGTTCTGTGTGAGAGAGATGTGGGTGTTAGGTTGAGTGTGCTTCACAGCAGACCAGGCACCATTCTGAGGTTGTCCTATGCCTTGTGCCCTGTGCTGCTAAAATGGACTCTATTTCTTAGAGCATTGTCTGTATTAAAGGAGTGTGATAATTAATGGATGGATAAGATTTTCATAAGCTACACAGACTTGCTCTAGTGTCTTGGGTTTTGTATAATTCTAAATAAGGTTGACTTGTCTTCATGTATAATATCCAGTTTTGCAAAACTAGTTTAGTAACCAGAAAAAAAAGTAGTTGAACTCTTGTGAAGACAGTCATACTGATCCTCACTTAAATGAGGTTTCTGTGATACCTTTACACAGTTGAGATACCGCAGCCATTTGCTGAACTATAGTCATGATGCAGTGTGATGCTGGAGGTGATGTTTTTGGTAAGCATGAGATGTGCAATGTGAATTTTCCACCCCTAATGTTTTATTAGTTTTATTGGTTTATATTAATGCATGTGTGTAGTTTGAAATGCAGAGCTTACGTTGAATCTGTTGAAGATTCTGATTTCATAATATTGTATGTACTATTCGGGAGACACGCTAAAAATTTTGATGTACATGTGTGAAATGACAATGAAAGGCATTTTGTTCTATTCTAATTAGAGAGTTTTTTTTCTTGTTAGACACACTTGGTCAAAATATGGAAAGCACTCAGTCTTGACACATGGCAGTCAGCATAAAATAACTTAGCTCCTCAGTGTATTGGTTTTGTTGAAAGTTCATTTATTTATTCTTTAATGAAATTTTCCAAGAAGTTCAGCTTATATTGAGATGCCTTGAATAGCGGCCGCTGAAAGCATTTTTAAAACTTGAAAAACTCCCATTTAAAACAGAGAAACTTTCAGTGTATACTCATTAATGTATTGTTTCAAATTTATCAGAGAGAATTTTTTTTTTAACTTGTACATTTTGCTCTTTTATGCATCGGATAGCTATCATTCACAACAACAATGCAGATCTGCATTTACAAATAGATGAAATGCCAGTGGAATTTAATAGGCTTCATACCAGGTCTTGTAAAGGATCTTCATAACTGTAAAAGTAAACAAAATCATCTATCTCTGCTAATACATGCTATAACATTCTATTGCTATTGTTATTTTTTAATATTACCCATCTGTATCTTTGATGAAGTACCATAAATAAACAAAAATTTAAAATGCTCCAACTTTCAAAACTCTTAATGAAGTCTTCAAATGCACCTGCATGTTGCATTGCCATACATTTTTTAACTTGTTTTTGTGTTTTATTGTCGTATTTATCACTCTATTTCAAATTGGTAATCAACAGTTTGCTGGTCCTTACATTCAAGCCTAGGCTCAATCTTTACTAATTGTAGTTTTAAAGCTTACAGTATTATACACTAACTTATTGTGTTTTGGAAGTTTTTTGTTTTTATTGGTGTACTTATTAAGGACTAGCTTGATTAGTAATGCCTTTTCATACTAAACATAATGTCATGTTGTTTTGTATCCCGCTTAATCCAGACCAGGGTCACAGTGTTGGGGGTGATGGTTTGTGGGGACATGAAATCTATCCCAGCAAGCATAAGGCTCAAGGCAGGAACAAACTCTGCACATGGTGCCAGTCCGTCACAGGTTGTACACACACACACACATACACACACACACACGCACACAGACACACAAACACACGAAACGCACACTAGGGCCAATTTAGCATTACCAGTTCACCTAACCTGCATGTCTTTAGACTGTGGGAGGAAAGCAAAGCACTCGGAGGAAATGCACACAGACATGGGGTGAACATGCAAACTGCATGCAGGGAAGACCCAGAATGCAAACCTTGGTCTCTTTCCCGTGAGTACCAATGCAGTACTGTGTCAGCCTTACTAAAACTTACTGTGATTACTGAGAGCTGACAGGAGGAAGGTGACCAGGAAATGATGTCTCAGCTACGTCAGTGTCATGACTACAAAGTCAAAAGTTTATCATGACAGTAATAAGAGGGAAAAAATGAGATGGGGTCAAGGATGATGAAAGGGCAAAACCAAAAGAACCCAACACTAGGTCTTACTTGAAAAAAGCTAACTTTCACTAATAAAGACTTTCATTTTGTTTCCTAAAAAGTAATATGCACTGAGGGATGCTAGCCAGCACATTGGTCATTGCCATTGTTATACCAGAGGTAACATGACATAACTGCTAATAATGAATACAGCGGCTCTTCTGAAAACTGACATAAGTGAAAATAAAGAAGGAGACATGTATATAAAAATATATATAATGTAACCAGACTGAAACTGACTGTCTCATCACACCAGAATCTACATGAAATACATAACTGCAATTAAAATTGCATAAAAGGTACCAAAGTTCATAACTCATTTCTCATTAGGGTTACATATGAAACTCTTAGTTACAAAACTGCATATTTCAATATTGCTATTAATTGGTAATTCCAATATGCTTGTTTCTTTTGACTCAGTTCTTTTCAGAAGTATTCCATGTATTTCAATTTCTTCCCTGCATTTTTAACACAGTCTGATTTAAGGGAGCCATACCCCTTTGGAATAATTCCTAAAAGGTTCTTTATTATTTTTTATTGTCTTTTAAAATTAATTTTAGATCTCTTTCTTGGTTAACCAGACATCACTGAGCTCTAACTTAACATTGCATTTTAGGTCAGAGATGGGTTTCTGCTTTGGATACTTTAGAGCCAAGACCACATTAAGACCCCCACAGACAATTGGGTAACCTTAAGATAGTGTTGATCATACTTTTAAAAATGCAACACACAGAGACCAGGATGTTTAATTCAGTGATGTATTTCTCACTCTTGATTTCTGCGCTAGACTCAATCGCTCAGTCACCTTCATTGTCGATACTCAATCATTGTTCCCCGTTTTGGTCATTTCGGGGCTTGGATACTTGATCATTTTATCGAGTTAGGGTCCCCCATTCTCATTTCAATTTACGGAAAATCAATAGTTTCATTGAGTGGGACAGTGGAGGGGCTTGGTAAAAAGACTCCTTGTTGTCACAGGCCTCAAGGTGTGCACCCAGAATTTCCTGATAGTAGAGATGTCCTTGTTTGGAGCAGTTTGCAGTTTTTTTGCTTTGGGGTAGATGGTGATAAAAATGTCTGAGGGTTAAAGTCTTCTTTTTAGCATTTTGGCTGTTTCCTGAATTATTATTAGGGTAATATAGTTCTTTCTCCGGAGTCATTTGCCTTACTGCTATACTAAAGTGTTAACTTTTTTCTGGCTATGATAAAAGGCCTGCTGAGATTTTAAAGGTTCTTTAATGGCTTGTTGCAAAGAACACCAAAGTACCTTTCACACCCCTCTACCTCACTGCCTCCTTTCTCTCCCATCCAGACAAATCACTTCTTCTGGGAAAAACCCATTGCTTTGTTGTATGCTGGCCAAATAACACAGAAGTGACTGGAGTGATTCCCAAGTTACTTCCTGAGATAAATTACTGAAAGTCTGTGACAGTGAACAGACTTGGGCAGTATGTAATTGTAATGAGGTACTTATATTAGTTGTTATGGCATATCTAGCTGTTTTGGTGGTCAACTGTTAACAATTTACATATCGGCAGATATCTGTCTTTTTCAGCTCTATGGTATTTATGGAGTCATTATTTTCTCCTGTGTGCTGTTATTAGAATGCAGAGAGGAGATGGATGGTAGCCCATAGCATCGGCGGGGGCTACATGACCAATTTTATTGTTGAACTGCTTAGTATTCTTAACAGCAATCTGTTGAATTTCAACCAGAATTCTTTCCCTGGCTGGTGTTCAGATTCCTTTTTAATGTTCTTTTTGTCCGTTTCTGAATCTTTTATGTTAACAGTGTTGCTTACGTTGAATATTTGCAATTATCCTGTGTTACTGATTGGTTTTATGTATTTAATTTCTATGTGTCTAGACTTGTGTTATGTACCTTGTATTTTGTGGGTGGTTTCCCAAGAGGTGGGGTCAATTGCCCATCACCTTCAAGGAGTTACCCTCAGCCCTATAAAGGCTAAGGAAAACCTACAGTCCCTTGTGGTTCATTGTATGCACTTGTGGTGTTAGTGAAGTTCTCTGTGATTATTCTGCATTTTCTGGATTTTCAATCCTTTCTCTGTTTTTCAACTTCTGTTTGAATTTGTGTATTTGGACATTATTGGTCTTGGATTTGCTTTGCCTTTGCAAGTAATTCCTTTTGCCTCTTGGGTTCCTTGAAACTTAATCTTGCTAAGGAACATTTTTTGTAAAAATAAATCTTTTTATTTATAAAGATTCTAAGTTGTATTTTGTTACTAGCTGGGATTTGACAGCCTTCCCCCTGTAGTAGACATTTTGAGTATTTTTGTGAATTTGCACACTTTGGAACACCATAACAGGTCATAACACCATCAGAGTCTTTTACTATACTGAAGTGGAAAGGCAATATTGTGGGGAGAAGCTAAAGAAGGCTGTGAGATTGTCAACCCATATATGTTTTAAACATTGGTATAAAGTCACAATAAACAAAGATATGCTGGAGGGGAAGATCTCCTGCTTCAGTTTCTTGTTGATACAAACTCTTCCTCCCAGTTAGATTAAGAGTTATACAGAAAGAGGTTTGGACCAGCCAATTAGCTTGTATAAAATGTCTTCTCAGAGCTTGTGCACCTCCTGTTGTTTGATACTATTCACTCTTAGAAACCTAGCTACTGATACACTCATTTGTTTTACCTGGGCAGTGCTCACTGAAATTCTTAAATCAATACAACAGCGAGACAGGAAGATTACATTAAGTAACACTTCAGGCCAACATGTGACCCCACTGACCCAGACTCACAGATTTTGCTATCCACTGGCAGGATTTAATCAGAGAACAACTACAATTGGAGTATAAACATCACATCCGGACATAACCATGCATGGGGTAATAAAGTCTTCCTTTTACATCTTGTAGTATTTACGGAATTTGTTCAGCTAGCCATATACAATGATGGTAAACTGAGGGATATATCAAACAACCTGAAAGACCCATGTTCATTTAACAGGCATAACTGCTTTAGGATACATCTACATTATGACATTTTCATTTAAAAATAGCATTTTTAAACAAGAATTATCTCTGTCCACACTAGTATTTTCACATTGTTTGCAAAAGTATTGGCATCTACTCCATCCATCTATCCATTGTCCACCGCTTATTTGAGGTTGGGTTGTGGGGGCAGCAGCCTAAGCAGGGAAGCCCAGACCTCCCTCTCCCCGGCCACCTCCTCCAGCTCCTCTGGGGGACCCCGAGGCGTTGCCAGGCTAGCCGGGAGATATAATCCCTCCAGTGTGTCCTCGGTCTGCCCCGTGGCCTTCTCCCAGTGGGACATGCCCGGAACATCCCCCCCCCCCCCCCCCCAGGGAGGTGTCCAGGGTGCATCCTGACCAGATGCCTGAACCACCTCAACTGAATCCTCTCAATGCAGAGGAGCAGCGACTCTACTCCGAGTCTCTCCCGGATAACTAAACTCCTCACCCTATTTCTAAGGGAAAGTCCAGCCACTCTGCAGAGAAAACTCATTTTGGCCGCTTGTATCCATGATCTTGTTCTTTCGGTCAGTACACAAAGCTCGTGGCCACCAGGTGAGGGTAGGAACGTAGATCGAAGGGTAAATCAACAGCCTCGCCTTTTGGCTGAGTTCTCTCTTCACCATGGCGGACCTTTGCTTAGCCTGCATTATTGTGGATGCCGCACTGATCCATCTGTCAACCTTCCATTCCATTCTTTCCTCACTCGTGAACAAGACCCTAAGATACTTGAACTCCTCCACTTGAGGCGGTAATGTGTTCCCAACCCAGAGAGAGCATTCCACCCTTTTCCAGCTGAAAACCATGGCCTCGGATTTAGAGGTGCTGACTCTCATCCCAGCCGCTTCACACTCGGCTGCAAACCACTCCAGTGAGAGCTGGAGGTCACTGTCTGGTGAAGCCAACAGAACCACATCATCCTCAAATAGCAGAGGCGAGATTCTGATGTCACCGAACCAGAACCCCTCCGCTCCTTGGCTGTGCATAGAAATTCTGTCCATAAAACTTATGAACAGAATCGGTGACAAAGGGCAGCCCTGGCAGAGTCCAACCTCAACAGGAAACAAGTTTGACTTATTACCAGCAATGTGGACCAGGCTCCTGCTCCCCCTGTATAGGGACTGAATGGCTCGTAACAACGAGCCTTGTACCCCGTACTCTTGGAGCACACCCCACAGAATGCTTCGAGGAACACGGTTGAATACCTTCTCCAAATCCACAAAACACATGTGGACTGGTTGAGCAAACTCCCATGCTCTCTCCAGGATCCTGGCCAGGGTGTAGAACTGGTCCAGTGTTCCACGGCCGGGACAGAAACCGCATTGTTCCTCTTGAATCCAAGATTCGACCATCGACTGAACTCTCTTTTCCAGCAGCCCTGAATAGACCTTACCGGGGAGGCTGAGAAGTGTGATCCCCCTATAGTTGGGGGGACCACTTACCCGGTTTGCCAATCCAGAGGCACTGCCCCGATGTCCATGCGATGTTGCAGAGATGTATCAATCAGGACAGCCCCACAACATCCAGAGCCTTGAGGAGCCCAGGGTGAACCTCGTCCACCCCAGGGGCCTTGCCACCTCAGAGCTTTTTAACTATCTCAGTGACCTCGGCCCGTGAAATGGACGGCCCCCCGCCCGGAGTCCTCTAGCTCTGCTTCCTCTAAGGAAGACATGCTGGTGGGATTGAGAAGATCCTTGAAGTATTCCTTCCATCGGTCAATAACGTCTGCCTTTGAAGTCAGCAGGGCCCCATCTCCACTGTACACAGTGTTGGTGGAGCACCGCTTTCCCCTCCTTAGGTGCTTGACGATTTCCCAGAACCTTCTCGGTGCTGACCGAAAGTCGTTTTCCATGGCTTCCCCAAACTCCTCCCATGTCCGCCGGTACCTCTCAGCTGCCTCTGGAGTCCCACTGGTCAACTAGACCCGATAGGACTCTTTCTTTAACTTGACGACCTTAAGTGTCCACCACCGGGTTCATGGATTGCCGCCACGAGAGGCACCAACAACCTTGTGGCCACAGCTCCGTTCTGCTGCTTTGACAATGGAGGCTCGGAACATGGCCCATTCAGACTCAATGCACAGGGAAGCAACAGTCTCGTCCAATGGGGAGAACCCCAATGTGCAGGCCTCGAGCCGGGGGGCCATAAGCAAGCCCACCCCTGCCCGATGCCTCTCACCCACAGCAACTCCAGCCTCTCTCAAGAGGAATGGTTCCAGAGCCTAGACCATGCATAGAGATGAGCCCAACTATATCTAGTCGGTACCTCTAAACCACTCGCACCAGTTCGGGCTCCTTCCCCGCCAGAGAGGTAACATTGCATGTCCCAAGAGCCAGTTTCGGCAACCAAGGGTCAGAACGCCTGAGTTCCCTCCTTTGACCACCACCCATATCACATTGCTTACGACCCCTATGGCCTCTCTTGCAGGTGGTGGGCCCACAAGAGAAGCTGAACCATGTTGCTCCTTCGGGCTGAGCACGGCTGGGCCCCATGATCAAAGGTCCAGCCACCAGGTGCTCGCCAGCTAGCCCCTTACCCCGGGCCTGACTCCAGGGTTGGGCCCCAGGTACCCTTTCATAGACAAGGGAAATGCGATTCTTGATTTAAATCCATGTGGAGCCTCCGGATTGAATTAGTCTGGATCTTTATCTCAGACCTATTTGCCGTGGGAAGCCTTACCAGGAACATGTAGCTCCCAACAACATAGCCCCAGTGATCATTAGACCACGCAAGCCCTTCTGCCATGGCAAGGCCTCGATCATGGAAGGGGCATCTACTCTAAAATAACCAAAAATGCATTTGACACCTACATTGGGCATGCTCGCATTGAAGAAAAAATCTTTGCACTGGTCACAAGATTTGCAAAATTGTAGTGAACAGTAAATTATTTGCCTTTTGCACATGTGCACAGCATTCAAACTGTACAAAACTCAACTTAAATGCATACAGGTAGGCAGCACAATGCACACCATGGTAAGGATTTGCTCCGTTTTGACTATGTTGGAATATGTTTTTTTGCAGTGAAGGGTGACCAATCATTGTAATGAGCAGGATCTAATCAGAGAAGGGCTATGATTGGAGTCTACATTTTGGAAAGTCTATGTTTTTACCCATCCACATTCCAACTCTAAACCTGCATTTTCAGAATAATACAGCTCTGGGGCATCATGTATAAACAGTGCGTATGCACAAAAATGTTGCGTACTCCCATTTCCACACTCAAATCGCGATGTATAAGACCTAAACTTGGTGTAAAGCCACGCACATTTTCACACTAGTTAAATGCTTGATGTACGCAAGTTCTCCACTCGGTTTTGCAAACTGCCGGCACCCAGCGTCAAAGCAGTGCTTTTGTTCCTATGTGGTTTCCCTTTATTTTTTAAATCCACATCCGTGATGCAGCTTCATCAAATACACTGAAATTAACCACATATTGTTTATTAGTTTAAGGCATCTGATTATAATTAACCTGTAACAATATAATGGTCAACAGAATGGCCAAACTATTCCAAATACCATAGCTGCTTTAGCGTTGTTCCTCTCAAAGCACCACTCAGACTATTTATTCCACTGTATCTGAGTGTGGAATCACAGCTTTACAGCAGCTGATCAGAAAGAGAATTATTGGGATACAGCATCAAGCAAAATATGTTTATTACATTATACAGATAAAATTTTAACATCATTTAAATAATCTATATTGTTAATAATTAAACATGTGAGGACACAGTGTCACAGTGCCAACTAATTCAGGGATTGTTCCCGTCTCACTCTGTATTCTTGCTGGGGCTGGCGCAACAATGGAAGGACAGATGGATAGAATACTTAAACATGTACTATGAAGATATTTCAATGTTCCTTAAAAGTTTTGAAGAATCAGTATTCTGAGCTTACAGATGGCTTAACGTCTATTACAGAGCTGATTGTGTGGCAATTGGTTACTTGGAGAATTAAAAGGAAGGACAGGAATTGGAGGTTAGGTTAATGCTGAGCTTTAGGGCTATTTATAATGATTTGCATATTCAAAGAGGCGTAATTCTGGGAGGAGACGGGGTGGGATAGCAGACGCGTGCATGTGCGTTACTTTTCACACTGACCAGTATTTATGGAGTGGAAGAATGTGGAAGTTGGCATTCGCACAGATTTATGCATCTGGATTTTTTGTGCGTATGCACATTTCCACTTTTGTACTTACGCCATGTTTTAGTGTGAATTCTACACACGCCGTTATGCATGATGCCCCTGGAGAGTATTTTTAAAAGTCTAAGTTTTCAGGGGTTACAAATGCCAGGGTAGTGTGGACGAAATGCAAAAACGGAGACTAATTTCATTTTCAGTTTAAATGAAAAAAATAGTAGTGTGGACTTTAGCCTCAAATGATGGCTGCTTTTTTTCTTATGTTACAGACAGTAGGCACAATACCTTCTTAGACTTATTGCCTCTCATTTATTCAGGTATATTGAGGGGTTGTCTTTTGCTAAGTCCTTCCAGTAAATGTGCATGTCTACATTTACTTTATGCCAACCTTTATTGGGGACTACATAACTAGTCATATGTGTCTCAAGAATTTGGACTATAAACTGCAAGGATGTCATCTAAATTGCCATGATTGACTAACTATGTTGTCTTGAGCAAGTCATGTCCTATAGAAGAGCTCATATTATTCAAATATGGATGTAATATGTATATTGCGTGAGAGGTTTTGGATAAAATTGTCAGCCAGATAAGTAAATACATGTTCACATGTTCACATCTTTAGGTTAGTTGCTGCCCTTGTTGCTCATCCTTGTATTAAATAATATTCATGATAGATTAAATGGCAACACCTAAGTGCTCCTTTGTGAGTGTGTACTTGAGTGCGTCCTGTGATGGACTAGGGCCTCATCAAAGGTTATTTCCTGCCTTGCTCTACATGCTGTTAGAGCAGCCTCTGGGTCCTCTGATAATGAACTGTGTTAATCTGACTTGAAAATGGGTGGATACATTTACAGTATACAAAGAAATGTTATTCTTCTATGGCCATAATAAAATGGCATTATCAGACTGCTCTTTTGTTTCTTCTGGTCTGTACTGGTCTATATTTGGAAAAATCTCCCCAGCATATTTTCAAATGCTCCAAATGCTCTTTAGATGTTCTTTTTAATGGCTGACCTTTTTACTTTTGCTTCTCTTCTTTCATTTGCTGCAAAATGTTTACCAATGTGTAGGTGGAAATCCCCAGAACAGGTGGCAGCCACTGTGGGTAGAGAATTGGACGGTCTGGCCTATATGAACAAATTTCCGTTCCTTTGTATCGTAATACTAAATACACCATTAACCTCTAGCTGGGCAAGCTGAAAACTTTTGAAAAAATTCTGAGCACTTCATATAAATAAAATGAACTGAGTTAAGCTAAAGTAAAGAAACTATAATACTAAATCACAAACTACAAAGAACATATATAACCATATAAATAACCTAATGTTAGCAAAATATAAATTAATTTATATACTGCTTGATAAATTGGGGACTCTAAGTTGCCACTGTGGGTGAATGTGAGCAGGAAAGTACGAGTCGGTTCTGCTTTACATCCTGTGCTCATGGGAGAGACCAAAGTCCCAAATAACATCTAACATGTCACAGAGTAAATGGATGGAAGGAAAGATTTGTTTG
>JANRMT010062791.1:121570113-121589622 GCA_026402145.1 Polypterus bichir lapradei
ATATATATATATATATATATATATATATATATATATATATATATTTTATTTGTATGGTATCAACGGTCACCAGCTAGGAGAATTTGAGACCTACTGAAGTGGCCTGGGTTTTTAAATTTGTTTTTCCAACTTGTGTGGCATTTTTATTTCTTTAAGTAAGGACCTGATGTGTAGGATTACACCAAAATTACATAATGATTAATCTGTCATGCATTTTTGGTCACTATGTTGGTGGGAAATTGAAATTTAACAACTGTCATGCATGTAACTAGAAAAGCATATTTTCTGTTAGAGGATTTCTCTGTTAGCAGGCTGTTCCCCAATTCAAATGAAATAATTTTCCTTATGAAAGCAAATATTTCAATGATGACATGCTTATCTGGGATAAAAAGGACTATAAGAGATTCCACTGTTCTGGAACAAGAATAAGCCCACTGATTTGACTTGAATAAACATGTTGGATGTGGAGCACACTCTCTGACCATGAAGGAAATTCACTACTCACATCTACTAACATAACGAGTAATAGAAGAGAGCAGATGACATACAGTACAGCAAAGGGGAAACAGTGCCAAGATTTACACCATGACCGAGTCACAGCATGTCTGTATGTGTAAGTAGTGATCCATAGTGAGCTCAGGTCAGAATGTTATTCACATCTGTAGCTTTTCCTAGCCACTATCTATGTAACGTTGCACAGTCAACCTGTGTCTGGTGGATTTCCCTCTATGACGTCTGGTTTTCTTCTCCTATGCTGATGATGGAAGAAGGAAGTTAAAGATGAAAAACAGGAAGATGAAACAAGATCCTTGAAGGAAATTGAAAGCAATTTCTGCTATAACCAGAGTTGTTTAATTATTATGCAGAAAAGACTTTTAATCCAATCAGAAAACCTCTAGGAGGACAAAACACCAACAGTTTAAGATTTGCAGATGATACCAACTATGATTGCAGATACACAAATTGTACGATAGGGTTCACTGATGTTGCTGATAAGATTAACTGGCAACTGCAATTTATCGCAGTGCAAGTGTGATAGTGCATATGCCCTGCGCTGGTTGTGAGTTCCTTGTCCAATATGTTCTTCTTCTGGCTCATTTTCGCTGAGATTATTTCTTTGTGTTGGAAGAAACAGACCTAGAAAATAGAAAGATATTTTCACTTTGTTTTTCACTATTAATTTAATATCATTTCTGTAGAACATTGCATTCATATCAGGTTTTTTTTAGTTCAAAGTGCAAAGTATATCTTATCGATATGTAAAGCCTTCAGATACTGCACATACTTATTTTTCTGCTGAAGTACTGAATGAAAATTTTTCGTTTGAAAGTGATAAACTTGCCACATTATCTGTCACCATATTACTGGATTTGCTGAGATCATTGTGTCAGATAGCATCTTCATCCTCTGGCCTGAACTGTGTTGCCCACTTGGTATTCTCCCTTAAAGTAGGAAAAACATACAATGAAGTAATTGTCAAAGAGACCAGGAGATGAGTGAGGATACCAAGCTTAAAATGAACCAGTTCAAAACCAGCATTATGAAGAAAACTCAAACATTCTTGTAGCTGCGTTTTCCCAAAATTACCGAAGTTCAGCAGATTCAACTCAAAAAATGTGATTCAACAAAAGCCTGACGTGCAGAAATGATTCCACAGACAAAATATCTTCGTTTTTAAAAGTTTAGTTAAGTTTTAAAGTAAAACAGTTCACACAAAAAAAGGAAAATTAAAAGAGCAAAAAAGCAATAATTAATGTTAAGAAAAGTTCAATTCTAAGCTTAATCATGCTACATCTCAAATCGTTACTATTTACTTAACATTTCTGAACCATTTCAAAACGGTCAGAAAACTGTATGCTTATCCCATTTCTAACTTAAAAAATGGGTCTTTCAAGTCCATCTTTACTAGGACTCATTCTTACCACAAGTAAGCTTATTATCGCACTGTTTCTCAGTTATAGTAAGAAGGTTCTACCTCTTGCTAACTTATAGGGGGAAAAGACTATACCATAAGTTATGACTATGAAAGAAATTTATGTTCTATTCAAATTAAGCAAACATTAATATGAGTTTAACTCAAAACTTCAACTTTCTAAGATTGGCTCTTACAATACTGTAAATGCTAAATCATAAACCATAAAAAGAAAATCAAACTGTACAAATGTCATATAATAAGTATGGTAAAAACACAAGTTAAATACAGTTTTTGGAAAACAAAATTGCTTCAAACATCTGTAGAACATCAACAATGAATTATTTCAGGCTGAAATGTGGCCTGACTTAGTGACACTTGCTAGTTTAGATGTCATGAATTGTGGCGCCATTTCATAGAAATTTAACAAACATATCAAATGATTCTTGTACAAACACATAAAGTCTTAACTCTCTGAGTAGTTTTTCACTAACTAAGCACAAAGGTTTGATTCAGAATCCAGAAACTTAAACATGGATGACTGCACTCCTCTGTCTTGAATAACAGCAGCCTGATAATGTTATGCACAACTTTGAGCCAAAACATTTAGAAAATAATTTTGCTAGATTTTTATTGGAACCAAAATGAAAGTGTCCATAAAAAAATTTAAATATCTTTTACTCCCTCAAACCAAATTGCTTAATTTATTCAAAATAATACTTAAGCAAATGTAGTAGTAAAAACCCTTGTCACATTTACATTAGTTATCTTACTTTTACTCATGCACTGAAACCATCTGGCTTTAAGCCTGGCTCCCCTAATTGGAATTCTGGGCATCAGGGCCAAAAGAACAGGAGAAATCCAATCTAATTCGTATTCAAAAAACCTTAAATACTTTTTCCAAAAACTGAAATTAAAATGCTCAATTTCGGTTCCCTTAAAGGTTAAAAAGTAGGCATACGCAAATATAACAGATGATTTTTAACCTACATAATATTTAAATCCTTGCAGCTCTCCACCACCTGACAGCCCGACACTAACTGTTGTGATTTCTGTATGTTGGGGAATTTTCTGAATGCTTGTTTAACTTTCTTACTTAATGGTTGCTTCCCAATATGTTTTATTTTTTGAGACAGTTAATAATGTTTTTTGCACCAGTTTATTTTTAAAATTGTTTTCAATTATTAAAAATTAAATTGCAAAATTCCCAACACCATTTTGTTTTCATAAGAAGCCACCATTATGTGTTGCCATCATCATAAAGCAACGTTGCTTGCTACAGACCGTACTTCCCTAAGTGACATAATTGTTGTCATCACTGTGATGTTATAAATAGCAATACATTAGATACAGTATATCATCATATGAGTTTGTGGATATTCTGAAAAAGCATGCATGTGTAGTTATTGATCTATATATTTTCTGGTTCCTGACTTTTGTTTCTATGTTTTACTATGATTTCTTGTATTGCAATTTTGTTTTGAGGCACAATAGGACTGATCTTCGGTTTCAGTTTCTAGGTTGTTCAACGTTTCCTCTCACAGTCATTCCCATTAACTCTGGCACCCTTTCCGTGTGCAAGCCAACCACTTGCCCTTCAGACCAGGTAATCCACCTGAAGCTAAGCATGTTTGGAATCTTAGGAAAGCTTGGGTTGCTGCTGGAAGAAGTGTAGGTGAAGCCATCAGGGGGACAAGGACCCCATACTGAAAAATGGTGTTGTCCTTTGGATGAGATGTAAAACTGAGGTCCTGACTCATTGTGGTCATAAAAGATCCCAGGGCAACTTTTGAAAAGAGTAGGGTTTTCTTCAATGTCATAAGAACATAAGAAACTTGACAAAGGAGAGGAGACCATTCAATCTATCGAGTTTGTTTCTTTGGCTAATTCTCATCCAGATTTTTCTTAAATATTGTTAAGGTTTCTGCTTATAACTATATGTCTAGGTAGTTTTTTTCAGACTCCAGCAACTTTCTGTGTAAAGAAATGCTTCATGGCGTCAGTCCTAAATTCACTTCCACTTAATTTCCACTGGTGTCATTGAGTACATGTCCTGGATAAAGTACTCATCGCAGCCTCATTCATTTCATTCCCTGACTTCTTTTTTGGCTAACTGTCTCTCTCACCCCTTCACCACCTAATAATTTATGTGTAGTGAGTGTATTGGTGCAATAATGGATGCCATCGCATCATGCACATGGATGCTCACATTGATGGCAGTTTAAGTGACTGTGTAAAAGTACTTTGAGAAGATTAAAAAATTGCTTTATAAATGTAATTCATTAATTAAAGGCTTAACACTAATAAGGCAAGAAAACCATTGCCACTTTTGTATGAAGCACTTTCAATAACTATAAAAGATTGCACAAACCCAAGACTATTTTTTATGTTTTCCATTATTTAAAAGCTGAAGGGCAAAATACTGAGTAAATTGTAAAAATATACTTTGATCTAAATGCATCAAAACAAGCTCCTTCCATATTATAATAATGTTTAAACCAATTAACCAGCAATATCAATGATGGCTTTAGTTGATTTTACATGAGATCCAAGAACAAATACAAAATATAAAAAAGTGACAATGAAAAAGGCAATTTCAAAAAAAAATTTAGAATATGAAACACATTTTGAGCACTCAAAAACCTCAGATTCATATGACTAGGAGGCCTGTGATCCTCCATGTGTCTGATTTTAAGTCATATTCAGCTGAAGCTACATTGTAATGTGCAATGGGCCTTGAATGTTGGAGAAGTAATCTGAAAATACACAAAATAATAAGTCCATACTTTATGAAGAAAAGCAAGTGTTTATCTAAAATGAAAGTTAAAATAAAATTTAAACATTAAAGAAAAAGTACATAGTGTGGGCTTGTGCCTCCTCCAGACCGCGAGGGGGCGTCCGTCCTGGTTATATTGGGGGCCTCGGGTAGAGGGCTTGGAAGCCCAGCCCTGTAGGGACCTGTGGCCACCGCCAGGCGGCGCCCCAGTGCCTGATTATCCCGGGAGCCCGGCACTTCCGCCACACCAGGAAGTGCCGGGGGGAAGGCTTTGGAGGACACCCGGAGAGCTGCCGGGAGGACAGTCGGCACTTCCGCCACGCTGGGGCATGGCCAAGGGAAGAATGCCGGGAACACCTGGTGCTCATCCGGGAAGCATATATAAGGGGCCGCCTCCCTTCAGTGAGCAGCAGAAGTCGGGTGGAAGAGGACGGAGCTGGAGTGAGGGCTGGAGGCGGCCAGGAGAGAAAGGCACAGAGACTGTGAGGCCTGGACTTGGGGGAATCGGTGCAAGAGGCACTGGGGTGTGAGTGCACAGTTTGTAAATACTTTGTAAATAAACAGTGTGTTGGGTGAAATATGCTGTCCGTCTGTCTGTGTCCGGGCCAGCTTTCACAATAGTTAAATCTGCACACCCTTGCAACAGTACTGTGTTTCATGCTGTCTTTTTCATGCATCAATTAAGCATGTGCTTTTTCAAAATGAGATATACTGTGTAAAGTAAAAAGTTATTGCATGCATACTGACTGATTTTCTGTCTTCATTTTGGCAATATAACATTGGAAATGAGAATGGAGCTTTCGTTCCCACCATATTCTGCATTTCTTGCAATTTCGGACTCAGTGAATTGAATCGTTGGACTGACTTCACCTTTGACATTGTTCGCCATTGTGCTACCTTCTTAGGCCTGGATTTCGTATTTACCACTCTGGAATTTACGTTCCTAGACACTGATTTGTCAGCTCTCCTCACTGAAATATATTTAGCAGCTGTTGGTCTAGACAAGGTGAGTGATGCTTGAAGAACGGCCATAACTATACAATGCTTGGAACTGCGGCTGGATATTCCGCATCCATAAGTTTCCTGGCATTTCATTTTTCTACGTACACCTCAGAGTGCCATCATCTGATGAATTCCCTTCCATCAATACCATCAGCAGCCCAGTGAGTCAGTTCATCAGTTTGTGGCTGGTTTGCAGGATTTATCCAGCTTTTGTAAGTTTAGTGAGTTGCATGACGAATTTATCAGGGACCAACTTGTAGAACATGCCATTAACCGTAAAGGTCATGAAAAATGAATTGTGAAAGCAATTGAGATGGTATTTCAAAATGAACCAGCTTCTGAACTCATGGTTAGACTTGCCACTTCTCCATTTCAGCACCACCCTGCCACACAATAAGAGGCTGAAGCTTCTGTGCTTTAATTTTAGGACAGCTCTGGTGTACACTATACGAGGTAGTTGCAGGCTGTTTCTACACAGTGCTGTGAGAACTGTGGCTCTGCCCGTCAGAAATCTAGAGCTCCAAGCTACACTGCAGAGGGGCACAGGAGCCAGAACCACAGGAAACCTAACTACTTTGCTAAAGTCCATCGTTTAGCCCCAGCTTCATCTATATAAACAGTCATCTTCTACTCGGACTGCATCAACAACCATTCACTCAATGACCACCACAACCCACACCTTCAAAACTTGTACTTTGGAGTTGAACAGAGAATGTCTATCTCTGCTGTTGGACACTGGAGCAGCAGTGTCTCTGCTTAATTTAACCGCTGTCAAACTGTTTTTATCTCACTTGACTTTCACTACTCTCTGTGTTCTTCTATGTGGTCATGGCAATGTTAAAATTGAAATAATGGGTACACTCTCACTGCCTGTACGCTATGGCCAAATGAAATGTGAACTTTTTACAGGTTTGTGTTATCTCTCAGCCTTATTCCACCAGCTTCTGCTTGATCCTTCCATATTATCTGTCATTCAGCTTCTTTGTTGAGGTCCCCTGGCTCTTCAGGATGGTGTGGTGGCTGAATTACACAAACTGTTGGAGGTGGTCATCATTGAACTAGTTAATGCATCGATGTCAGTCTCAAGCCTAGTGATAACCAAAAAAGAAAAAGAGACAGGGGTCTTAAATCTGTGCATTAACTTCAGGGCTTTGAACAAAGTAATAATACTAGGTAAATATCCACTCTCAACTGCTGAGGAACTCATCACCCAGTTCCATTGCTCTAAATTATTTTCTAAATTGAACCTTCATCAAGGATACCTGCAGACTCCTCTCCACTCTGAAAGCAGAGATTTGGATGTCTTTGTCACCTTTGCCAGGATTACTCATGTCTATCTGCATGGCCCAACCCTAGCTACCCATGATGAGCGCCTCTAAAGTGCATTCAGAGTATTAGCTACTTATCACCTCACCGTGAATATCAATAAATGTGTTTTCTCAGTGTCTCCCACTGAGTTTATGGGGATGTTGTCTGACTACCAATGGCCACTCTCCACTCCAATCCCATGCAGATGTAATCCAGTACATCCCCAAGCCTGCAAATGCAGTCCAGGTGGCTTCACTTAATGGAATGACCTCCGAATATCTGTCACAGTACTTTACCACCACAACCACACTATGTTACTTATTGAGGAAGGACGTTCCTTTGTCCTGTACTCCTGCCTGCTCAGAGTCTGTCCATCTCCATTTTGACATCACTTTCCTAACCTTTGTTATGTATGCTGCTTTCAGTGTAAGGCTAGGAACAGTATGGTACTGAACGACCTATTGCCTTTGTCTCATGCTGAACTAAAGTACTCTGTAAGTGAGCATGAAGCTCTCGCTTTTGTCTGGGCTTGTGAGTGTTTCTTTATGGGTGGGTATTCACATTATGCATTGAAAATCAGATACTCACATCCCTACTGTCAAATTCAGGCACTGAGCCAAGCCTCTTAGGACTTATTGCTGGTCAGAAAGACAGTAGTATAATTTTATATTACAGTTCACCCATGGCCGTGAAAATGTGGTGGCAGATCTGCTGTCCTATGTTTCCCCCTACTCCACCACAGATCCAAGACTTGACATCAGCAAACCAGAACTTGTTCAAATGCTTAACTCTCCACTGACTAGACACTGGCTAGACACTGTCTCCTTACAGGAGCTTCAACGGGCCTCTGAACATGTCCTTTCCCAGCTGTGGGTTTTCATTTATACAGGTTGGCCCTCAGAAATCTTGGAGGAGTACAGTACATCCTAAAGAATATGAGCTGAGCTGTCCTGTTGGAAATCATTTTATGTAGCCCGTGGGACTCATACTATCATTCCTTGTTGCCTCCTTTTATGCATCTTGACCATATCTCATGTAGGCCTTTTGGGTATTGTCCAGGTTAAACAGCACTCCTGTGTTCTGGTATGGTGGCCTGGTACATATAGGGATATTGAACATCTAGTTTGCGACTGGACTGCATGCCTTGTCAGTTGGAAGACTAGTTCTCCTTTTCCATATCCTCAGCTGCCTATAATGTGGTTAGATCTGCCTTAGAAACATCTGCAGCTGGATATTTATATGAGTAATGTGTCTCCAATGCTTTCTCATTGTGGTCTATGATCTGTGCTGAAAGTGGCCCGAAATACAGTCTACGGGGTATGTTACAACATCTGCAGGGACTGATCTCTTGGATTCTCTGTTTGCTTGCTGGGATCTCCTCTCTGCTGCCAGCACTGACATTGAGCCCCAATTTATATTAGCAGAATTTTCTTCTTTCCTAGCCACCTGTGTCATTTGTCACATTTGGAAAGCTCTATCATCCCCAGACAAATGGGAGAGTAGAAAGACTGAACAAGACTCTAAAATGGCATTAGGGTTCACTTGGTTGATGGCTGCTAATTTGTAACTGCTCTTCTCTGTGCTCTTTTTACATTACAGAGCAACACACACTCCACTACAGGCAGCTCTCCAACATGTCTTATGTTAGGGCGTGAGCTGCAACTTCCTCTTGCACATTTGTGGCCCCAGGTTTCCCACACTTCCTCAATGCTTCAGCAAAATTCTATCTCTATACAATAGCAAAAAATGAAGTAACACTTTGATGAGAAGCATAGAGTGAGGGTTTCATAATTCTTGGCTCTTGATTGGTTGAGACTTTTTGGTCCCCACCGTGACCACAGGTTTCAGTCTTTCTGGTCTTCACCTCTGCAACTCAGCTGTGTGACATTCCACCTCTCTAAATAAGCATGGTGGCATGCATGTCACCTCCACAAAGTGTTCCCACAAGACAAAGCTGAGATAAGAGAGCTGCCTAGAGGAACTCTGCTCTCCCAGTTTTGCTCTGTCAGACCTCCAGCCAGAGCAACCACTTGCACAATCCCCTCAACCTGTTAGAACTTGGTCTCATCCACAGTACCTAAGGGGCTATGTCACCGACTTTTAGCTTTTCATAATAAGGCATAATCCTTCTTAGTGATTTAAAAAGAAAAAGATTAAACTATTTTAGTTCTCTTACACCTGCTTTGCATTTTATGATTGTTCCTTAAGGTTTAATGCGGGCATGGGGTGATTGTACATCTGTCCAGCTTTGTAACAGTTCTGTGACAGTTCTGTGATTCATGATGTCTTTTGCATATAATACTATGTGAAGTAAAGCATTGTTCTGTGCATATTGAATGTAGTGCTGTCTTCATTTTGACAATATAACGTACAGTTATTCAAATATTAATTTAATTTAATAAACACTAAAGAAATTACATTCATTAATGTCAAGCTTAAATTCATTAACCAGTAGTTTTCCTAGACTGTCTTAACAGGATGCTACTTGCATGAAATGACTGAATGTATACTTCATCATTAAACTCTGAAAGAGAATTAATATGCAAACCATCCAAAATCTTAAAGTCAGAATCCAGCTACTTATACAAAATGTAACAGCTTTAACCAGAACTAATCATGAATTACCTGAAAGGCAAAATGACAAGAAACAAAAAAACAATCTGGAAAGTGCTAAATGGTGGCATTAAAAATAGCAGATCAATGCCTAAGCTCCTAACAATTTTCATGGCCCCTTTATATATTAGCTTATATCACTAATTAAATAATTGTACTATAATTAACACACCTGAAGCATCCATGACAGATAATGAGGCAAAGAATAAGACATACTGTACTAGGAAACAACAAATAGAATTAGAATATAACTAGCACAAAGCAAAAACAAGACTAGTCAGGAGGGAGCAGCTCTAGATTGAGTTCACACTAAAATCCTTCTGCTTCTCACTGGATGGGCAGCTGAACTGCATGAATGTGTATATACTTGGGCTCTGAAAATGAGATGCAGTGGTAAGTGGAGTTATGGGCCATCTGAGACAACTATGGCAATAACCACCCAGTGGTGTTTATACGTCTGTTTGCATCTTGCCCTAATCCCCATGTTATTCTTCTCCTTAATCTTTTCTTCCTGTGTTTTATTTTCTTAGATTGATTTGTTAGTTAGGGTGGCATGCTGGTGCAGTGGTATCACTGCTGCCTCGCAGTTAGGAGACCCAGGTTCGCTTCCTGGGTCCTCCCTGCGTGGAGTTTGCATGTTCTCCCCGTGTCTGTGTGGGTTTCCTCTGGGTACTCTGGTTTCCTCCCACTGTCCAAAGACATGCAGGTTAGGTGCATTGGCGATTCTAAATTGTGCTTGGTGTGTGTGTGTGCCCTGCGGTGGGCTGGCGCCCTGCCTGGGGTTTGTTTCCTGCCTTGTGTCCTGTGTTGGCTGGGATTGGCTCCAGCAGACCCCTGTGACCCTGTAGTTAGGATATAGTGGGTTGGATAATGGATGGATGGATTTGTTAGTTATGAACCCTGCAGTCAACTGAGGAAAATATAGCTGACTCCATCTCCATGCTCTTTACTAGGTTCCTTGGAAAATTTGCAAACCCCCTCAAAAAAGGTAATATTTGTTTTTCTGTATGTTGATATCTGTCTTTGGCTTTGTGTTTAAGGTTTCATTTTTGTAAGTTTCTATTCTAATAATTGTTTAGATATTATTGTTTGTTTCACATTTCTAGTATTAAATATCCAGGGGTTTTCCCTTGTCTTTCCTTTTGTTTGATTTTAGTTCTCTGTTTTTTCTTTTTTGTTTTCTCAGTTTAATTATATTTTATAGTTTGTGTTCGATTTTACTTTTATTCAGTAGTTTTCTTTGGCTTATTTGTTCTATTTACTTTCATTTACTGTTACTTTATCAGCACCTAGTTGTTCCAAAATGTTCTTAATTCCTTTAATATTTCTTCATTTGCTATTAAATGTAGCTGCATTTAAATATTGTTTGTGGTTGTTTAGGAGGGTTTTAAATGGCTTCAGTTTTCTCATTTTAAGAGACATCTTCACAATTAGGACTTTGTAATGCACATTGAAAGAGCAACTGTCACATAGACCACAATTTTAACTCTACCATAGTGGAGTAAAAATGATCATTCCTCACCAGAACTCCCTGAAGCAAAAGTTAAACAGAGCAAGAGCTTACTTCTAGGGATGTAGTGTTAGGGCCTTATTAGTTACTTTGCTAAATTATTTTCTTTTCTTCTTCTTTTTTCTTTTCTTTCTTTTTTCATCACTGACAAACTGTCCAGACTGAGGCACCAGCAGATATATATTCACAGTTTACACCCTGAGTTATCAGTGACAGCCAGGAAGGACTGGATGACAACAACGGAAGTGTGGTGACACCTGGACAGAGAGCAACAGCTCGGAGAAACAGCTAGAAACCCAATCTGTATCCTGTGTGAGGAAGACTCCCAACAAAGCTACGATGAAACCAAAGAAAAGATCCCCTCTGAGGTGCCCAGGGGTAATGAGCACCTCACTTGGATGGATACAACAGCAGTAGACCCAAGCAATGGACAAACGATCATAAGCAAGCAGTATGTATGTAGCAGAGTCTGCAAGCACAATCATGGCTTGTAAATCCACCAAGCGAGGATGAAGTGTTTGGTGAGAACAGGAATAGCACAACGCACAGGTGTCGAACCTGGTGAAGCACAGGAGGAGCCAGGCCCGGGGTCACCCCATAGTGCCCAGAACCTCCAAGTGTTGCAAACCAACCCCTCTAACTTCAAGTCTAATAGGATGTGGATCAAATGGCCTGTACAAAACATGACAACACTGTGGGAACAGTTTGATAATGATATAGACAAAATTTTGGATTCAAATGGGGAATGCCGATAGGATGCCACAAGCCATGACTGTCATTATTGTCAGCATAGCTGCAGAGCAGTTTGGAAAAGAAAGGGTCTGGAACACCCTACATAAAGAATCATAGAGCAGGGAGGATCCACAACATCAGGCAGGAGATGAAGGTACTGAAGATCCATTACAAAGAGGCAGGGCCAGAGGAGTGCATTAGTTTGGCCCAGATGATGCACATCCTTTGGAAGAAGATCAGGGTCTTCCATTGGGCAGAGTGGGAAAGGGCCCGAAAACATGTAGCTTTTATCGCCAACTCCTTCAAGTTCACCAAGGAGCTGCTAGGACAAAGGTGCAGTGGGAAGCTGGTCTGCTCACAGGAAGAAATAAATAAACATCTGTGGCAGACATACAGCAACCCAGTAAGAGTGCAGGAGTTGGGAGAGTGCAACATTTTAATAGACACCCCTGAGGCAGAAGTGCAGTTTGTCTTATCAGTGATGCAGCTGAAGGAAGTCAGCAACTCTGCTCCAGGACCAAATGGAACTTCATACAAAGTGTATAAGAATTGTCCCAAACTCTTTTGAGGGTCTTCCAGAGAAGAGGAAAGATCAATAGAGAGTAGATGAAGGAGAAAAACTCCACCCAGATAGACTAGTTCCTCATCATGCCCCTGCTGTGTGTTGAGGCAAAGGTCTTCTTCAGCGCTGTGTCCAAGAGATTGTGCACTTACCAGACAAAGAATACCTACATCAACACATCAGTCCAGAAGGGTGGCATTTTAGGGATATCAGGCTGTCTAGAACACACGGGAGTGGTGACACAACTCATCAGTGAGGCCAGAGAGAACAGAGGTAACTTGGCTGTGTTGTGGCTTGACTGCACGAATGCGTATGGCACCATTCCACACAAGCTGGTGCAGCTTACACTGACAAAACATCATGCCCCCATCAGGATTCAAGAACTCATTGTTGATTATTACAACAATTTCAGGATGAGGGTGTCTTCAGGAGCAATAACATCAAGCTGGCACAAGGTAGAGATTGGCATCATTACAGGGTGCACAATCTCCATGGCACTATTTTCCCTAGCCATGAATATGCTCACAAAGTCGGCTGAACCAGAGTGCAGAGGGCCCAGAATGAAATCCACCCACTGGGGCATTCATGGATGACCTAACAATCACCACAGAGTTGGTCCCAGGCTGCTGGTGGATTCTGAAGAGGCTGCAAAAGCTGGTGAAGTGGGTCATAATGTGTTTCAAACCAGCCAAATCAAGATCTATTTTGCAGATAAAGGGCAAAGTGGAAGACAAGGCAAAGTTTTTGACAGCTCAATGAGGGACACAACATCCATCCAGTCAACTTGTACTGAACTGGATGACTGGCTGAAAGCCACGGACAAGTCTGGTCTATATGTGAAGTTCAAGGCCTGGGTCTACCAGCACTCATTTTTACCCAGAATCCTGTGGTTCCTCCTTGTCTACAAAGTCCCACTCTCAACTGTTGACACCTTGGCGAGAAATGTCAGCAGCCATCTCAAGATTCTATGGCAACAACAAACTGCAACTGCCCTTCAAATCCTTGGAGGAAGAATTTCAGGTATCAAGAACCAGAGAAGTGATACAGTACAGAGACTCAAGTGATCAGATGTTGGCCAATGTACCACATGAGGCTAGTTGGAGTAGTCACTCGAGGCCAAGATGGATTAGGATCCTTTCCTACTCTCCAATTAGACACCATCAGATGGAAAGATGGGCACTGCCTAGTGCAGAAGGAGGAGAGGGCAGCAGTGGAGGAGAGGAGATTCTGCAGGAATGAAGTAGCAGGGAGCTTGGACAAGATGGGGAAATGCGGGTGAGAGGAAAGTGACTTGGTCTGAGCTCTGGAAAGCTGAACCTCACTGTATTTGTTTTCTCATCCAGGCAGTACATGATGTGCTACCAAACCCATCAAATCTGCACACATGTGCCATAGCTGAATCACCAGCATGCCCAATGTGTTCCAAGCGAGGAACCTTAGAACACATTCCTTGTCAGCTGTGCAAGGGAACTTGGAGAGGGAAGGTTGTTCTTCTGGAGCTAACAGTCCCGTGAGAAGACCATCTGACAGAGCCATCAAAAGGAAGCTCTTGAAGTATGCGGAACTGGTCAGCATCTGTCAGCAGTCAGGATGGAGAGCTGAGTGTCTCCCAGTGAAGTTCGGGTGCAGGGGATTTGCAGCCCGTTCTTTGGTCAGAGTCTTCAGCAAATTGGGCATCAAAGAAGAGAGAGGAGGAAGAGAGCCATCCGCAGTACCACTGAAGTGGCAGAGAGTGCCTCAAGATAGCTATGGTTCAGGAGAGGAGAGGCATGGGGTCAGAGTAGCTAGCTGTCTGGACACACACTGGGGTCTGATCAACTTTGGTGGGGTCACCTGGAGGACAGTGTATAATGTGGAAAGACCCGAAACACTAAATAATCCCAGCAACATCACTGATGAAATGTGAAGACTGAGGCAGCAGCAGATGTACAGTATATTCACGGCTTGATTGTTACTATTGTCATTTTTTAATCAATAATATGTGATGTGACAAGGGCTCCATTTTATTTTTACTTGTTTATCCTATTGGACATTTTGTGCCCTTTATTAATGGATATCATCATTTTGATAGCAATGATGCTATTTGGTGGTTACTAAACATGGGATGCCATTATGCCACAATTATAAAAGAAAGTAGGCTCACACAGTAGTGTATAACCTGCTGTATAACAAAATGTTGTCATACAGAAGCAGGAACATGGCAAAAGGGTAAAAAAAAACTCCAAAACAAGCTGAAAAAGCAGTGCAAGACCTTCAATGGCCAGCCCCAAAGAGGCTCACCTAAGGGATCAAGGCCCGTAACTGCAGGTTACAGACTACCAAGTCCTCAAACTTAACAAGACCACCTTACAAAGGAGAGGCACAGTATGGACCTCTGGCTTGTTTAGACAACTCAAAAGAGGACTCTTTATAAACTAAGAGTGTACTAAAAAAAAGCACAATCTAATATTTGAGAAAACAGAGCAAAAATGTGTAAGAAACAGTATATAGAAAGGAACTGATATCTATAATAATTTCCAAACACAAACTCAATAATCCACTGCTGAAAATCTCTTACTGTTTCAGCATATAGCCAGTGGGAGATCCTGGCAGCTCTGGCGTCAGTTTGGCCCTCCCTCCTCAGACTCCACCCACAAAGTCCACAGAACGTCAAAACCTTTAAAGAGACAGTAAATAAAATGGTAAGTCATAAATAAACATAACAGAAACTCATGTTTCAATCTCACCCTGTTTCTTGCTTCTCACTCTCACTGAGCATCTTTTAAGTAATTATTAATTTCTCCAGCACAGGACATTTTTCCAAAATTTCTAACACGTGCAATTTCTCCACGTATTCACAATATTTAGGGCAGCATATGTGTTTGATCATATATTTTGTCTCCTTTGTGGTTTCTGCTTTAAACAAATTAAAGTGATAAACACTCTTCTCAGTATCCTCAGGTGGCATTTGATGTCACTGCTCTAATGCCAGGTTGTTTGTCTGCCTATGGAAAAGTTGTCTCAGAGTAACTGGAATTATGGGGTAGGAGGTTCTTTTCATTCGATTGGCTGGCCCAGCACTGACACAGCTGTAGAATGGCCAGTAGGGGAGAGGCAGCTTTCTGGCCGAGGTCTTTGGGACTCTGACGGATCTGCAATCTGGCAGTGGTTCTGCAATTAACTGATGGACAAATATTGTTGTTTTTCATTTGTGTTACTTAGTTTCTACTTTGTTTTTGGTGTATTTGAACAAATCTGAATCCTTATATGTGATAGTTCTGTGTTTAGTGAGTGGTAATATCTATTCTTCCATTTTGCCTTGAGAGTCGTCATGGCGCTCTGTGTCTATACTTGGTGTGAAGCGCTGTGTAAGAACAAAGTAGTTTGTACAATTGTATTGTATTTCTGAGGTGGCAATGATACACACCATCTACCTCTGTGCAGAGGATTGCTTGTGTTCTGTTTAGTGTAATGTATTTACTCCAATTTTTGAGACCCCAACTTACCTGGAAAGGGTTTTCTCTCTGAATTGCCTTTCCCAATGTTTCTTCCATTTTTTCCCTACAATTCATTTTGAAAGTTGTTTTCTTGTCTTGTTAGAAATTCAATGTTGAGGAGGTTTCAAAAGATTTGGCCTGTTAAAGCCCATTTAGGCATTCCTCATGTGATTTTGGGCTATGCAAGAAATAAATTGTTGCTTTCAAAAACACACTTTTTCCAGATTAACAGGAACAAATTTCAAGGTTTTACATAGCAGTTAAAGACAAGAAAACTGAATACATCTTTCAGTAACAAGTGGACTCCATTTCAGCCTTGTCAGATTCAATTAAATTCAAAGCTGTCTTTCTCAGAGGTGCAGTCCTGCTGACAGGCAAGAAGGTTATATTTCCAAAATCATCTGAAAATCAGAAGCTCCCCAGTTGGAATTTATTGAAACAATCACTTATATTAATCATCATCAGATACGTATGTTTTTCTGACTTATGCTTGTAAGAAAGCATGTTTTCTTTGTGTATAGAAAGCATAAACACAGATTTCTCTACTTCATCCCTCATACTATGATGACTTAGTGGTGGTCAAGCAAAATAGCTGCCCCAATTATTTGTTAGTGGACTTGATGGTGAAGTTAAAATCAAAAAACACAGCTTAGTCGTTCATAACCTAGTATTGTTTTGCTGTTATTGTAAAAACATCCTGAATTTTTACCCAAGTAAAAACAAAAATAAGATTTAAAATTACTGATTTGTGTTAAATTCAAACCACTGGGTAACGACTACAGGAAACACAATTTCAGAAGAATGCAAATCTTATCTTAAAATAAATTTCAAATACAAAGAAACATTTCTCTCTGTTTTCTGCCATAGTCTAATCATGTTAAATATGGTTTTTCCGTTAAAGGCCTCTTTGACTTTGCAAAATAAATCAAATCATTTGCATCTGTGGCTTAAACAATCAGAGATTTTCACCCTTTTTTGAGTTTAGTTTTACGCATGTCAGCAATCTCAAGAAATTACTTCACTGACATGAAGATGGGTTTGCTTAACCTCTTACCACATGTTTTTTGATAACAAACATTAGGCCAGGAACTCTTTTTAGAGGAATATTTTTACAGATTAAAATCCACAAAAATCAGCGATGAAACTCTGCTGCTGTTACCTACCATCTCTCACATTGTAAGAAATGCAACTTTGAATTGACTTCCTAACTTTTGTTAAGCAAAATCTCTTTTCATTGTCAAGCAAATCTTTTCATTCACCACTACCCAAAGACCTGTGCCCTGGGTTCATTGATGACTCTGTTTGGCACTGCATGGCCTGTGATGGACTGATGCCCCGTCTAGGGGCTTATTTCCAACCTAACAGATGTCCATTCCTTTTGCACTCAGACTCAGCAGTTTATATTGCTTTATTGCAATACCAATTTAAAATATTAAGACTGCAGACCACAATAAACATGGGGTAAGGTAATTAAAGAGGGAAGAAACTGCACAACTTCCAACATGAAATTAGAGTAAATGTGAGTAGAATAAGAGGCATTACAAAAAAGTACTTGGTTTTAAAATAAAAATAATGAACCATTTTAAAACTCAATTAATTTAATTCATGGTTTGCAACAGGCCAAAGATTATTATGGCAGCATTAAGCGAAAGACAGCAGTCAGTCGTGTACAGAATGACAGGTTCAATGACACTCACACAGAGAGCAGCTTAGTACTGTCAGTCAACAGAAAATGCACATTCATAGGACAAGCATGGAATCTGAAATACATTCAAGGAACCGACACACTGACACAGGGAGAGTATGTAAACCCCACTTGGAAAACAATTGGAGCGAAGGTGGGCTTCAGGTGTAATTTGATCCTTTCAGCCTCATGCTCAGATCAAAGCATAACATTCCATAGAGCTCTAAGGACCATGGTAAAAAAAGATATTGCATTTCTCGATAGTTTTAGCATTGATAGTCATTCATTTAATCTAATTAAGTACTATTCAATATGACAAGTAAGCTTATGAAATTGGGGCTGGCAGTTGAAGTTGACACTTTTATATCAAATTGAAACAGCATTGAAGATTAAGCTTTGTTACATAGGAAAGTGTCTTATTTGTAACGTTTGCTTGTTTAACAAAACATCTAAGAGCACTAAAATGAGCAACATTTAAGGAAATATATATTTAATGGATAATAGCTTGTTTTTCTGGAATGTAGAATAATAAATATATGGCTCAAAGAAGTCTTTTTCTATTATTGCCAGATGTGAACTAATGTTAATGGTGCTAATGCATTTATCATATATTAAACAATAATGACTTTAGATAATTGTACATAAAACGAGGACGCTCAGTGGCCCATCCGTTAAAGAGACTGCCTCACAGCTCAGGGAGTCTGAGTTTGAATTCTTCATTTCCTCCCACATCCTAAAGAAGTGAGTGTGTGAGGATAACTGGAGAGCGCAAATCAACTAAGTAAAGTTGTACAGAAGACCATCCCCAACAGTGGCCCAGCGCCCCATCCAGGGATGGTTCTTGCCTTGTGCCCAGCGCTACTAAAATAAAAACAGACTATCCACAATCCTAAACTAGATATGAGGGTTACTTAATGGATAGACTAAAAAGAAATAAATTAAACAAAAGTGCAATAAGCTCCCTTTTGTAATTAGTTGTCTTATCATTCTAAAACTTGATCACTGTGTGTTGAGGAAGCGTAAGAAGTAGGCTTCCTTTATCAACAAATTGTGATAACAAAGTTCACAGATATCTGAGCGTTATCTCTCTTGTCTACAGGGCATGCATTTTTATGTGGTGTTTATGCTTAGAAAAGTTGATGTGGTTGCTTTACAGCTCTGCAGTTCTGTGTTCAGCTTCCTGATGCTCAGTATATGTGTGCAGTCTATGCATTACCCTCACGTCCACAAGCTTTGGCAAAAATGATTTCTTTCCATGTTCTGAAGATGTGGTTGTTACATTGATTAGTACACAAAAATATCTCCAAATACCTTCCTTATTATAGAAAAGCTTCTCTCATACAATCTCCTTCCAGGAACTCTCTCCCATCTCTCTCTCAGTTCTATTTATATATACTGTATTTGTACAGTGCCACCTACTGTCCAAATTAAATAACATTAATACCACAACATAACAGTGGTGAAGCCATATGATGACTCTTTAATGGTCTTGAGTGTGTGAACTGCCTTTTGATTGACTTTTCCCCAAATTGAAGTTTGTTTTTTGCCTAGTACGCCTGCTGCTAGAATAGGCTCATCAGAACTCTCAACTGGAATACACTGGGTTAGATGTAAGTGACACATTACTATTTGATTGATGAACAGTAAAATTATTGACAGCAGCAGGGACCTGCATGCACACCCAAAGGTAAGTTCTAAATTGTCCAGTGGTGAGTGAGTGAATATTTAATTGGACCAAATGAAACCACTAACCTTATTGTGCACAGCATTTCTCAACCTTTTAGTATTTGCGACTTGACTTTTCATAACAGTTTTAATCGCACCCCCCTAACATTTTTTTGAAAGGAGCCCACTAATACCAATTTGTTCTTTTTTAATTATAGATAGATAGATAGATAGATAGATAGATAGATAGATAGATAGATAGATAGATA
>JANRMT010062791.1:121589632-121625534 GCA_026402145.1 Polypterus bichir lapradei
ATAGATAGATAGATAGATAGATAGATAGATAGATAGATAGATAGATACTTTATTAATCCCAAGGGGAAATTCACATAATCCAGCAGCAGTATACTGATACAAAAAAAAATAATATTAAATTAAATAGTAATAAAAATGAAAAATGAAAAAAATAAAAATAAAAAAGCAGACAATAACTTTGAGTAATGTTAGCATTTACTCCCCCGGGTGGAATTGAAGAGTCGCATAGTGTGGGGGAGGAACGATCTCCTCAGTCTGTCAGTGGAGCGGGACAGTGACAAAAGTCTGTCACTGAAGCTACTCCTCTGCCTGGAAATGACACTGTTCAGTGGATGCAGTGGATTCTTCATGATTGACAGGAATTTGCTTAGTGCCCGTCGCTCTGCCACAGATGTTAAACTGTCCAACTTCACTCCTACAATAGAGCCTGCCTTCTTAACAAGTTTGTCCAGGCGTGAGGCGTCTTTCATCTTTATGCTGCCTCCCCAGCACACATACCGCGTAGAAGAGGGCACTCGCCACAACCGTCTGGTAGAACATCTGCAGCATCTTATTGCAGATGTTGAAGGATGCCAACCTTCTCAGAAAATATAGTCGGCTCTGACCTTTCTTACATAGAGCATCAGTATTGGCAGTCCAGTCCAATTTGTCATCCAGCTGCACTCCCAGATATTTATAGGTCTGCACCCTCTGCACACAGTCACCTCTGATGATCACAGGGTCCGTGAGGGGCCTGGGCCTCCTAAAATCCACCACCAGCTCCTTGGTTTTGCTGATGTTAAGATGTAAGTGGTTTGAGTCGCACCATTTAACAAAGTCTTTGATTAGCTTCCTGTACTCCTCCTCCTGCCCACTCCTGATGCAGCCCACAATAGCAGTGTCATCAGCGAACTTTTGCACGTGGCAGGACTCCGAGTCGTATTGGAAGTCTGATGTATATAGGCTGAACAGGACCGGAGAAAGTACAGTCCCCTGCGGCGCCCCTGTATTGCTGAACACAATGTCAGACCTGCAGTTCCCAAGACGCACATATTGAGGTCTGTCTGTAAGATAGTCCACGATCCATGCCACCAGGTGTGAGTCTACTCCCATCTCAGTCAGCTTGTCTCTAAGGAGCAGAGGTTGGATGGTGTTGATAATTAATGATATATCATAGATGCATGTTTGGTTATACCTACTTAACTTTTATCAATATTTATCTAACTCTATATTTATTTTTCTAGTATCAGAATGTAGTTTAAGTTCATTTGTTTTAGTTTCAATAGATGTATTTTTCATATTTTTTCACACCTTTGCACCCCCCTTTTTGTTACTTCGCACCCCCCTAAGAGGGCCCGCCCCACAGGTTGAGAACCACTGGCATAGCAGATATTCTGTAGTGATAAGCACACTGTTTTTGTGAAACTGACACTAAAATGTATTTTTGCAAATGATCTTGCAATAGCAAAATGTCAAACTCATGAAAGCGTTTTTTTGTAGGGAGCAGGTTCAAGTTTTGTTTTGAGTGGAGAACAAGGAATATTACTTCCTAAAGAGTCATACATGCTTCTGTGTTAACGTCTGTTCTGTACAGACTATGTAATCTACACTGCACTGATCAAATCAGTTCTATTTACACCTCTCATTCACATCACTGTGTAGAAGTTAAGTATGTTTTTTAAAAATGTGTCATGCTGCATAATTTTCACATAAAGATACCCCAAAATGCATCATTGTACACATTCCTGTGTTTTCTGAACAGGAAAACTCAATACATGGAAAGTTGCAACTTGTAATCTCCAAACACAACCACCTTATCCTAACTGAGGATATTCACACTTCCAGTTATTTTATTTTCCAATATAGAATACAGTACTAGGATGTTGTACTGTGTTAGCCATTATGAGTGTAGTGAGAAGTCAAGCAAAATGACACCTTTTATTAGCTAACTAAAAAGATTACAATATGCAAGCTTTTGTGGCAACTCGGGCCCCTTCTTCTCACTATATAATACTAAATGATAAGCAGATGCATATGGAATTAATGGACTGAAATGCTTCCAGGTAGGAACTAAATGCCATTCATCTTGAGTGAACAGAATATGTTTCATTGGAATTGAAGCACCATTTATTTAGTGATTTATTTTTGCGAAAGAAAACACTTCATTTCATGGAGTTTTAAATTATTTTGCTCATCCCTAATATACTTTAAATATATTTAGAGTAATCCCATTATGTGAATCATTTGATAATAGTGATTATTTTTCAGTATCTCTCGGAAAAGTTTTGTTTACCAATTTCATAAATCATTTTGTTGAACAATCAGATTTGATGTAGAAAGCAGAAAATTTATTTGAGGAATTATACTTGATTTAATGTTTGAATTTTAGAGAAAGATGAAGTTTATAGTTGTTTTAATTTTGATTAATATATGTTTTTAATCCACAATGGGTAATTTTCTTTTCCCATGACCTTTTGGGGTCAGAGCATAGGGTCAGCCATTGTACAGTGCCCCAGGAGCAATTTTCAGGTGAAGGGCCTCACTCAAGGGCTCAGAGGAGTAGGATACCTTCTGTCAATAATGGAATTCTAGAAGCAAGACTGTACAATTCTCTTTGTTAATAACACATGCTCTCTCAGTAATGTTTACTATTTCTTTAAAAAAAAATCAAAAAAAAAAAGAAAAAAAACATGTTGGATTAAATGAACCTTTGATAAATTAAATTGTAAACAATTTTAATTGAACATGCAAATGTTCAGTGTAAGATGGTGGTTAGCCCAGCTGTCTCACTGCAAAGGTGTTCTGGGTTTAGATTTTTTTTTTGACTGATTGCTGCCTGTGTGCAGTTTACAATTTCTCACTGTGTAGAGGACGACTTTCTCAGGGTTTTCTGTATTAGGGGTGTTCTGAACGAATATCCTGTACAACGGATTGTACTCTGTACTACAATACATGTGGTTTGTAAAATGAAAAGATGTTCACAGTTCTTACCACTAAGGTAAAGAAATATTAGCATAGCTTTTGTGTGTTACATAATACAACATGTCAGTAGTTCATGAAAGAGTCATGGGCAGGTGGGTGAGAGTTGAGACTTTTCACTATATTTAGGTACTTTTTTCTGGTGATACTGTATATAAGATATTATCATAAAGGAAAAACACAAAAAAGAACTGAAAAAGGCTGGTTGTATATGGGAAAGCCCCATTTAATGCTGGGATTTCAGGTTAAAGTGTGCAAGGATGCTGCCATGGTTGTGTTTGTGAATGTAAAATAAAGATCAGGGTTTCTCTACAAGGGAATCATAACAAATACCTTGTGACTGCAAAATTAAATTTTAAAGATTCCCTGGGAGAAGGTGATTATTAAGAGAAGTAGGGAAAGCCTGATGAGAACCATTGGTCTTTGTCTAGGAGAATGACTTCAGCACTGAAAAGAAAGCATACAAGCATGTGATCTCACTGATGTCTACTAAAACCCACCTGGGTTCCTATTTGGTCAGTTTCATTAGGCTCAGTCATGATGTTGACCAAATATACATTATAAAACACATTGAATCCACTTCAGGGTTACAAGGGATAAAGCCACTGCTGGCATAGGCAGTGTGGTATTCCCCAGGAGGACCGGAGGAGGGCTTGTGCCTCCTCCAGAACGCGAGGGGGCGTCTGCCCTGGTTATGTTGGGGGCCACGGGTAAAGGGCTTAGAAGCCCAGCCCTGTAGGGACCCGTGGCCACCGCCAGGCGGCGCCCCGGTGCCTGAATATCCCTGGAGCCCAGCACTTCCGCCACACCAGGAAGTGCTGGGGGGAAGACGACAGGGGACACCCGGACGGCTTCCGGGTGCGCAGCCGGCACTTCCGCCACACTGGGGCGTGGCTACGGAGAAATGCCGGGAAGCAGCTGGAGCCCATCAGGGTTCCTATTTAAGGGGCCGCCTCCCTTCAGTCAAAGGCGGAAGTCGGGTGGAAGAGAGACGGACCTGGAGAGAGGACTGGAGGTGGCCAGGAAAGAGAGGCATTGAAACTGAGAGGCCTGGACATTGGGGAAACGGTGCTGGAGGCACTGGGGAGTGCACGTGACTAACTGTAAATATTTGTAAATAAACAGTGTGTGGTGGATCCAACGATGTCCGTCTGTCTGTGTCCGGGGCAAAGTTCACAATGGCGCCCAACGTGGGGCGATCCGTCTGGTGCAAGACGGGGACCCCCAAATAATAAATATTTTGTGGACGGCCTGGCGCAGCAGCGGCCCCCACACATTTGCCGCGGTAGCGGCCCGTGCACAACCCCGCGGGAGCGGTTTACCCCAGGGACCGCCGTCGGACCGCAGAATGGCCATCCCCGAGTGCGGAGAAAGGAGAACGGGCGTCGCCAGAGTGCAGCAGGCTCCGAAAGTCGCGCTGTCGCGAAGGGCGGCCCAGCAGACGTGGCAACACAGAAGGCCACACCGAGGCAGGGGCCTCGGAGTGACGGGATCCGGGAGGTGAGTGCCCTGCCCTGCAGTAATCGGCCCTTCGGGGTCGCGCTTACCTTGTTTCCCACAGGGAGGGACGATCCGGATCCACATCCGTGGCAGGAGCACGCTGGGCCACGGGCTGTCGACAGCGCGAGGGCGGCAGCGGAGGAGGCTGCGAAATCGGAGCCGCTGCAGCTCAAGGAATCGCAGCAGCTGCGAGGCAGCCAGGAGGCACGCCACCGCACCCAGAGCAGGGGAGACAAGATGGCCGCGGGCCGGATGTCCCGCCCGCTGACAGGCACGGGATTGGCCGGTGTGTCTTGTGTGCCCGCCAATGACGGTACAGAGGCAGGACCAAGGAATGCCAGTCTCGTTCCGGTGAGAGACCCGATTGGGCCAGAGGGAGTGGCCCACAGGAGGCAGATGACAAGTGTGGCTGATCGACAGGTAAGCCCACCGACGTCTGTCTCCTTGTTTTCGCCAGCGGCTCTACGCGAGCCGGAGGAGTCCCTTCGGCCCGCAGAGTCGCCTTTATTGCAGTTGCTGGGTGCTCTCGTCATCCGGCTGGAGCAGCTGAAGGGGAAGGCGGTCGCGTCGGGGGAGACGCCGTCTGTTACGGAGGATCGGCGCGACGCTGGAGCCTTTGGCCGACGGAGTACCACGGGGAAGGTAGGTTTTGCCGTCCCCGTAAAGCATGAGGGGGGATTCGCCGAAAACGGCCGTGACTTTGCTAAGGAGGACCGGCATTGAGTAGGCAATTCCCCAACAGCGGACGCGGCGGTGCAGACTGCCTGTGAAGCGAGGAGAGCGAGTACGCAGGGGTTGGCAGGACCGGGGCTGATGAGTGCCCTGGATCCTAGCGCCCTGCGTTCCAAGCTCACAGCTGTCTCCTGTCGCACTGCAGGGACGCAGACGGGGCTGGATTTGAGCTTTCACCATGCTCAGACCCAGACCGTCAGGGCGTCCAAGAGAAGAGGGAGGAACCGAGGGGTGAATGCCGGTTCCTCCGATAGGAGGGGACGCGGCGCTGGGTGCGCGCATCCGGAGAAAGGCCGTCCTCTGCGGAGGCAGAGGGAAACCCCTGGGCGACTGGACGAGCCGCCTGCGAGAGCGGTCCCGCTAACACCAAGAGGACGGGCATGGAACCTGCGGCGGAGGAGCCAACCAGGCAAGTCGCGGGCCGTCGGTAAGGGGGGTGAGCACTGCCGGTACAGAGACCGACAGGATGCTCGGGGTGAGTGTCCAGGCAGTGCTTCTGGCCCTCCTTTTTCTCTTTTTACAGGCCCGAGGGCCCCGACGAGCGCTGGAGCCGACGTCGTTGGGAACCTGCCCTCCTGGAACAGACCGCTCCACGGGAGGGCTCCCCACCAGGAGGCCGATGGTGCCCCAGCTGGCGGGGACGGTGGAGGCAAGAGCGGCGCAGACCAGAGGGACGCGTTGGCGTCGGAGGGGGTGCCGAAGTAGGGTGTCCCAGGGTGCCGTGTTGGACCCTGGGGACATAGGACCCTCTCTGGGGACGTGCTGCCCTTTCGGGAAGTGCCGCTCGGACCCACGTGTCTTTGCTGGCGGTGGGGCACTGTGGTATCCGGCCGGGACTGGAGCCCGGCCGGGACGCCCAGGAGGACCGGAGGAGGGCTTGTGCCTCCTCCAGACCGCGAGGGGGCGTCCGACCTGGTTATGTTGGGGGCCACAGGTAAAGGGCTTAGAAGCCCAGCCCTGTAGGGACCCATGGCCACCGCCAGGCGGCGCCCCGGTGCCTGAATATCCCTGGAGCCCAGCACTTCCGCCACACCAGGAAGTGCTGGGGGGAAGACGACAGGGGACACCCGGATGGCTTCCGGGTGCGCAGCCGGCACTTCCGCCACACTGGGGCGTGGCTATGGAGGAATGCCAGGAAGCAGCTGGAGCCCATCCGGGTTCCTATTTAAGGGGTCGCCTCCCTTCAGTCGAAGGCGGAAGTAGGGTGGAAGAGAGACGGAGCTGGAGAGAGGACTGGAGGTGGCCAGGAAAGAAAGGCATTTAAACTGAGAGGCCTGGACATTGGGGAAACGGTGCTGGAGGCACTGGGGAGTGCACGTGACTAACTGTAAATATTTGTAAATAAACAGTGTGTGGTGGATCCAACGATGTCCGTGTGTCTGTGTCCAGGGCAAAGTTCACAGCAGGTACACTGTTAAAAATAAAGGTGTCAAAGTGCTTCTTCAGAGCGATGGCATAGGGGAACCATCTTTTTTCCGGAATGACCCATCCACATGAAGCTTCCAGAAAGAACCATTTATTTATTTAGATCAGTATCAGGCTCCATACAGTGAATAACTATGAGTAGATGGTAACAGATTAGTGAAATACCAATGGGTTCCTGATTTTAAAAAGACTCTTGGTGCATACTATAAAACAGCCTAAGTCCAGTTTTTTTCCTTTCCACTTGCATTTATTCTAGATAAGTGACATTTGTTTTTGTTTTTGTTTTTTTGTTTTTTTTATTCTTCTTTTTTTATCTTTTATTGAATTTATTAAAAGCATGTAATGTTCCATACAATCAAGTCAAACTTAACAAAACGAAATTCAATTCAACCCCCACCCACGAGAAAGATGGAAAGGCCAACAGCCAGAGTAAAACTATGGGACTAGTAAAAAGTAAAAGTCGTCCTTCTCCCAATATAAATGTTTTTTTCTAAAATGTTATTGATTAGATCCTACCAGGCTTTAAAAAAGTTTTGAACAAATCTTCTAAGTGAGAATTTCATTTTTTCTAATTTCAGATAGTATATAACATCAGTTACCCACTGACTTCAAGGAGGTGGGCTAGGATTCTTCCAGTTGATCAATATAAATCTACATGCCAATAGTGAAATAAAGGCAATCACAGTTTGTTTGTCCTTTTCCACTTTAAGCCCATCTGGGAGTCCACCAAACACATCTGTTAATGGGTTAGGAGAGACACCAAGGCAGTCTGAAAGGCATTTAAAGATTGTAATCCAGAATTATGTTAATTTGATGCAAACCCAAAACATATGGCCTAGTGAGGCTGGAGCTTAAGTACAATGTTTGCAGGTTGCATCTTGCCCTGGAAACATATTGGACAAGTTTAAAAGAGACAAATGTGCTCGATCAAACATTTTAAATTTAATAATTGAATGCTTTTCACATATGGAGCTGGAGTGAATACTATGCATTGCTGCCTTCCACTCCTTTTCCAAAATGTTGAGTGAGAGATCCTTTTCCCACTGTACTTTGGGATCTTAAAAAGGACTTTAAAATTGTTTTGTATATTATAGAATGATTAATATTTCTTCTGGAATAGAAATAGGTGGGAGCTGAGGAAAATTGGGCAGATTTTGTTTAGCAAAAGTTTCTTATTTCGAAATACTGCAAAAATTGTGTTGATGGGAAGCTAAATTTGGAGTGTAACATTTATATACAAATCTCTAAATGATTTATTCCCACACATTTTCCAAACATTAAAAACCGTAAGTTTGAGAGTGAGGAAAAAGGTTATTATGTAGAGGTGCCACAGATAAAATATTCTGTAACTTAAAGTGCTTCCTACATTGGTTCCATATTCTGAGTGAATGAAGGACAATTAGATTGTTAGTATATTGACAATACCTTGTATTTACTGGTGTACAATGCAAGGAATATAAAGATGTACTGCGGGATTTCATTTCTATTGCAGACCAAGCCTGTGTGTGTTCATCTAGTTGTGTCAATGTCCAGTTTTTTACAGCTTGTAGATTTGCCACCCAGTAAAAAAACTGAAAATTAGGTAGAGTCATGCCGACTTCTGATTTAGGTCTTTGTAGGGTCACACTTTGGATGCGTGAATATGTCAAATTCCAAATAAATTAAGTTATGATTGAATCATATTTCTTAAAAACTGATTTCTTAATGTATATGGGGATTTTTGAAATTGAAACAGAAGCTTAGGGAGGATATTCATCTTGTTAGGGAAAAAAGGGACGGTATCCAGTCTAATGTTGTTTGCTAGGGAATTCACTGGAAAAAGCACACTTTTGTTCAAATAAATTTTGAGTCCAAATATCTTTTGAAATTCTGCTAGTGCAGTAAGAACTGCAGGTACAAAATTTTATGGAACTGATATATACAGTACCATATCATCTACATAAAGTGATATTTTCTGTTCAAGTCCTTCTTTGAAAATCCCCTTTATCTCTAACGCATTTCGAAAGTGAACAGCTAATGGCTCAATGGCAAATAGCAGTGGTGACAAGGGGAATCCTTGTCTAGTACCGTGTTCTAGTTTGAAGTAGTCTGAAATAATGTTGTTAATACAAACTGAAGCTTCTTGACTGGTATACAGTAGTTTGATCCACACACATATGTTCGGGCCAAACCCAAATTTATGCAATGTGGTGAACAAGATAGTCCAGGTATTCTTAATTTGTTAGTCTCCTGCTAGGTGGCCTATCATACATTAAATGCTTCAATTTTTTATTCATATTAGGAAGTTTTTCAAAACACAGAGAATCAACTTCATATGCAGAGAGCTATTCCCAGAATGAAATGGTGCTTTGTCAAGCAATGGTTCTATAAAGAACCACACAACCCAGTAAAGAACCATTAAATGCCATTAAAGAACCATTATTTAGAAAAGTGATATGATCCCTGAGTACCTGTCATCGTAGGATATTATCACACACAGTTCAGAGTTACTAATTAACATGACGCAAGTATCATTGGAATATGGAATGGAAATTTGGAATACTTAGAGATAACTGCACATACAATTAAGAAAACTTTATTGGGTTATAGGTTTACATGTGAACAGAATACAGTGAAACTCTTACTTGTATGCATTGATCAATATTTAATTCATTGCCACACAAAACAGCTTTACTTTGAAACTTCTTTCTTACTTAAGGAATTTCAGAACATAATTTTCATTTTCCTTTAAGTCATAGTTGCCTTGATCAAGCTGTACAGATTTCCAAACTGTTGCCACGTCTCGAGATTGTCCCTGACTTGTACCCAGTGCTATTGGTATAGATTTTGTGTGATCATTCAAGTTCAAGAATGCTGTGATATTTTGCATTATTCACAGTCAACACTATCCCAAAGTATTTTGATTCTGTCGTTAGAGCCCAAATACATTAAATGAACTGCAGAGTGATTGGGACTCACTGCTTTCTAAAACTGCTAGGCCATATGGCCTTCCTATGTTTGCTCGCAATATTATTCTCATAAAACTCCTAAGTAGTGAAAACAATATGACAACAGTGATAATGGCGATAAAACTAACACTTCCTGAAAGAGCATTTCATTAATAAGCAGAGTGTTAGATAAAGTGTGAAATGATTTATCACTCCTAGAACGATGTGCAAACTGCAAAAGTGATAAAATGGAAAATGCTGATAACGAGATTAGATTGGGCTTGTCTGGCACTTTTTCCTTCCTATATATACACTCCTTTCTGATCAAAGTACACAATCTTCTGCAATCTAGCATCTTCATCATAACTACTTTAAATACATTGAAAATATAAAAATCCTCTTCTCTCCTTTCGCTGTCTTACATTTAGGCAGTACAAGACCCTACTAAAATAGGTTAGCTCTAACACGATAATACTAACATAAGCCTAAGTTGCTGACATTCACAGCTTAGCTTTATCATTGGTGGTACACCAATACCCTTCATTATCAAGAAGATAATCAAAAATGTGCTCTCCACCTCAATTGATGTGATGCAGATGCAATTAGACAGATACTTCATTGGGGGTTGTTTGGCAAATTCTAGCCCTGGATGTACCAGAAGTAGGTCAATCACAAATCTTCTCTATTCTAATAACCGCACATGTCCAAATGATGCATGTTAACACTTTTTAGAGGAAGAACTGCTGGCTCGATTTACCAGAAGGTGGCAATGACATTCAAGGGCAGAAAAGCTGAGATTTTAACCCAGTTGCTTGGATGATGCATTTGTAGTATTTTACACAAGAGATGTGTTGCAGTACCAAAAATCTTGCCACCTTATATTTCATTCTGGTCGATTCTGATCAAGGAGGATTAAAACAGGATTGAGTACAGGATTCACCTGGGCAACACTAAGGGCAAGATGGAAGAATACAGTGTTAGGATGTAGCCCTGGCTGTGCCCTCATCTGTGTTTTGCTCTGTCTTTAGACATCTGCCTTTCTTTGACCTTGGTTTTGGATTGTGGTTTTAAATACATTATTACCACTGACTGGTTAATGTCCTGCCTATGAATTAGTATCTCCACTGGGGTGTGCTACCTGTCAAGGGCATCAACTCCCTGTTTCTCCATTTTGGCTAAGGCTCTGGTCCTAAGAAGTGTTGTCAGAAGCTTGAACTGAGCTAGCAGGTTCCTCTGAGAGTTTGACTCATTGGTTCTTAAGCTCTTGGCACACTAAGAATTTTCACTAACATGAATAAAAAGCATTTGATGTTCATAATTATGTAGTCTTATTCTAGAAAGCTGTCATCAAGTAATAGAGGAACACTGCCATGTCTCAGGTTTTGCTTCCTGGGTTTAAGGTTGTGCTCTCTGTTCATGTGGAGTCTGCATGTTCTCCTAGTATGTCCAGAGGTTTTAATCACAGGTATTACACTTCCCCTCCCATGTACTGAAGATGTTTGTATTAGTTTATATGGTGACTCTAAATTGAACTTGAGTAGTGGTGAGGGAACAATATAATTGATTGGAACCTTGTTCAGAATTAGTTCCTTTTTTAAGCCTAAAATTGCCACTGTTCACCTTAAACTGGATTAAGCAGGTTTAAAAATGCTATGGTACTTGTTTTGGAATGAAGAATTTAAAATTAATTAGGGTTTCTCTGGCTCCAGTTTAGCATTACCTTTAACTTTCTTGAACAGAAATTTGCTTTCAGTCATTTTAGATTGTGTATTCTTAATCCCTTTATCTTTTATTTTTCTTTTCAGTTTTGTCTTTTATCTTACTCATTTTTTATGTTCTCTTTTAAAATTTACAGGCCATGAATCATAGGTAACAATGCTGATTCACTTGTTGTGGCCAATGTTGTTGGACTAGGCCTCAGCCATTAGTGGAGAAGTTCAGTTCAGGAAATAGACAGAGTTTTACTTTTTCCAAGCCAGTAGTACTCACGGGGAACACTCAACACTCAGATCAAAATTCAGCACCAGTTAATAGATGGCGCCGTCAATCACTAGTTAATGCAACTATACATTCCCTGCTAATAATTTATCAAATTAAATTCCTAATTTGTAATTAAATCAAAAGGTGCTCTTTCTGATGCCATCCCAGTCTCAGGTAGAAATGTAAAGAAAAAAGCAAAGAAAAAACATATAACATTTTGGAGTAAAAGTATTAAGAAAACTAATTATTTTATTAGGACTGTGTGAACTGGATACTCTTTGTATGCTCAGAAATGTAAAGTAATGTCACGCACGCACATCGTAGGACCTCTGCAGGTATCTGATATCCCCCTGGGTCCAGAGGGCGCTCTGTCGCTTACATTTTCTTTTCTTTCTCTTCCCGCAGCTTGGAAAAGCCACCGAGTGAAGCCCTTAGCTCTGCCCCTTCTGGTGATCGCATAGTAAAAAAGCTTGGCCACTCAGACTGAATTCCCAAGAATGATTCAGTAATTTCCTTACGGCCAGGAGCTTATTCTGTTGCATTGCGTAACAGTCTGTTTTCTTTTCTACCTGCTGGCGTTAATTTTCTTTTGATTCATTTCAAAGTAAATGGGATGATGCGGTTGGTGTCCCAAATTTTCTAAGTTGCCTTGCCTGTCATTTCAAACCCGGCCACAGTAGGTAATGGAGATGTAAGGTAGATAATGAAGGCCAAAAATGATATGTCTAGTAAGTACTTACAGCAACAACAACCATGTTTATTTTATTTTGCATTATTTCTCTAATAAGGTTAGATTGCAACATTTGATTGGTTGATACTTGACATGTTGAATGGCGGAGACAGCCAATTTCAAAGAGGAGTCTTCAGAGTAGCACTATTCTTATAGACTCTACAAGCCAGTGATGAAAAGTAAAATGGCCTTATTTACGAATTAAAGCAAGCATCTCTCTACATTAACAGGAATAGAGGATAGTGAAAACTGTACATGACTGATCTGCCTTACATGGAATTAAGGCAGCACCCAAACTGGCCAAGGTCTTTATGAGTGGTGCCTTTCATTAACTCTAATCTATGGCTGTTAAAAAACAAAGGGAAAACTCCCAAAGGTGGGAAAGATTCCGTTCATACATATGCAAAGTTGAAAGCACCTGTTGTAAATGATACTAATCTTTCTGCCCTACTATGCTAATACAAATTATGCATGAAATATGAAACATAAGTAGGGAGTAATTATTGCTCCCCAAAACCTGAAAAAACAGCAGAATAAATCCAGAGAGAGTAGACAGCTCTATGATTTTAAAAATGTTTTACCACTTTGTCTGCTTCTTGTCATCCACAGAGTGACAGAGAAAATGAAAAAAACTTTCCATCATTGACCTTTATTAAGAGTTATTGTGTCCTTTGACACACTTCACAGTCTCAATACCTTGTGAGTTTTCTGGAGCAAACAATTGTGCTGCAGTTCCTTTCTGAAGTGTTACAAATGGGGATAATTCATAACAATAGAGGTCTCCATTATCTCAACAATATGATCATTGTGAGAGTGTTATTTTTCCTCACTTAAAGTCCACCACCAGTTCTGTTGTTGCATGAGAATGTAGTTCCAGATCATTTTGGTTACACTATCTGCATTAGTTTGGATATCTCATGTCTCTATACATTCTCATCATAATGTAGCAACTTAGGCATGAGGTGTCCTGTTGGTGGGACACTGCCATGTTTTAAAGTTGTTTATTTTGTTCTATTTTTACATACCCAAGGATGTCTTCTTTCAAATAAATCATAAGTTCTCATGCTGTCTGCTCTCTTTCATGATTAAATTATGTGATTTGTAGATGTACAGTATATGTCAAGGTGAGCAGCGCATCATAGCTGAGTGAATCCGCTTTTATCAAATATCCTTCCTATGTTGAGCCACATACAGAGAAAGGTTACCGGGTAGCTGAGGCTTAGTCCATTGTAATGACATATAGCTGTCTGTGACTATTCATTTAATTTACCTGTCACAGCTGTGCATAAAAGACAACAAATACATTGCGTGTACAACGGCTTATCATTAAGCACCATTACGCACAAAACTGTGAGTCAGATTCTGATCACAGTTATGACTGTTGAGAATGACGCATTTGCTAAAGGACTCAGTGCTATGCTTAATTTTTAAGTACAGTATTGCTCTTGGTATGACTTTGAAGCATTGCACATGTAGTTTAAAAGTTCAAGCGTCAATAGTTAAATCACCATACCTGGATGCCATCTGCTCCATGCTACACCTATGTTAGTTTTCTGAACAGTGCTCTTTCAATTTCAACTTAGAGTATCGGCAATGTTTCTGAGCGTGCCAGTGAGTAGTGTTACTCAATACTTGTGCCTCTCAAAGTTTCACTTGAGAGCACACCTTTGATATCACACCACTCAATAACTTGAAAGTATCCTCATTTCCATTTTAGAACAATGGAAATAAGAAAAGCTCTCTGATCTTGTTGCTTAGCATAAACACTTAAGTGCCATAAGCAGATAAAAATCGGGACTGGTCTCCCCTGGACTTTCTCGTATACTCAGATATGGAGATGGATATTTGAGGAGTAAACCGCAAGACAATGATTATATTTTTATATTATGTATTTTAAAGAACCATTAACAACAAATCAAATCCAACTAATAATATATCGAACAATTATTATAAAAGTAAAGTTGAATAAATCAGACTCTGCAGCTGTATGAATAAAAGGTAAAGTACCACTTCCGGTTAGTGGAAATATCCCAAAAGTTCATAGAAATCTGCGTTTTGTACCTTGTATGCAAAATTTGGTTGACCTAAGTGAAAGTGTACTCAAGTTATCGTGTTTACATAAACACACACAGATATAATTTCAAAAATGGTATTTTCGGACTCAGGGAGATCTAAAACGTTGAGATTCATCAAAATCTCGAAATGAAATTTTTGGAGTATTCCAATACTTTCTCTATACATGGTATAGGAGAAAGTCAGGGAGGTCTAAGACTTCGAGATTCATCAAAATCTCGACATCGAATCTTTGGACGATTACTGTCCCTATACTTCACATACGAGAAAGTAAAAAAGCAAAAGCACTTAAAAAGATTGTAAGCCCCAGGAGCTTATTTGAGGACATCAAATTAGAACATTAGAAAAATTGTGATGAAGCATAATTCAAAATTGAATTACTGGATTATGGTTGGTTAAGTTTGACATAATTGTATAGAATGTTGTTTTCTTCAAACAAAATGAATAAAATAAAATAAAGAAAAATTGTGGCAAGCACATGCCATTTTCCTAATAAGCTCACTCATTCTGATTTTCCAATATAAACATCAAGTTGAGATTTGAAACTCCCCAAAGTCTTACTCTCTACCAGACTATTTTGCAATGTATTTTATATGTCTGTGGTTCTTTGAGTAAAAAAGGGCTTTCTAAAATCTTTGCGCAAAATCTACCCTTAAGTTTCCAACCATGTCCCCACATTCATATTGCAGAATTTATTTTAAAGTAACAACTGGTATGTACTGTATTAATTCCATCTATAATTTTAAACATTTCAATCATGTTACCATTTAATCTATGCTGATTAAAACTGAAAACAGCTCCTTTCATAAAAATAATGGATAAGGTCTATCATTTTTGATCACACAGAAAAATGAGTAAATATTAAGATAAAAACAGAGGAAAGCACTGACACATCATGAATCTGCTCATCTTGGCTTGAAAGTTTTCCACTTGTAGCATGCAGTGTGAACTCCTACATCAATTTTAAACTAACACTAGTAAACCGTCAAGAACTAATAAAAGGCTGACAATGTTATTCTATGTGTTTTTCCATTATAAGCAAGAAATGTAAAGGAAGTGTTGTTTGTATATCGTGCTACTCGAAGTATAACAATTAAATTTATGATAGTGAATTATTTTCAAATATTTTAATAATGTGTTTGCCCTAAATGTCCCTTTAAATAGTACAAACTTCAAAACACAGTCCACCAGGGTTTACTAGGGTGCTATGGGAGGACTGTTTTTTTAAAAAAAAAAACCTTTACACAGACAGGGCTTATTGAACCCCATTAGTTCCAGTTTACATTCACTGCTTTGTAGAATTCCCTCCAGCTGCAAGTATGGATTTCTCTCTCTCAATTGAGTTTATACCCTGTCCTGTGTCATTTTAAAATACAGTACCTTTTGCCTTGTAAACCTTTTACAATGGCAGAAGAAACATAATGTACTGTATGTATACTTCGAACAATTTTGAGAACACTGGGCAAATTTAGTCTAATAAACTAGCCAGTCCTATTCATCTAATTTCTCCCAAATAAAATGCTGAATTTTGTAATTCCCCAAAGTACTACAGGTCAACTCACTACCTGGTATTGTATTCCATGTATCTATGGTTCTTTGCTGTGAGAAAGGTGTTCTCATTTTTGTGTGAACTGTTAACAAGTTTCTAAATGGTGTCTTATTTTTTTAATGATCATTATATAGTAAATATTGGCAGGGTTCAACTGTTCTAATACCCTTAGTAGTTCTAAACACTTCAATCACATCACTTCCTAAGGCCCTGTCACACCACTACTCGATTTTTTCAGAAATTTTAACAGAATTTTTCACAGAGACAGAATGATTTTTGTAAGTTGGGGTAGCCCCAACACACTCCTGTTATCGCTCATGTAGCAACTCAGTCCAACCATGCTGTGATTCACCCTGATAAAAATCAAATGGACTCTGTGTATGCACGAGCTGATGACCAATGAATGCTCACTCACAAATGCAGCCACAAAGGAATGAGGAGTGCAGGTTTTGGACCATGCAAACAGAAGATAGGTTTGTTTGTCTGATGCATTGTGTTTTTCATATAATTACAGAGCTAGCTGTCCCCTGCGGCTCCACCCACGTAGTAGTGAAACAGGACAGTGAGGAGGGCCCTGCCTGACTCCCTACTCCTGAAGTCACGCTACCCCACTCCCGTTAGCCCGCAGCCTCTGTCTCGGATTAGTGTGAATATATCGCTCCTGCAAGCGAACTATGATGCTTAGCACAATGAGAGGAATCACAAAATCAACCGGAATGTGCAAGCAAATTGTAGAAAAAGACCCAATCTAAATCTGTTAAGTAGATCTCTCATTTGCTAGCTAAGTGGATGTAAGATACATCCCGAGGCAGACGTGTGAGTGAGGAGGTCTCCACCCCCCTCCATGTCTCTCAGATTCGCACAAATAAATCAGTACTGCAAGCGAACTATGATACATGGTGCAGTGAGAGAAGTCGCAAAATCAACTGGAATGTTCAAGCAAATTATAGAAAACAACCTGATCCAAATCCGTTAACAAGTTCTCCTGTGAAAAATAGACAGACAGACAGACGTTGGGTTTTATATATATAGTGATGAAAAAAAGAAAAAAGGGCAGAGATTGTGGCTGAAGTTGTCATACTTTGAAAGTATTCGTACATCACCAGCATGATCAGCGAGAACATCATTTGCTTCCAGAAAAAGGTATGAGATCATGATAATTCGTAAATGGAAAGGCCTAATCGAGTTTAACATAAACTGTCATTTTTAGCTGTGTAATCTGACATCCTCAGGGGTCTGTGTACTTTTTGGTATTTGAAATTTTATTTTAGAAGCAAAAACGAAAAAATTAAAGTGAAAGGAATTTTCAGATTTAGATTTTTGATTAAAGAATAAAATGAGGGAAAATAAGGTATTTTTTTAATTCTATGGTAATAAACAGCAGTCATAAACTTAAAATTACACATACTTTTCTGGATTTATTTGTGATTCAAATAATGAAAATTCATAGTTCAAAAACAACAAAAGACGCATTTTCGTTGTCTGAAACCGGAAGTACTTCTTCTTCTGCACGATTTTTGACTACCCGTGCGAACAGTCCTCCTCACAACACATCAATCGACAGCCTTGAAGTTATACTGGCATCAGCAAAGGATGGACCATTACGTTGTTTTTCGGAACAATAAAAGAGTGACACTCTTGGACATGACTGCAGAATAACTGAGTCGCATCTTTCAGCTAGAAATACAAGCTTTGCAAACTTTGCTTCATTGATGTAGCAGTTCTTTTATGAACACTATTGTTGTTACTTACTGCAAAATAAAGGGCATTTTCTCGTTCTTGTTTCTTGCATTTTTCTTTTCTGATGTGCGAAATAACAAAAGGAAAAAAGTAATTGTTTTGATTTTTTCATTATTCCCTTTGAAAATCAAATAAGTGTCTCTTTTCTCTTTTTCTTATTTAGATGATATTTTCTGAAACGAAAATTGCACACAGTACACCAGATGAGGTGTCACTAGTGTGTTATTTAATTTGAAAATAACCTCCCTTGTACTCTACTCATTGTAACATAACCCTAAATTGTATTAGCCTTCTTAAGGCATTCGCTACACTTCCTGGATATAGATAGTGAAGAGTCTCGTAGATAATAATAATAATAATAATAATAATAATAATAATAATAATAATAATAATCTATACTAATAAAAAGCAAAGCCCTCACCTCACTCACTGACTCATCACTAATTCTCCAACTTCCCGTGTAGGTAGAAGGCTGAAATTTGGCAGGCTCATTCCTTACAGCTTACTTACAAAAGTTAAGCTGGTTTCATTTCGAAATTCTACTTGTAACGGTCATAACTGAATCCTACTTACGTACATATATACGGCCATAGCCTGCAGCTCGGTCACCATGTGAGGCGGAGTTGAGTCACCCATCACCACGCCTCCCACATAGTTGGCTGCCTGCCTATATTGCGTCCCCCTTACCCACGCCTCCCACGTAATTGAGTGCCTGCCCATATAAGGCCGTCCTTCACCAGCAATCCAATAGACACGCTGCCACTACGAGGCGTTTGTCATGCCTAAGACGAATACAATTTTCGCGAGATACAAGTTTAGTGAGAAGATGCAAGGTATAAACGAGACTTTTGATCACTTTGTTAAAATTGCTGGTGAAGGACTGTGCTTATGCAAACGAAGATGAGATGGTCATGGATAGAATAGTTTTTGGCACAAACTCAGCAAAAGTGCGAGAGAAACTTTTAAGTGCTGGGTCTGAGCTAACATTAAATAAAGCCGTGGACATCACAAGATCGCACGAGATAGCAAACCTTCGATGCATGTACTCCAAGCGGCTCACGTGAACTGACTGTGAATGCAGTACGCAGACAACAAGCAAAAGCTCTAAAGAGAGCTGAACAAAAAACACATTACACAATTGAGAAGGCAGCAAAAGAATATGAAGCGAGTGACGCATACAAGCATATTCATAAGTGCAGCTACTGCGGAAGCAAAGCACACGGTGGAAAAAGTCAATGTCCAGCTAAAGGAAGACAGTGCAAACGAAGATGAGATGGTCAGGGATAGAATAGTGTTTGGCACAAACTCAGCAAAAGTGCGAGAGAAACTTTTAAGTGCCGGGTCTGAGCTAACATTAAATAAAGCCATGGACATCGCAAGATCGCACGAGATATTCACGAGATACAAGTTTAATGAGAAGACGCAGGGTATAAATGAGACTTTTGATCACTTTGTAACGGAGTTAAAATTGCTGGTGAAGGACTGTGCTTATGCAAACGAAGATGAGATGGTCAGGGATAGAATAGTGTTTGGCACAAACTCAGTGAAAGTGCGACAGAAACTTTTAAGTGCCGGGTCTGAGCTAAAATTAAATAAAGCTGTGGACATTGCAAGATCGCACGAAATATTCGCGAGATACAAGTTTAATGAGAAGACGCAGGGTATAAACAAGACTTTTGATCACTTTGTAACGGTGTTAAAATTGCTGGTGAAGGACTCGTGAATCTAAGATGTTTAACAGGCATTCCCGGTATTAACTTGTGGATCTGCCTGCGAATATTTAGCGGCAGCGTGTCAAGGCTTATGCAAACGGAAATGGTCAGGGATAGAATAATGTTTGGCACAAACTCAGCGAAAGTGCGACAGAAACTTTTAAGTGCCGGGTCTGAGCTAACATTAAATAAAGCCGTGGACATCGCAAGATTGCATGAGATAGCACAACCACAGCTGAGAACCTTCGATGCATGTACTCAGAGAGGCTCACATGAACTGACTGTGAACGCAGTACGCAGAGAACAAGGAAGAGCTCCAAAGAGCGCTGAACAAAAAACGCATTACACAATTCAGAATGCAGCAAAAGAATATGAAGTGTGTGACGCATACAAGCATATTCATAAGTGCAGGTACTGTGGAAACATAGCACACGGTGGAAAAAGTCAATGTCCAGCTAAAGGAAGACAGTGTAAAAAATGTGGTAAATTGAACCACTTCGCTAAAGTTTGCAGGACTGGGAAAGGTAAACTTGTGCATGCAGTGTGTGATGTCTCAGATAAAGAGGAAGACGAGCTGTTTATTGATGCAGTAAGAAAGGAACAACCCTCTGAATCTGAACAAGCCTTTGTTGACATATCAATAGGAAAGTAAGGTGTAAAGCTTAAGTTTAAATTAAGTTCATAGACACGCTGCCGCTAAATATTCGCAGGCAGATCCACAAGTTAATACCGGGAATGCCTGTTAAACATCTTAGATTCACGAGTACCGATTTGGGTAGTGAACACTTCGATGAATGAAACCTGTTATCTTTTCAACGGTTGACAAACACGGAATATAACTTGAACACAACACATCCTCCAAATACAAACCTGATTGAAAGAAATAATGATAATCAAATCCTTGATGACAGCAACACTCATAACAGTCACAAAACAATTACATTGACAATCATGTTACATTATTTTTAAAATGTTTCCTTTTCTTTTTTATAACTTCTTTAACACACTACTTCTCCGCTGTGAAGCGTTCTTGGTGTGTGTGTGTGTGTGTGTGTGTGTGTGCCCTGCGGTGGGCTAGCGCCCTGCCTGGGGTTTGTTTCCTGCCTTGCACCCTGTGTTGGCTGGGATTGGCTCCAACAGACCCCCATGACCCTGTAATTAGGATATAGCGGGTTGGATGATGGATGAATAATAGTAATAATAATACATTCTATTTATATAGCAGCTTTCCAAAGCTTAAGGCACTTATTTAAACAGCAGAATATATGTAACATTGGGTACAAATATTTCTTGTGTACCACCAGGGGGTGTACCACTCCCCAAACCCGGACACAGACAACACAGCATATGCTTTATTCAAGTGGGGATGCATTTTTTTTGCTTCCCACTGCACAGTACAGTAAAGTACAAAGCAACAAATATATAACACAGTTCTTTGTCTCTTTCTCTGTCACCTCTACTCCTCCTCACAAGCTTTGTCCTCCACCTACCGACTCTGGCTCACTGACTGGTGGTGAGGTGGCTCCTTTTCTAGTGCACGCGGAAGTGCTCCAGGTGTGGCAGAAGTGGTTCCTCCAAGGACTCAGCTGCCCCTGCAGCACCCCCTGGCGGCACCCACAGTGTCCAAGAGGGATACTTCAACCTACAACTCCCGACATGACCTGCGGGTGCTTTAGCAACCCGGGGGGCTGCCCTCTAGTGTCTTGGAAAAGAGAGTGACTCCAATATGGCCTCTCCCTTTGTCCTTCCACCCAGCCAGTGCCCCAACCAGGTAATGTCCCAGGTTATCCGTCACATTCTGCATAGAACGCTATACAGATAAATATAGGAAATACAAAGCATTAAATAGAATAAAAAACAACCAGAGTAACATACTAAATTCAATACTAAAAGAAACTTCTGAACAAATTATAACACACACACAAATTATCTGAGCCTCTGGACAGAGATGTAAACTAAAAGAAGGGGAAGAATGTTAGATTAAGGTAAAAGCCTTCCTTTACAGATGACGTTTAAGTTGTTCTTTAAAGGTAAAAATGGAATCAGCTGATCTAATTAAGATCAGGAGGTCATTCCAAAGTCCTGTTTAGGTTTTTTGGTGACACTAAACTGGTCCAAGATGGGTAAGTGCTGGCTTGTGTGAAATTGCCAAGTACAGAATTTGTGTAATTTCCATGGCTTGTTCTCTGTGTATATATAATGCTGTTGGAATAGGCTGCAGCTTGCCATAATTATGGAGGAAGTGGGCTTGGAATAAAGGACCTTAATATTAAAGAAAGAGTTAAAGTTGATGGTGGATTCATGTGTCACACCCTTTCACTTCAATCTGTTCACAAATTACATTTGATTAGATTTCAGAGCAAACATATTGGCAAATATTGAAACTCTCCAAATAAACTGCAACAATAAACTGTTATTTCTGGTTAAGCTGATTTAGTTTCTTTCACTTTTCATTCCTAATTATGATAATATATTAGCATCATTATTTTTGGGTTGGTGCATAGCAGAAACACTTGTAACAGGTCAGCTCAAGTGGTATGTTTTTGGCCTCTACTTTTTTAAGTGAATTGGGAATATCTTGATAAGCTGTTGTGGGGTGGTCACAATGCTTTCTTTTTTAAAAGTAACAAGTTTGATGTGCATGATAAGCTGTGGTATGACACATGGACAAATGTAGATGTTATAGAGAATATAACAAAAGAAATGAGAGGATTGTGGGTTAAATTGTAATAAAGTCATAGCTCAAATATATTCACCATCGATGAGCCCCAAATACATATCACCATTACTCATATTAAAAGCTGTAACAGACATATTTACACAGCTACCATGGCATATGTCTCTTGTGGTAACCTTCTAGAGATTCCATCAAATGAAGGAAAGAAACTGGGCTGCAAAGTTTCAAGGCCCCTTAATGAATTGCAGTACCTAGTACAATGAAACACTACAAATGTTTATGTTCTTTAAGAAATGTTGTTATGATTGTGTCTTTGTTTTTAATATTTTCATTTTTGTTAATATTGTCTTTTTTCCCCACTCCCATTTCTGTTTTCTGCTTATGCATAATGTATTGTTGGTACTTTCCCCAGCCCCTTTCCTCAATAACTGGCACTTAGGGCCTTAAGGTGTGACTTGAAGTAGCCCTATATATATGTCTTATGATTGTCTCAGCTCTTTGATAAGGAATTAGCTAGCCTCTCTATTTTTTGTTGACTCCCACATTGTCTTTCAAAGTTCCATTGGGCTTTTGAGGATCTTTTAACCTTTTCATTTTGCTACTTTTCGGTCTTGCCCTTTTGCCTTTGTTCTTCTGGACATTTGTTTTGGTTAATATTTATCATTTGTTGTTATAAGCTCTTAATTCACCATCAAGCCAGAACCTTCTCTTGTCTGCCTGAAGAGGTTTACCCCAGATACAGCCAGTCCACAAATACTGCTTCCAGGCTTTGGCCTGGAAAGCCCCAGAAAAGGGAACTGACTTTATCTATTTAAAAATAACCACAGCATGTCGACAGTTATCAAGAAATCTCAGCAAACAAGGACAACTGTGAAATTCTATAGTTTGTATCCAAAAAGGTGACAAGGAATCCTTAGAAATAAAGATTTATTTAACAAAAATAAAGGAAAGTAACAGAAATGCTTGAACTAACCAAAAGAAGTTGAATTAAAGGCAATCCAGGTTAAGCAATTTCTAAAAAGGACTAATCAAAAGAGTAAACCCAATACAATGGCGAAAAAGTCCATAAACTAGTAATTGGCACTGAAAATGGCATTTACATGAGACACCAACACACTTTAATGAGCCACTACTGGATCTCCTCAGCCCTCAGCCTTTTATAGCTTAGTGGGAGGATCCAGTAGCAGATGTGTCAGGTTGGCTCCGCCCTTTAGAGTTTCACCAAAAAAGCACATGGAACCTGAGAACATTTAAAAAACAGTATAGAAATGGTTTTATGTACAATAAAACCAACAATAAAACATAAAACACACAATAATCCAATATGACACATACAGTATCAGTATTTAAATATATTGTTTCCGTTTTTTGTGTTACGAATTTTTTTGGATGTCCAAAACTTTTTTGAGTTTTGTTGCTATTAATTAGTTTTTAATTTAATTAAATAAATTTAATGAAAGCCTCATTTCCTTTTTATCTGAACCAGGAGTTTTGACAGTTCCTCTCTTTCTGTCAGCTTTATTGAGAGTATAGGTCTCTGACTTCTTGGTTGTACCAGACGTTTGTTGTTTTTTAGGCCTGAGTTATAGGATATGCTAATTTGGTGCCAACGCATTTATTACATGCTGTAGATCACAGGATACCATACCAAGCACCATGGACAAAAGTTTACCTATGGACATTTTAAATTGGTTATACAGTCCATTCCCAAATGTGGTTGTGTAACTGTTCATGTAAAACCTCAGCACTGCTTTAAAAGCCAGCCTCAACTGCAAATGACATTAAAAATTCATTTTTCTCCCTTTGAATTGACATCTTATTTATGCTTGGTTTAAGGGTAGAGATTTAAAATGGTTTAAACTATCAATAAAGATTTCATCGTTCAGCTTTTTCATAAATAGTACTTGCCAACCTCCTGGCAAGAAACTGGTGACAAGTTAAAAAGTATATTTCAAACCCTGATAAGACTGCAGGTAAGATTTATGAAATGAGGGAAAATTATTAAAGGAAGGAAATTACCACAAATGGTAGAGAGATATTAAGCTGAACATTTAAAACATTTACGCCATAAAACATTCCTACCAAGCTGTGGTGAGATGTTAAAATGTGAAGTGACTAAAGAATTTCTTTTTAGTTTTTATGAGATATTGAGCATTTCCAAATTAGTACCTGTGTCACATAAATAACTAAGAATAACATAGTTCTCAAGAATCATGGTCAGGCTTCCAAAAAGGTCTTAAATTGTTGTCAGAATTGTGGTGTGAGATTCTGTCAGCCTTAGTTTAAACGATTTTGCAAAATTATTCTTCTTCTTCAAAAACCAAAGGTGCAGACTCTCCCTGTGTAGTGCCCAGATAGATGTATCTGTTTTTCATTGACATCTTAGTTTCAGTTACAGTCACCATCAAAACCTCCTTGAACAGACCAAATCCCTGATGACCTGAAGGGTAGAGAGCCATTGTAGGGAGCTCATACCATGGGCCACTTGTGACATTTATTTTAATTAAAACATTCGGTGGCAAAACAAATAAACTGACATGAGAAATCAGCATGCCAGACATGCAAGTGATTAGGTTTGTATGTTTATTATATTTACAGCTGCATGAATAATGCAAAAATCTGATTATTAGACAGGATCTGAACATAGTGACCTTAAGATACTTCAGCTCCTGCTCTCATAAGACAATGTGAATAGTTTTGACAGTGGCGTATTGTTGGTCAGTTTCATGTATTGTCCCAGCAATGATAGTTGCTGGAAGGCTGTTGAGACCACTGGGAAAAATCTTCAATGCCCAGGAGTGCAGATTCAAGAAAAGAACACCTGCTCAAGCAATAGGCTATCATAACACCAATTTTGAATGCATTACAAAATCTACAGAGATGTGCTTTCATCTTTTTACGTGAGACACTAATTATAGTACACAACTCACCCTTCACAGACTATTTTGTCTCTGATACAGGAGTCACACAATACAATGGCTGAATCTTCTACAGTAAACTCTCTATTCATCATCTCTAAGGCTCCATGCCATAGCACATAATCACAACACCTACTTGAAAATTTGATGTGGATGAATCATTAGTGTCTTTCCTCTGGCTTCAGATTTTTTTCCTTCAAGCCTGTTTTGTCACAGAGAGTGTGTTTTCTTTAGTTACATTTTCCAAAGTGAGCACTGCTGAAAGACACTTTGCAAATAGGAAGACATAATATAATTTTTCCATATTGTACTGCCAAAAGGTGGAAAAGTGTCAAGCCACAAGGGTTGAGGTTGATAGATCAGAAAATGAAACATACAAATTCAAAACCAACAACTTAAGCCTATCCTTAGCAAAACTTGAATGTACACTGAAGTTGTGGTTAGTAGTACAATCATGTGCTTGTGTGCCAGAAAACCTGTGCTTTACTTTGTATAAAACTAACGGAAAGTATCCACAAACATGGACAGTGAATTACCCATGGCATCGATGACATCATATTGGTGCAACACCTGGAGCACACCCTTTGACAATGTCATGTAACAGTTCACCAAAAATGCAGCACCCTTGGAAAAATGAAATAGCGTTTCATTATAAATCTCATAAATCAAAATATAATGATTAATTTAGGAGGCTAAAACAACATTACAATCAGATAACGAAGATGCATTGGAATTCACGGCACTAAAAACCACAGAAAAAAAGTATGTTGAGAACATCATTCATAATACCCCAGGATCATGACACATGCATTCTCCATCCTTTGCCACTGATATGACTGGGGTTTGTTTTGAAATGTTCTTACATTATTTAGTAATGTTTTCAAATTTCTTTGTATACTATTATGTTTTTTAGGCCATTGATTTTTTCTCTTACATTTATTTTAGTTTCAATTTCATTTTCAAGTTATAAAAGTTATTTTGCATCTTATCATAATGTCCTGTTCATTTTTCTGGACATTGTTATTTTGTGGACAAGTTGCTACAACATTGATATTTGAGGATGTCCTGGAGTGAATGGCACTGAGCTTTATACTGTCACAGCAGTTAAATCTCACTCAACAAACTTTCTGGTTATCCGAGATTGTGGATTCGACAAAAAAATAGCATTCATTCTTTAACAGTTCTCTGTTTTCCTGTCTTTGGATTCTTTACTTCTGTTTTTTTTTTTTCGATTTTAATTTTTAGTTAGTGTTTTGGCTATAATGTTAATTTTTTTAAACTTTTCATGACTTTCTTCATGCATTCATCCTTTCCTCTGGCCAATTTTTCTATTTCTGCTACTAACCATTTGATAGTACTCCATTTGCCTGCAAATTGTTGTTAGCCCCTCCTATCATTGTCTGTTACTGTGTAACATTAGTCAGATGACAGTAATATGAACAATGTTCTACGGCAACAGACAGTGACAGGAGGAACCAGATGAAATTTGCAGGCAAAACACGTGGCAAGCAGTTGAGCCTCCTTAAATCCTAGCAGTCCAAAAACTATAAAAAGAAAAGAAGGTATTTTTCTTGTTAATAGATCTCTAATTGTTTGATTTAACTGGCAGGTTTTATCATTAAAACACCTCAACTAGACTGAACCCATTCTTTCAACAATGCAGGAAGCTACCTGCTGGCTTTATTTTTTGTTTCTCCTTTTTTTTCAGACTCCCTGAAGACATGTGACTACAATAGGGTTAGTATATTGCAGCCATTCCTGTCTTCTTTGGATGTTTCTGATCCCTGAGACATTCAATTACCTTTCTGGGACATTACAGCCATTTTCTAGTCCACTGCAGATAAAGATATACATTAGTTTTCAGTTGTGGATATTGACACTTTAGGTCCTTAAGTTTAGGTTCACCCCGCACCATTTATAATTAATAATTAATACAAGGGTTAAGTTTAATAATTGATCAGTAAGATAGACATTTCTGCCTCCCCTTCCAAAAATGCCTCATCATCTGCAGTGACAAGATTACCTTTACACCTTTAGGTAAGAAATTATGTTTATTACTGAACAGAGTTTAGAGACCTTACTGTCAGAGAACCAAATAACCTTTAAGTAACCTTCTTTTAATTTTACTTGTATGACTCTGTCAGCTAAAATATCACAAATTCACCAATATGCCCTACCTCTGGCTGCCATCTTGTCCCCATAACATATTGTATGCTTTTTCCAGATTAATAAAAACTGCAACAATGGCCTTCTTATTGCTTAATTTATTCCTTATATTTGACTTCAGTCGAACAAAATTATTCAGACTGCTTTCTTTTCTTCTTGAAATTCAAGAAAATATTTTTAATATTTTTTTAACTTTAATGGTTTATTATTCAGTCACACCATTTTATTTTCTAACATTCTTACGGGGCTAATTTTGAATCACCAATAATCTTATCCTTCTAGCCATTGGTAGGAAAACCCATGCAGACATATGGATATTGCATAAACTCCACATGGACAGAGATTAGTGTTCGCATCCACTTTTAACCTTCTAATTCCTAATCATCTGTAATAATTCTGATACAAATAAAGGAGTAAAGGTAATAAAAGCAACTAGAGATCTTGAAATATTCAGCTAAACAATTACAACTAAAGGAAAGCAATATGAATTTAAAACTTAAATTCTCACAGTAATACAGATGAGTTGAGTTTTCTAGGTTCTTGCAAATTATTTTGAGATGCTGCTGCACAGTAACTAAAAGTTCAATAAAAACTTGTAGTGAGTTTAAGTTTGATGAAGTGTGTTGTTCAAGGTGCAATATCCCACTACACACAGAGTTCAGTGATTGTACGACACCATTCCAAGGGCTAAAGCTGTTCTGAAGGCAAGGGAGGCTATACTCCTTATTTGGTTCTAGATTTTTGTATTTTCTTAGGGCCAAGTCTAAGGTCATTGTTTTGTACAGGAAAGGGTGGAGTGGCCATTCCAGGTGGAAGATGAGGTGTTGGCTCTAGAAAAGGAATTAAAGTATCTTGGGGTCTTATTCACAAATGAGGGAAGAAAGGAGCAAGAGATTGACAGGTGGATCAGAGCAGCAACCACAGTCATTTGAACATTGTACCAATCAGTCATGGTGAATAGAGAGCTGAGCTGAAAGGTCTTGATTTACTAATTGATCTGTATTTCTAACCTCACCTATGGTCACAAATTTTGGGTAGTAACCGACAGAAATATATTGTGGATACAATTGTCAGAAATAAGCTTCCTTCACAGGGGATTTGGGCTCAGCCTTAGAAATAGGGTGAGGAGTGCTGACATTTGGGAGGTACTCAAAGTAGAACCACTGCACCTTTGTATCAATTAGTCCACAGTTGAGGTAGTTCAGGCATCTGCTTAAGGGACCTCCTGAATGTCTCCCTGGGGAGGTGTTTTCTTGCATGTCCTACTGGGAGGATATCTTGGTGCAGACCCTGGACACAATGGAGTGGTTATATCTGTCAGCTGGCCTGGGAATGCCTCATTCCCCAAGGAGTTGGAGAAGGTGACAGGGAAAAGGGATATCTGGGTATCTTTGTCAGACTGATGTCCCTACCACCCAAACCTGGGTAAGAGGCACAAAATGGATGAATGTTAGGTGTAGGTATAATAGGGTGTCTATGGGGTGCCAAAGGGGCAAATATTTTGAGCATCTGAATATATAAAGCAAACATGAATATATATGGTCAAATATGGATATATAATGCCAGCTCTTAATCTCTATAATATACCCACCCAGTATACAGTCCTTGAGTTATCAGTTCAGTTTGATACAATTTCTTTTTGTAGATTTGTGCTAATATTTTATACATTAAATTACAGTCATAAGCCCAAAGCACTCCATATGTCTTCAGAAATAGCCTACATTAAATAAAATACAAAGATACAATACTGATCCTTATCTGTAAATCCTGCTCCAAATGTACAGTAAGTAGAGTAAGAAGATGAGTTGCCAGATTTTCCTTTACACCATTACAGGGCATGAGAGCTAATACCACTTTGAAATCTGATGCAAAACTATAAAACAATATCATTTAAATGATCTCCCTTTAAAAATACTTTTTGAGTCGGGCAGGTCAATGCACCAGGACATTGTACTGCTAGCTCCCAGAATATTCTGATTAAAATATAATCTTGGTCTGAGTTGGTTTCTCTATCTCTTCCTTTAAAGAATCTGAAAGATCCCTTCACATCCAAATCCATCTGATAAATTATGAAAAGCATGGAGGCTAACAGGTAAGACTGTGTCCAATATTTCTCCCTCTCATACTCCCAAATCTCCAATTCTTTCATTTTTTCCATGGCATTGACACACATACTGAAACACATCAAAGATGCCTGAAGCCACTATTTAAAAATGTTAATTAAATGTTCTATTTAATCCAACCATGACACTATTACCTCACACATCATATCATCCTTTCCTGATAGCTTTCTGCTTTTTCTCATTGTCTAATGTGTTCAGCCAGAGTGCTAGCTGCAGTAATTGTGACTCAGAGACATGTGTTTTATTTGTTTGTTTGTTTTCTTTATGGTTTTCTGCATATATAAATGAGTTCAGAAGTGCTGATTTTAAAAAAAGGTTAAACCAGCATAGTTGGAGACTAGTGTCCACATGTTGGTGGGAATGCTTTCCTACTTGGGCAGCAGAAGGTTCAGAATGCACTCTTGAAGCAGATTCATGTTCCATGGCTCCTCAGAACAGACATTGAGGGTTGTGGTTGGTGATAAGCAAATTACCAAGAAACAAGGCATGTCCTGTTTTTAGAAAAGCCTTCAAATGTAAGACAACAGATACCTACCCAGTTTGATAAGAGCATAACAATCATCTCCACCCTTTGTTTTAAGAAGCTAGGCTATGACTTGAAAACAGAGGTACAAGCATGGTATCACTCATGGCAAAAATCACTTTATTTGGTTCAATTCATAGTTCTAGAAATGTGGAAGTCTAGCAGCAGCCCAACTGTTAAAAGTAAATACATTAGTAATAAACCCAACGTGCATGAATGGTTTCCTTAACATTTTATTCAGTCATGATGACTGCCATGCATACACCAAATAATAAACAGTGGTGGTCTGTGGAGCACAACATGAGAACCACTGGGTTAGGTTGATTGGTGATTAAATTAACCCTGTAGGTGGAAGTGTGAGTTTGAATGGACTAGCTTCCCATGTAGACCTGGTGCCCAGTGCTGTTGGACTAGGCTCCAGCACCCCACAAGCCCCTGAACTGAATTAAAAAGCTTTGCAAATGTTGTGTTGTGTTATGCTGTACTCAGGCACCCAAAATGTGGATCACAGGTTTTGTGAAGCCAGGAGCGTTACCACTTTGACGTTGATGTATTCAATAAATTTTAAGGCTTTAATTTTGAGTTTGAGCTGCTTTCTTATTGGTAAGTCACTCTGAAAGATGCAGTTTTTAATAAAATCAGTATATGAAGCAGCACTTAACAAAGAAGAAATCTGGAGCAAATGGCAGTGAACAACACAATGAAATTATAAAATGCCGTTAAAAGTCTTGTTATTGGTTCATCTACAGTACTTATATACAGTACTCCACCCACGTAGTAGTGAAACAGGACAAACTTTAAAAATCAATAACCAAAAAGGTATCGCTAGCAAATCAGAGGCAAGGTGCACTCCAAAACACAGAGGTAGACCGACTCCCTACACCAAACATCACGCTTCCCCCTCCCCTCGGCCCACAGCCTCTGTCTCGAATTAGCGCAAATATATCGCTCCTGCAAGCGAACTATGATTCTTAGTGCGATGAGAGAAGTTGCAAAATTAGCAGGAATGTTCAAGCAAATGCTAGAAAAAAACCCAATCTGAATCTGTTAAGTAGTTCTCTCATTCTCTAGCTAAGCGAATGTGGTGAGGCTGTCGAGCAGGTCAGCAGCTTTAGGTTCCTCGGAGTCACCCTCACTGATGACCTTAAATGGTCAAGTCACACTGTGGCAGTAGTCAAGAAAGCCCAACAACACCTCTACTTCCTCAGGAGACTGAATAAAGCCCAGATGTCCCCCACAACCCTGTGCAGATTCTACAGGTGTACTGTGGAATCCATCCTGACAGGATGCATCACAACCTGGTACAGCAACTGCTCAGTTCAGGACCGCAGAGCTCTGCAGTGTGTGGTGAACACAGCACAGCAGATCACAGACACACAGCTCACTGCGATCCATGACATTCATACTACACGCTGTCTCAGAAAAGTAAATCATATCAAGCGGGACCCCAGCCACCCTGCACTGTCACTTTTCACCCTTCTCCTATCTGGGAAGTGACTAAAGTCCATTCGGATGTGCACCTCCAGGTTCAGGAACAGTTTCTACCCAACTGTAATCAGACTCATGAACAATCAGTAACCTTGTGTCACCTCCACTGCTGCCTGCACATATACTTCTGCCACTGTCTCTATTTATTCCTAGAATTCTGGTTTTATTTATTTACTTATTTATATTCATTTATTTATTGTGTGTGTTTTTTTTGTCTATGTTCACTGTCTGCAGGGCCACATGCAAGCAAGCATTTTATTGTACATGGTACTTGTACACATGACAATAAAGAATTGAAATTGAAATTGTAAGGTACACCCTGAGGCTGCTGCATCTCTCTCAGATTCCCGCTAATAAATCGGTACCACAGGTGAACTATGATACTTAGCAGGATGAGGAAGGTTGCAAAATTACTGGAATGTTCAAGCAAATTATAGAAAAAATCCATTAAGTAGTTCTCTCGTGAAAAGCGGACAGATGGACAGACATTGGACTTTATATATATAGAGATGTAAACAATTGTTTTTTGAACCCCATTGTTCTAATTTAGGGTCATGAAGAATCCAGTATCCAGCCAAGAGGCACTGAGTAACAACCGGGTGTTACTTTATGGGATTCCATCGCACTTAGTCACGCAAGGCAGCCTTAGACACCTAATGTCCTAATAAGAAAAGAAACTGGAGAAGACCTGCACGTGACACAGGGAGGAGAATTAACCTTCAAAAAAATGTGGACCAGGGTGGAGTTTGAAATCAAGGCCTGTGGTGTTCTCCCATTGATATACAGTACATATATGTTTTCAAAAATTAAGTGTTTAAAAGTAATGATTATTTATTTATTTATTTATTTATTTTCTTGTGGATATACAGTAATTTAATGATGCATTTATCTGTTGAATAATGTTGTGGCAGGATAATTGAAAACAATGTGAAAATGATCAAAATTCGATGCAGTTCGCTATTTGAGTTGAACAAACTGTTTTAAAGGATTTGCAATTGTACATAGTAAAATTTGTTTTAAATTATGCAAATTATTTTTAGATTGTTTTGAATTCAGATCAATTCTTTTTAATAAAATATTTCACAAGATGAAAACATGCAACGTACCTACTGTATACGTAATATAACTTTGATATTCTAAACCCCTAAATCATCCATCCATCCATCCATTATCCAACCCGCTATATCCTAACTGCAGGGTCACGGGGGTCTGCTGGAGCCAATCCCAGGGTGCAAGGCAGGAAACAAACCCTGGGCAGGGGGCCAGCTCACCACAGGGCGCACACACACACACACACCAGGGACAATTTAGGATCGCCAATGCACCTAACCTGTGGACTGTGGGAGAAAGCCAGAGCAAACCCATGCAGACATAGAGAGAACATGCAAACTCCATGCAGGGAGGACCTGGGAAGCAAACCCGGGTCTCCTAACTGCGAGGCAGCAGCGCTACCCACTGCGCCACTGTGCCGCCCCCCTAAGTCATTATTCTGTTATTAAGAGACTTGAACTTTGGCAGGACACTTAAGATACCATGGTTCAAACTGGAAAAAAAGAAAAAATTGAAATCATTCCTAAAGATCAATACTTAAGAGCTTAGTGCATGGGAAAGGTGGCTGGTGGATGTATATATTTGTTTATGACAGTGCCATCATCCAAACCACTTTTTAGTTCACTTTTCTAGTAGGCCATTTTACAGTGACCACTTAACCTCACTTTCTGGAAAAAAATGTGAAAATACTCTTATTTAAACATGAACACAGCATTAGAACTCTGTGAAAAAGGCACCTAGGGTGAGAAATAGTCTGGAGTTCAAATTCTGTATGCTGGCAGCACTTTCTGCACTACTTGCATCAAATGCATGGGCTTCTGATTTTTAAAAATTGCATCTATATACAATTCGGTATCTGTCTGTGTGGCTTATACAGTACATGCACACTGTTGGGTGTATTCAGCATTATTATTTACAATCTATCAGAATTATATTTGTAATATACAGTATGTAGTATATAAATGCAATGAATTTTCCATGCAAGTACTAGGTGCATTACAAACATTAGCACTGCAGTTGAAACTCCTATAGCAAATGGCAATGGTGACAATAGGAAAACTGACACTGTAACTTCATAAAGGAAAATGTAAATAAAAATATACAAGGGATGTGCAAAAAATTTCCCCGCTTTTTTAACTCTATTTAAAGAATTTCAAAAATAAATTATATCACCTTTCTATGCAAAAGGGCAATCTTCCCAGTGTTGTACCAATTTTTTAATACCCAAATACTACTACTACCACCTTCACCATTTCCAACTGAAATATAAAAGTGGGGAAACGTTTTGAACGTACCTTGTACACTATAATAGAAGTCACTTAGTTAGTTAAAGCACAACAATTAAAAAAATGGTATAAATAAGTAAGAACTTGCAAAAGGAACTGTAGTTTTTGTTCCTCTTCCTCAAGAGAATTGAAGATATAGGATTGACTGTCAGCTGTTGCCAGAAACAGACTACAGTATATTTGATTTTAGGCTTACAAAGGCACTGTTTAACTGTTTAGAATGCAGCCTGTTTTGCAATAGTTGTTGCAGATAAATCTGGGAATATTCAAATTTGTCTGTTTTCGAATAGGATCTCCTCCCTCTACCTGTAGTAAAATATCAGGTTTTCTTTACCCCATAGTTTATCGGATCTAACTAACAAACTTCTAGACTTTGAGGGATTTCATTCCAAATTTCATTGGATCTGATTTCCTAATTTTTTGTGAAGTCCTTTGATTCTAAAGTTTTTCATTCTATGTCTATCTTTAGACACTACAAGATTGTTACAAAGCATACTGAATTCAGATTGTAGTGCAGTTGATCTTTTAATTGAGGCAAATATTATTTGTTATCATACCTTGATACAAGCTGTGAGCAGGAGCTTACTTCCTTCAGGTGAACCCCAAATACTTTGATATTATCCTTAAATTTGCTCATTTTTTTCCTATACTTTGTCCATTTTTTGCTACATTTACTTCCAGCAATCCACATTTTTGCTTGATTATACTGTACTTCCAGATCCTTCATATCATGGCTCATATTCTGACTGTTCTGAATGAGATACCCAGTGCCTGTTTGATAAAATCTTCCTCACATTTTATTGCTACCATAACCATACCTCAATGTAGCTAAGATTTTTTTTAGGTGTGGCCAAGTTAACCTTTGTGCCACAAATACCTCTTTAAACATTAACCTTAAAGCTATATCTTGGTTTCATCTGATCTCAAAACCTTTCCCCCATCACAATTTGGTCATTCTCTTGCTCTCTGACAAACTTGTGACATGTTTTCACATTGCTGTTTTTCAGAATTTTTTTTTTTCTGTGCCATCTTCCAATCCAGGCCAATGCTCTATAGAGCTCTTGATAAGGTTAGCTGGTATCAAATACTGAATTCTAAAGGTCCTTAAAAGTGTATATTATATATAGCAAGGACTATAAAGAAGTACTGCAGGATTTATTTCTATTGTGGACTAAGCCTGTGTATGTTCATCTATTTGTGTCCATGTCCAGGTTTTCATAGTTTGTATGTTTGCGCCCAGTAATAAAATTGAAAGTTAGGTAGAGCTACACCACCTTCTGCCTTAGGTCTTTGTAGGGTCGCCTTTTGGATACGTGGATGTTTTGAATTCCAAATAAATGAGGTTAATTTCTTAAAAAAATCATTTATTCATATATATTGGAATGTTTTGAAATAGAGAAAGAAACTTAGGAAAGATATTCATCTTGACAATGTTAATTCTTCCAGCTAAAGTGAGATGGAGGGTAGACCATCTATGCAAGTCTTGCTTAATTATTTTCCAAGCAGACAGCAAAATTTTGTTGATAAAGGGCTTTATGTTTATTTGTGATGTTTAACCCTAGGTATTTAAACTGACGTGCGATGATAAAAAGGAAGGTGTCCAATCTAATATTGTGTGCTTGAGAATTCACTGGAAAGAGTACACTTTTGTTCAAATTAATTCTGAGACTAGAACTCTTAAAATTCTGTTAGTGCTGTTAGGATTGCAGGCACAGTATTTTGTGGATCGGATATATACAGTCAAGTCCTTCTCTGATAATCCCCTTTATCTCATAAGCATTTTGACAGTAAACTGCCAGTGGCTCAATGGCGAATGCAAAAAGCAGTGGTTACATGGGACATCCTTGTCTAGTACCATGTTCTATTTTAAAGTAGACTGAATTAATGTTGTTAATACAAACTGAAGCTTCTGGACTGGTATACAGTAGTTTGACCCATGCACAATTGTTCAGGCCAAACCCAAATTTCTCCATAATGGTGAAAAGGTACTTCCATTCAACGACATCAAATGCTTTTTCTGCATCCAATGATAATAATATCTCCATGGGCGTTTGACTTTATGGGTGAATACAGTAATCCCTCGCTATATCGCGCTTCGACTTTCGCGGCTTCACTCTATCGCGGATTTTATATGAAAGCATAACTAAATATATAACGCGGATTTTTCACTGCTTCGCGGGTTCTGCGGACAATGTGTCTTTTTACTTCCTGTATATGCTTCCTCAGTTGGTTTCCCCAGTTGATTTCATACAAGGGACGCTATTGGCGGATGGCTGAGAAGCTAACCAATCAGAGCACGCAGTTAAGTTCTCCTGACTGAGAAGCTAACCAATCAGAGCACGCAG
>JANRMT010062791.1:121625544-121680601 GCA_026402145.1 Polypterus bichir lapradei
GTCCTTTTAACCAGGGTGCAAAACGAGTTGTAAGTGGATGTAATAAGGCAGTAGTCTGGATGGAATCTGCTTTAGGGATTTGGATTGAAGACTGCCAGAAGAAGAACAACGGCAGTGCTACACAATCGCCTGAAGTGGCTCCTTTACAAGGGCTGTAACGCTCTCCTTTGTTGTGCAGTAAAATTAAACTCATTGTTATCGGACAAGTCATCGTGTCATTGTTGGTGAGTAACCATAAATAATTAATACATTTACTGTATACTATTTTTCTTGCAATGTACGTATTTATTGCTGGTGACCTGTCTATCGTAATGGCTGTAACATATGTGATATCGGAGACACTCAATATCTTTAAAATAATATTTAGGTTTTACTGTATATAAACAGTGTGTGTTTATATACATAATTTCAATGAATCTTACCTAATATCTAAGAGAATACAAAGGGATTATGCTGTATAACGCTGCGGGGAATATTTATAAACAGTGCGGGAGAGTTTATAAGGGCTTAAAATATATAAAAATAACCATACAAACATATGGTTTCTACTTCGCGGATTTTCACCTATCGCGGGGGTTCTGGAGCGCAACCCCCGCGATGGAGGAGGGATTACTGTATATAATATTAAATAGACATCAAAGATTGGAAACTAAGTTTCTGCCTTTAATAAATCCAGTTTGGTCTTGTGATATTACCGAAGGAAGCACTTTCTCAGTCCTTCTAGCTAGGACTTTGGAGAGTATCTTAACATCATTATTCAAAAGTGAGATTGGTCTGTATAATGCACATTGTAATAAGTCCATATTTTGCTTAGGAAAGATGGTAATTAAGGTTTGTCGAAAGGTAGAATTGAGGTTTGTTGAGGTAGAATTTTATTGTCTGTAGCTTCTGTAAAAGTTGCTAATAAAAGGGGAGCTAGCTTAACTGAGAATTTTTTATAAAATTCATCAGGGTAGCCATCAGGGCTTGCTGCTTTCCCACTCTGAAGCGAGTTTATAGCATCTACTAATTCTGATAGTGCCAGAGGTTTATCCAATTCCTCTGCACTGGGAATATCTAGTTGTGGTATCTGTAATGCATCCAGAAATGCATTAGGTAATGTCTTGTCTTTTTTAAACTGAGTAGAATATAAGGACTTACCGTACTCTCTAAATGTGTGCTTTATATTTTTATGGTCAATGATTTTATCTCCGTCTGTGTTGGTAATTGCTGGGAATGCATTGCGAACTTCCTGCTTGTGGATTTGTTGAGCTAAAATCCTATTAGCTTTCTTTCCGTGTTCATAGTAATGATGTCTTGATTTAAAAATAAGTTGTTTTGTTTCTTTAGTTGTCAAGAGATTGAGTTCTGAATGCAGAGCCAGTCTTTTCCTGTGAAGTGCTTCATTTGGACACCTAGCATGAAGCTTTCTGGCGCTTATATGGATTCAAGATAGAATCAAGGTATACAAAAAAAAAAAAAATCAACTTTAGAAGAAAGCATTAAATAAAAAAAAAAACTGATGAAAAATTCAGACTCCTTAATCTAGAAAACCCCCAACACCATGTATAGATCGAGGCTAGAGAAGTTACAAAGCCCATGAAAAATAAACTGACTATCATAAAAATTGAAGATTTATTTTGCTAAATAGGGACAACAAAAGATAATGCACAGAAGACAAAAAAATGGAGTTACATAAAAGACAATTGAGACAAACAGTTCCAGATGAAGGATCCAGTAGTAGTGATGTCAGGGTGGCCCCACCTCCTGAGGCTCCACCCGCAAAGTGCAGGGACCATAAGGACACTTAAAGGTGCTACACATACATATTAACAACCAAGAAAATGTACACATGACATACTGTAACATTCATCTACATTCAACGCTTTGCAGGCACTGTAGCCCTCAGAGGAGTTTGTTACAGGTTCTAGATCCTTATCTATCCATTTCAGGATTTTAGGGGTTCTATCCCATTAGAACTGGCAAAAATCTGAAAACAGGCTTGGGCAGGACTGTAGTCCATCACAAGGACCACTTTTACTAACACACATAAATGCACACACATTAACCATCTTCAAACACAGTGACAACTTGCAATTATCAATTAACTTAATCAAAAACTAAAAAAAAGAACTTTTGCAATGAATACCTTCTTTGCTTGAGCATGTTTGGCCATTGTAATTTTTATAAAGTGGGTCTTGCAAAGCTATTCAGTTAAGACAAATGTTTAGGAATAACAGACTTTATTAAAGAGACTGACAATTACAGATAAAAGTTGAATGTGGCACTGATTATAAATTATACATTTTCAGATTTTTGTGGTCTCAAACCTGGACACTTGTGCAGCATGTATGCCTATGCATAAAGCCCATCTTTAGTTTTTAATGCATGATTTATGTTATCATCATCAGAGAGGAGACCGGGCAAGGGGAAAAAAAAACCTTCCACAAATGAATACATTTAATTCCAGACAGTGGTTGATGTGGAAATTAATAAATATCAGTACTCTATTTTTGTCAGGTTCTGGGTCCTCATAACGATGCTATTAAAATTTAACACAAAGTTTTAATCAGACTTTTCCCATCAGAGTTTTGACAATGCTATTATATGTATATTACATTGAAGGAAGGGGTGTTGGGGTATTTGGGGCTTCCCGTGTGCTGCTCTAAATACAGTATACTGTGAGCATGTTTGTTTTGGTGGAGCAATGTTTTCTTAGCCTGTCAGACATTTCAATATTTTTCAGTTATTTATTAGTACACAAAGCCTGAAATCAGGACTATCCCTGTCACTGCAATGGGTGGTCACATTTGTAGATTATTCTGACAGTTCAATAGTGAATCATTTGTTGATGTGAAGTTGATTTAATGTAATACTGAATAAATGTTGATTTAATGTTCTATATAATGTCATAGGGTAAATCATTCATAGCTAGATAACCTTTTGTTCTCCTTGCTTGCAATTTGTATTTTTACGGTAAGATCATTTAACTTACTTGTTAAAACTTAAAGCATCAGGAGGACTGAGTTGCTGATACACTTGTTCTCTCTTCCTTGCACACAAACCTTTGGGAAGACTTCATAAAGCAGAAACAATTTGCTGACAAAGAGGTTTCTGCATGTGTGTAGCTGAACCTGAAGATCAAGGATTGCTGTCCCACGCTCAAGAAGCCAATGACAGCGACTTTCTACTCACGTACACAGTCTGCTGGTGTTTCATTAACTTGTATTGAGGATCTGTTTTCTGTCAGTAGCGGCTATCAGAAGTGAAAGAGAGAAACAAATATAACATATACAAGTTGTTGAAACCACTGTCAAGGTAAAATTGAAATAGTAAACTCATTTGTTGTTGTCACACAGAATGTACCTTTGTTTTAAGATGGACAAGTTCATAAATTTCATGCAGTCTCATACAGAAGAACAGACGGACAGCCACACGGCTATCGCAATAGGTGCTTCACATGTTATATGTGAATACACATACAAAAAAGAATTAAACATAACAGAAATTACATAAAACATGAAAATAAAAATTCAAAAACAATAACAAAATCAAAAATGGGGAACTGGGGTGGGATCATTTTAGTTTGCAAATATTTAATTTATTATTGTTTAAGACATTCCTTAATATCTGTTTTATCACCGGTTGCTTTTTTGTCTCTATTAGGGAGTGTGTACGAGTCGGGCCAAGGCTGGGTGAGTTCCTGGGATCGCCACCTAAATAATAAATAAATCAATGTCATATCGATGGTGTTAATCTTTACTGGGTTTTAGTCCACTACACAACTATAAACTACTACTAATTTTTAGTCTTTTTATTTTATATGTAACTAGCCATGGTACCTGTCAAAGACAGGTAATAGAATAAAAATATTTGCTATCTCTTGCCCTACATGTACTTTCAGTGCCTTTGCTCTGTATTTTTGTATTTCTGTACCTCCCTTCACCAGTGCCCACTTTTCTCAAGCATGTACTCGTAAAGCCTGCTTCTCAGACACTCATAATTTTCAAGGCATGTACACTTAATGAAGACACTTTAGAATGATTTACTCCTGAGGAGATTAAGTAAGTAAGAGGTAATGGAGGACTGACCAGGGGTCAGACCAATTTCCACCAACAGACAGATGTCAGCCAGTGATTCCTTCTTTGAACCCCTACTGTTTAATAAGAGAACTTGCAAGGGTGCCTAGGCTTTTACTAGAATTAGGTTTGAGGGATGCAGGCAGGTAGTGCAAGCTGACATTTGAGGAGGAGAGAGGGGTAAGGAAAATGAATAGAAGGGTAACTGGTTGTGGCAATGCAATGTTTGTGTAGTGGTTATAAGCTAACCCACCTCATAGACAAGGACCAGATCCTGTATAATCAGGCCTAGAAGGTCTTATTGGGTTTCTCCTTACATACTGTATGTCTTGCTGAACAGTCTATTTAAAACCCTTTCAGCATGACTGAACTCTCTGTGTCATGTTTAAATTTTTTGGGTATAATTTACATTATTGTTGCAACCTCCTTGATTATGCCATTCTTGTTTGTGTCATAGTGGTTTCCTGATACTCTTTCCTGTTGTAGCAATACTGACGTGACTGTGTTAAAGTGTGAAATGGCTGTCGACTTATTTACAACTAAGAGTGTGCAGATGGTCTCCTGCCACCCCTTTGGCTGAAATTTACCATCAAACCTTAACAACTAAGCAACACATTTTAGAAAATGTAAGGTTAAGTTGCTCTGTGTAAATGAGAGGGCATTTCTTTTGGTATGCAGAGGGTGCATTTCTCTATCTGATCATGCAATATCACTCAAAACTAAATACCTCTTGTAAAGCATATAACAGGTGTCAGACATCCTCGGGCTGAAAGACTTTGCCATCCTTTGACCTGCACTCCAAAAAGCTGGGCCTATGTGCACTCAATAAACCAATGAAAAATGCCCACTCCTTGCTTTATAATCCCTGTCAGCACTAACTCTACATTCTGCTTCAGTTCAACTTGGGTCAGTGTCTTCTTACTTCAACAGATCCTCTGTTGCCTAGGGTGTGGCCTGCAACAAAGGTTAAAATGGCCCTACTGTTGTAAAGGAAAACCAAATGCCATAACTTAGCAACTGAGTTGGGCAAGGGTGCCACATTCAGTCCAGTTTCACTAAAGGACCATAAGGTGCACAAGTGGGTGAGACCATACATATAGGCATTGCATTTGTCTAACTAAAGAAAAGAATGGACTGATACTCATCTCTCAGCAGACATAGTTATGCTAACAAGAGCTGATCACCATGACAGGCTCTAAATGTTGTAACTGAGTAAGCACAATGTGTGATCAAAACAAGAGAGAGAAAGAAAAACCTCTGGACAAACAAACAAGAAATGCTTTCATTGTTCTTCTTTGGGCACCAGAAGGATTGTGTAGTGAACCGATGCTTGCCTGGATTATTCATGATAATTCTTACTAATTCAGCGTAGTGTTTCCAACTGCTAAACAAAAACTTAAAAAACTCACAGCAAATATTTTTTTATAAGTAGATATTCTTGTATTTTGGCACACAAAGGTGCCCCTGTTACAGTAGATATAAGTTTGGGAGTTCAGGAGTCTCTGTTGGTGTTGTTTTTCTTTTCATTTACAGGAGGACTGATGAGATAACTGTTGTAAACAGGTGCACAATTTGATAAGTCATCATTTTCTGAGGTGACCACAGTAGATTTTTATCTAGATACTTATTTAATCTAAATGCACATATCCAAAGGTGTTAAAAAGAATTACTGTCAAGTGGTTTATTGCACTAAAAAAGACAACCAGGAACGCCCTCCGTTACTATATCTGGACAGTATTTGCAGAGCCTGAGCCCTCACTTCACATATATGTTGTGTTTTGTGTCTCTAGGAAGGTTTGATCACAGGCGGAACAATACTTAAGATATCGATAAAGCTGTTCAATTAGAATTTTAATAGATTATCACATATTTTCAATAATAGCTTTAAGGAGATGTGCTTTCAAGATGGAATATACACTGCAAAAAATGCAGATGCAAAACCTAGACAAAAAAAAATTCAAATGTGACTTTTATTTTAATGTGATTTTTTATTTTAACAAAAAAATCTGCCAATGGGGTTAACACAATTTACTTGACAAGATTTCTTAAAGTAAGCTAAATAATTGTAAATATACATTTTTTGATAAGTCGATAATTCTTACAATAAGGAAAAGTGCCTTCCAACAGGTTTCTTCTTCCCAATTTAATGCACAATTATATTCTTATTCTGTTTTCACTCTTCCACTCCTCACAGGCAAGGGGTCTCCAACTCCTCTGGGCATCAGCTTCCTGAGTGAGATGAGGCTGAAGCTGGGAGCCAAGTCTGGATGAAGTCCCCCAAAGTAAGGATACCTGCTCTCACCAGCTCCTTGCCTTGCCTTACAACATCTTCACAGAAAGGGTCACAGAAATCTAGAGCAAACTACAAAGTTTATTAGATTAGATTAGATTCAGCTTTATTGTCATTGTACAAGTATAGTGAAATGCGGTTTAGCATCTAACCAGAAAGTGCAAATAGTAGACTAAGGTACAATAGACAGTAGGTGCAAATATTGCATTAAAGTTCAATATACAGTATGGTGCAATGAGGCAGCATAAAAATGAGACTATGTATTTTTATGATATTTGAATTTACAGGTAATATGTAAAGGAAGAGTATATAGATGTGAATACTGATCAGTAGTACAGATACATGGTATGAATAAATATAGATAGATGAAATATTTTTATATACAGAATAGATATATATAAACAGGTGAAAATATACATAGAGTATAGTCAGAGGTTATTGATATTTAGAAAGGTTAGCTATTGAGTCATAAAGGTTGAGAGTTCAGAATTGTGATCGTGTCATGAAAGTCCATGGCTGGGATGAGAGGCATCCTTGATGATGTTGCAAGCCCGTCGTAGACACCATGTATTCTGGAGGTCAGTAATAGTCAGCAACAGGATGGAGATGATGCCCTGGGCAGAGCCTTCCTGTGAGCTATGGAGCAGTTGCCATACCACAACATAATGCAGTTTGTCAATATGCTCTCAATAATACAGCAGTACAAGTTCAATAGAATCTGAGGAGACAGCCAGGCTTTCTTTGGCCTCCTCAGAAAATAAAGTCATTGTTGAGCTTTTTTTAATCAGACTGTAAGTGTATATTGTCCAAGAAAGGTCCTCGGAGATGTGGAGGCCCAGGAATTTGAAGCTGGAAACACATTCCACCTCAGTACCTGGCTGTTTAATCTGATAGACTAGGGTCTATTGGTTAGATAGTCAATGTGTCCAATTACAAAGAGAGGTGCTCATGCCAAGGTTGGTGAGTTTAGTTACCAGATTGGAGGGGATGATTGCGTTAAATGCGGAGCTAAACTCAACAACATCACTTGTCCAATACAGTCCCCACAGTGAAGCATGGTGGTGGCAGCATCATGCTGTGGGGGTGTTTTTCAGCTGCAGGGACAGGGCGACTGGTTGCAATCGAGGGAAAGATGAATGCGGCCAAGTACAGGGATATCCTGGACAAAAACCTTCTCCAGAGTGCTAAGGACCTCAGACTGGGCCGAAGGTTTACCTTCCAACAAGACAATGACCCTAAGCACACAGCTAAAATAACAAAGGAGTGGCTTCACAACAACTCTGTGACTGTTCTTGAATGGCCCAGCCAGAGCCCTGACTTAAACCCAATTGAGCATCTCTGGAGAGACCTAAAAATGGCTGTCCACCAATGTTTACCATCCAACCTGACAGAACTGGAGAGGATCTGCAAGGAGGAATGGCAGAGGATCCCCAAATCCAGGTGTGAAAAACTTGTTGCATCTTTCCCAAGAAGACTCATGGCTGTATTAGCTCAAAAGGGTGCTTCTACTAAATACTGAGCAAAGGGTCTGAATACTTAGGACTTGTGATATTTCAGTTTTTCTTTTTTAATAAATCTGCAACAATTTCAAAAATTCTTTTTTTTTTGTCTGTCAATATGGGGTGCTGTGTGTACATTAATGAGGGAAAAAATTAATTTAAATGATTTTAGCAAATGGCTGCAATTTAACAAAGAGTGAAAAATTAAAAGGGGGTCTGAATACTTTCTGTACCCACTGTACCTCTGAAATTTGTCGTGCACGTCATTTCAGTTACTTTTTCTCCATTTACAATTATTTTTTAAGAAAAAAAAGAAATGGGAGGATGCAAAGGTAATGCTTCAGATGGGCCTCTTGTGAAGGCATTAGAGTCTTTCTTTCTTTCTTTCTTTCTTTCTTTCTTTCCCCTGATTCTAACTTCTGCTTTTATGAAGAGCTGGTAAGATTTTAACCTTTACCCTGTACAAGTATTTTATTTTGGGACTTTGTCAGTGAATTTGTTTGTTGGACCCTTTTTGAAGTTTGTTTTTTGTTCACTCTGTTCCTTTTGAGGCTTTTGGTGATTTTTTGGTCTTTCTTTCTAGACTTTGCAGGTAATTTAATAAATAAAATTAATGATATTATTGATGCTTAGTCTTTTTGGCCAGGGTTTTTGGCATTCCATCACTTTGTGGTATTTCTTTTAAAGTAAAAACACAATGCCTATGGCTTTTTTTTTTTGTTTTTTTTTTTCATTGTGTTTATGAGGTCACCATGTCACCATGTTGGGTTTGTAAGACCATTTCCTGTTGTCTTGTCACAACAATGCTGCAATAATTTCCTTTTCCTGAATAAGATGGCTGCACACAGCTCATGGTGTCCTACTTTGAACAAAAATTCAATTACAAATATCTATTGACTTTTCTTAGCAGAGTTTGTGGTAAGAAAACCAAAGCAGATACAGACTTTGGCTTCACTTCTGGTTTCTGCTTTGTCTTTAATAACAACAACAACAATGTTTATTTCTATAACATATTTTCATATAAAGCATGTAGCTCAAAGTGCTTTACAAGATGTCAAACAAACAAATTGCAAGAAAAAGAACGAAATTAGAATTAAATAAGTATATAAATAAATAGTTTAAATACCAAAAATAGTAAATAATAATAAATCAATACACATGTTCCGTTTTGCTTAATTCCATGGTTTCAAAACCCCTGCCTGGCTTTTGACCATTGTTGTGGGTACAGCAACGCACTGTCAGCGCATGATTTCAACGTCTCTCTCTCTCTGCCATTTTTGCCCTTTGCTTATTAATTTATCACCTTGACATTTTTAGACATCACCTAATTTTATCATGGTGAGAAAAAGTGAAATGTGTGTCAAAGGTTTGGTTTGCAAAGCCAGATGTGTAACAACTGGAGACAACCATGAGTGAATTTCGTTTAAAACTAGGTGTGTACAATTAGATGGCTCACTGAGTGTCACATTTCTAAACCAAAGCCTCATGAAGGCAGCTCTCATAGAAGGTGTGGGGATTTTGAACTGTAAAGAACAATGGCGCTCAACATACCAGACATATCTGAGTTGGTTTCGATTCCAACAAAGAGGATTAGGGCTTGTCAGACACATGGTATATGAGGCTACTAAGCATCACTGGTCTGGCCTGTTCTGAAGCAGGCTAAAGATACAGCTTAATGGTGTATCGTGGAATAAGTGTCCATGAAGTTTCTGCTCAATGTGAAACAAAACCTCTAAGGGCTAGTTTACAAGATGAGACACAAAAATAACCGGATTGGTAAAAAAAATTTTTATTGATGAATTACAGCATTCTAAACATTGTCACCTTCTATATACTCCCTCTCCCGATGTCTAAACTGCTCCATACGTATCTTCCATTGAAACAGTGCTGGAAGACTTCTTGCTTGAGGATCTTCAATAGGCTTGCCATTTTTGTCTTCACTTTATCCATTGAAGAAAAATGTGTTCCCTTCAGGTCACTTTTTATTTTCGGGAATAAGTAAAAATCACAGGGAGCTAAATCAGTTGAATCAGGAAGATGATCGAGGACAGGAATATTTTTTTCAGTCAAAAACTGCTTTACAGAAAAAGAGAAAATTCATGAGAAATCTGATGTTGATTTGCTGTTTGATTTTTCACCCGACATTATCGCGGCAACTCGTGTAGCGATTGTTGCGCAAATACTGACTGGGCTATTCACATGATATTCCTAGCCTGTTTGAGAGGGAGTGTAGGAGGGGATATAGTTCTATGATTCACGTCCAACCGACCTTCAGACGGTTTTCCGGGAAAGCCCCAAGCCCAGTCCAGTTATTTTTGTGTCTCACCTCATATACTTCATGCTCATAACACTTACACACACTCATCATGGCTGCCATTGCTCCCAGTGTTATTTTGATGTGTCCTCTGAGCACATAATCAGCAACTATTGTGTGCAAGAGTTGAAGTACGAGTAAAAATATGGGTGGCAAGTGTGTTCAAGTGTTGACACGTGACATCAGCATCATTGTTTAGTATGTGACAGCAGGCTTGCAGATCCAAGGGGATCAATGTGCGTCCTTTGATGTTTGATGAATAATTAAATGCGAGGAAGCAAATCATGAGACTTAAACACTGACATGTGAATGTCTTTATGGTGCTTTACTTCATCCATTTGTGGCATGGGCAATACAAGGGGCACATATTCCCCATTGTAATGATGCAATACATTTAAAGGTTTCACATACCATCTTCTGTATCGCTCTTGCCATCATTATTTTTTTGCTCTTTCGCAACAGAATCAGAATGCAAAGAAGTTTGATTTTTTACATCTTTCTTCCCTTAACTTATAACACAGTGAAACTGGATGTTGTTTTTTCACCGTGATGATTTCTCGCACTGCCACCTGGTGGAATCCTCCAGATTTACTTAAAATACGCATACAAGTATAGTCAGTACACTGCTTGCAAAGCAGCAGCATCCTCAAACTCACACATCGTGTACCATTAAGTATATCCCCGGCCTAAAAAGAGTTCCGGGCATATCTAATTCTTGTTTAAATCAATCATACATGTTCATTACAAAATACTAAAGCATCATAACATAAACAATCTGTTGAAAATAAACAACATTCCAATTATGTCATTTATTATGATGTTTTTGTAGCATATCTAATGTTGCTGCATTCTTAGATAAATGATCATTTAATGAATCTGATATTCATTGCAAAGCTGTAAAATATTAAAAGCTACATTATTTACTAAAAACCAATGACAATTAATATAATTAATGTATCATATATAAATTATCATATATAAATTATTGTACCATTCATCCCCTTTCTCTTTTTTGTCAGCAAGAGAATGTAAGGAAAAGGTTGTGACAAGGACAACACTTCAGAGATTATATAAGTTTGGGGCAGCCACCCATATATTATACCCCGGCTACAAACGTTTGAAAAAGTTTTAACAGAGATGTTCATACGACTGAGTCCAAAATAGAACTGATGAGGAGGAGGTAAGATGGCGGCCTTAAAGGCCCAGAGAGGAAGTGACATCATCAGAAGGGCAGGAAGTGGCATCATCGGGGAGTCAAAACCGGAAATGACGTCATTAAAAGCCCTGACCCAGAAGTGATGTCAACAATGGCACCGGAACCTGGTTGGATTTCCTGGGAACGGTCTGCAAGGAATTGAGAAAGACAGTCAGCACACTCTGCCGCCCCCTGGTCTGATATGGTATTAGCAATACTTAAGCCCTTCAGCTGCTTCCTACTTGCACGTGCGTGACAAGGTGTGGTAGAAAACAACAAAAAATAGGTTAAAAAAGCAGTGTACAATAATGTTAAAATTGTATTTCATAATAGTTATAATTTTGCCAATTCAAAGTCTGTATACCTCTAACACTAAAGTAGTAGTAGATGTTTATAGAAATGTACAAAAAAATGCCACATTTCAGCATTCTCTAGGATTAACTGTGGTGTGTTCCTGTCTTCAAATACTACAGAGAGCTTACAAACCATCAGCCAAAATAATGAACAGAAAGAAAGCAGCCTGTCACTTTTGATATAAGTGTTACCCCCTTGAACCACCTTTAATCAGCGTGCAAGGCCCTGAGTTCTTTATTATGGTTTTGCCACCTCTATTATTGGCATGTACAATATATAACACCTTCAGCCTTTGAACACTTAACCAAAGTACAATTTACTCCATATTTAAGTTAAAAAACCTTCTCTTTACTTAAATGCAAAATGAATAACAGGTTTCCAAAATCAGCATTTTACAAATATATACAACACATAATAAAACACAAACACAAAATTATTTACAGCTATATATATCGTCTGTCCGATACTACTGGTGAGCTCACTTTTACTACAGTCAGTGAAGTTTACTCACTACGTTGGGGGCCCGGGTGTGTGGTGGCCAAACAAGCAAAACCGAAACTTGCCCCTTCACTTGAGGATTTAGCTCAAGCCACATAAAACAAACAAAAAAAACACACAGATGTTAATTAAATGTACTCTCCTTTCTCCTCGGGTACCTCCTTTGGGCCTCTTGTCTCACTCGGTCTTGAACAACCTCCTCACTCGCAGTTTGCCAGTGCTGAACTCATGTCCTGTCGTCTTCCTCTTCTTCAGGTCACCAAATCACTCCATCCACCACGTGTCAGACCCTCTCCTCTCTCGACTCTCTTCCTGTCCTACAGTGACACACTTACTTCTCCTTTTCATTGGCTAGACACCCTCTGTTTGAGGGTGCACTGTTACAGTGTTCCCCACTTGCTTTCTCCCCTCTGAACTATCTATTGTTTCAGTGTTTCGCTTTGTGAGTCAGCGTTTTGCTAGACTGTTCTTTCTCACTGGTTGCAGCGTTTCAATACTCTGTGTATTTCACATTCCCTTTAGCGTTCTTCTATCGCTTCTTTCTGTCTAATCAGTTTAACGTGTTGCTAAATCTTTCTCTTCTCCTGTATTCTATTATGTTTTAGCGGTTTTCTAAAATTATTTCACGTTTCTTTTCCTGTCTCGTTTCGGCGTTCTGCCTCAAACTGTCCTTTTTTTCTCTCCCTTTTTTCTTTTTTCCCCATGCTGTTTCTACTCTCCTCCTATCCCGTCTCACAATTATCTTATGCGGACTGTTGATCGACCAATCAGAGGACACTTAGATATCAAGCTTAACCTTACACAACCCTAGCAACTTGAATCCCATTTCAGTCAATAAACTTTATTAGCACAAACTCGCATTCTGATATTCTTTTATTTTTTTTTTTTTAAACCTAGCCCAGGTTACATAAGTAATGACACCATGTTGATGTATAAAGAGTAACATACATCAAAAAGATTCAATGTATACCTGAAAAAATAATTGGACTTGAACTTTTTCTTATTTTTATAATACCCCAGTTTGTTTTGACTTTTTTCACTAGCAAGACATCAAAAATATAAAACGTTTTGTGAATCAGGATATGCCAGTAAAATAGATACGTTCATTAAAAACATTGTCAGGTCTGGTCTAGTACTTGTGACAACGCTTTTCATACAAAGATTTGTGGTTACATTTAATTCATAAAATGTGAGGTTTGGTAAGTAAATCTCTAAAATGCATTGTCTGAAGTTGTACTAGTGACACTAGATAATATTATTTAGGATTCTCAAATGTCATAATCACAATAGACTGCACTTGTGTTGTTATGCTGTGGTATTGTTAATGTTATTTAATTTGGGCAGTAGGGGGCACTCTATAAATATATATATATATATATATATATATATATATATATATATATATATAGAACTGGGAGAGGGATGGGAGAGAGTTCCCGGAAGGAGATGGTATGAAAGCGGCTTTTCTATAATAAAGAAGGTATTTGAAGATTTCTTTGTGTACTAATCAATATAACACTTGTGACAGAAGGTCAGCACCTAGCTAATCAGAGACCGCGTATGTAAAATACAAATTATTCCTAGCATCAATGCACATGTCAGTCCTTTTAAAGGACACTGACCAGCCATACTGTGCAATTAGACTTTCTAATGAATTCAAACTCCTTCTGCAGGAGTGACACTGGAGTATCAGAAGCTACAGCTTTCTTTTTTGGTGGCTATATGTACAGTAAATTTGCATGTACTAAATGTATTTTTCTTGTAATTCTGAAGTAATGTTCTTGTATATAATTTTCATTTCCTGCCAGATGCACTTCATATTCCTAGTGAATCCTTACTTGTCTGAAGAGTTTGAAGTACAACGTTCACAAACCAGTGCGTCTACAATCAAACTGGTGTCACAAAAGACTCCAGACAATCACAAAGGTTTGGGGCAGCCGTCCGTATAATATGATCCTGGCTGCAAAAGGTTTGTAAAGAGTAAGTTGTTTACAAGACTGAGTCCAAAACAGAACTGAATTTAAGGGCTAGTAGAGAAAGTGATGTCATCTATGCCAGGACTGGAAATGACGTCATCAAAGACACCGGAACCATAAGTGATGTCATCAGAGGCAATGGTACCTGGTGGGATTTCCCAGGAATGGTCTGTAAGAGACTAACAGAGACGGTCAGCACACTCTGCCACCCCCCTGGTCTGACATAGTATTACAGTTACTCAAATCCTTTAGCTGCCTCCTAATCACATGTGTGTGACACTGGGCAATATTAATGAAACTTTTTTTTTTAATTGAATAATGCTGTTGATGATTAATTATGTATTGCATAAATTCAGAACTGTAAAAAATTCCAACATTGGTCTGCTATGGATTGTCATTTGGCCTCTTTTGCTTTCCTTTTAGCAAACACATTTATTTTTTTGTGCTATTATAGATCAGTTAATATTTCCAGATCAACTGCTGAAAACAGCACTATTGTCTTTGTTACATGTTCTTCTCCTTTATGACAATAGAAACTGTCCCATAATACATCATGACTCTCATCAGTTTCACTTTTAAAGTCACAGGTACTCAATCTGCAGATACCTCACTCTCCTCTGTGATTTTTGAGCCATGAGTGTTTGTTACCTACAATCGGTTGTTGGGGCTGTTTAAAGCTCACAAATGCATTCTGTGGTCATGCATGTTATGGTATGAAATCCAAAATTTTGGGGAGGCAGCCAGGTCACCCTGTTTAATAAAGGAGATGGAAATAAAAGAAATAGCTCTAGGTGGCACAATCAAATAAAAAATGTAAGGTTGCAGCATCTTTGTAAACAATGGGTCAGGTCTGAGGTAGAGCTTTATCCCGGACTGGGCTTATGCCACCTTCCAGGTAAAGAAAGAATTTATGGTGCTCTGAAATGGGGGGAAGTTGTAAAAAAAAGTGTCATTTCTACATGGTGTGACCAAAATGCATGCAAATACCCTTAAATGAAAGTCTGCAATGTGCACCTTAATTACATCTGAATTGTTTGATTTGTAATTTTTCAACTTTGTAGCAGAGGGTCAAATCAAGGAAAAAAGTGTCTTTTTTCCAAACAATATGAAGGACAGTGTATGTATGCTCATTCATGAATCATGGTTGACCCAGTGAGACATGAGCTTAAGAAAGAGACATGATAGTGGGGTACTGAAGAAGTAAGGAAGCAGTACTGGTGTTTGCTAATGAGTGTCACCACATTTTACATGGTGTTTCGGATTGTAGATGGCTCTTCAGATGACAATATTATGTACACATGGGCTTCTTACCCTACCATTTATACACCTTCTAAAAAACTCCATTGTTGTCCTGCTCTTCTAGATCCAGATTCTCCTTTACTTGACTTTCATGAGTAAATCCTAGAGGTCACAAGTAGGTGTCCAAATGCTTGGTGACTTGAGTGTAACAGGTGGCTATCTTATGAAGCGTGACTCATTTCAAAACACCAGTTACATATGGGCTGTGCCAGGAAGGAGCACTGATAAGAAGGCTCCTGCGCAAATCAAAGATAACTGATAGGCTAATTCAATGATGATATATGGCAGATCCGGTGCATTAAAAAGAATCAGCAGTTATACAATGTTGGCTGTTTTCTTCCTAGAAGGCCACAGTGATAGAGATATACGTCATAATCCTCCTAGTTTGGATGTTGCTTGGCGTTATGTGTTCAAACCAATTCTCATCCAGAATGCTCACAGCCTTACCAGTCCAATAGACTGGAAGAATGGATGGTATTAGTACATATGTCCAAACTCAAAAATACATGAAAGGAATTGCAATTGTGTTCCACCCTTTCATTAGATTAGTGAAAAAGGGAAATTTTCACAGAGACTGGAAGTAGTGGCACCTCTCACAGGAACTGAGATGCAGAACTCTAGTGCTCAATGTTCTTAGTAATATAACAAATAAAGAGGAGATTAAACTCAAGCATGCTGCGGAGCAACAGCCATTTAAATTCTGATTTGGTAATCATTTTGTGGTCACTGCAAGAAAGTAAAAAGGTGACTAACTTAGAAAGCAACTTTAGTATCTTGGAATCCATAAGCAGCAGATGCACACTACTTCATGATGGGCTAAAAGTAGAAGTCAAAACTAGAAGTCTACATCCACAAAGCTTCCCGTAGGTAAATGAGTGCCTCTGACAACTAAGAAAGTCTCTGTGTGTCAAAAACACACAATACTCAATAAGAAACATTTTCTGAAAATTGAAGTGTATTCTAAGTGAACCACACAAGCACTTTATTCACTCCTGAATCAGGCAGATAAGTTAAATTAGTTAGTCAGAACCCTTTGTTCCTAGAACTGTGATGGTTCCACTCAAGAATGCTGTTTTCAACAGACCAATTTCACTTCTGAATAACAATGTGAAAATACTCTCTAAAATCATAGCTAGAAGGATGGAGAAAGTGCTCCCCTCGGTAATATCACAAGACCAAACTGGATTTATTAGGGGCCGACACTTATCTTCAAATCTTCGACGCCTGTTTAATGTAATATACTCACCAACTAAATCAAACACCCCAGAAATATTATTATCATTGGATGCAGAAAAAGCATTTGACATGATTGAATGGAAATACCTTTTTACTACACTGGAGAAGTTTGGGTTTGGCCCAAACATTTGTGCATGGATCAAATTACTGTATACTAACCCAGAAGATTCAGTTTGCATCAACAACATTTGCTCAGACCACTTTAAACTAGAACGTGGTACTAGACAAGGATGCCCCTTGTCACCGCTGTTGTTTGCAATTGCCGTTGAACCACTGGCAATACATTGTCGAAATACTGATCAGATAAAGGGGATTAGCAGAGAAGGACTGGAACAGAAAATTTTATTATATGCAGATGATATGGTACTGTATATATCGGACCCAGAAAATTCTGTGCCTGCAGTCCTAACAGCACAGAATTTCAAAAGATCTCTGGCCTCAGAATTAATCTGAATAAAAGTGTACTCTTTCCAGTGAATTCTCAAGCATATAATATTAGATTAGATACTCTACCTTTTATCATTGCAGAACAGTTTAAATACCTAGGGGTAAACATTACAAGTAAACATAAAGCTCTTTATCAGAAAAATTTCACCGTTTACATAGAAAAAATCAAGCAAGACTTGCACAGATGGTCAACTATTCATCTCACACTAGCTGGAAGAATTAACACTATTAAGATGAATATTTTTCCTAAGCTCCTTTTTTATTTCAAAACATTCCAATATACATTAATAAATCATTCTTTAAGCAATTAGATTCAGCAATAACCTCATTTATTTGGAATTCAAAACATCCACGCATCCAAAGAGCGACCCTACAAAGACAAAAGGCAGAAGGCGGCATGTCTCTACCTAACTTCCAGTTTTATTACTGGGCAGCAAATATACAGGTGATAAGAACCTGGACACAAATAGAAGAACATACACAGGCTTGGTCCGCAATAGAAGTAAAATCCTGCAGTACTTCTTTGTATTCCTTGCTCTGTGCTCCAATAAACATATGTTATCGGCAATACACTAATAACCTAATTGTGCTCCACTCACTCAGAATATGGAACCAATGTAGAAAGCATTATAAGATGGAGAAGCTTCAATCTGTGGCACCTCTGCAAGAGAACCACCTCTTTCAACCTTCGCAAACATATGCAGTTTTTAATATCTGGAAAAAATTTGGAATTAACTTGCTTAGAGATCTTAATATAGATAACGTCTTTGCATCCTATGAGCAATTACATTCCAAATTTAACATTCCAACTACACATTTCTTTCACTATCTTCAAATCAGGAACTTTGTTAAACAGAACCTCCCAGATTTTCCTCATCTTGCACCCTCATCCATGCTGGAAAAAATATTGCTCAGTCTCAAGGACTTAGACACCATCTCTACAATATACTGTATAAAATCATTTTACAATCCCTCCTTTTCAAAGATCCAAGAGGTCACTGGGAAAAAGATCTCTCAATTAATATATCAGAAAAGGAGTGGAAAGTAGCAATGCAGAGAATTCACTCGAGCTCCATATGCACAAAGCATACAATTATACAACTCAAAATTATATATCGAGCACATCTGTCTCGACTAAAACTCTCCAATATGTTTCCAGGGCATGATCCAACCTGCGAATGCTGCAAACTAGTTCCAGCCTCACTGGGTCACATGTTCTGGGCCTGCACCAAATTAACATCATTCTGGACAAAAATGTTTAATTACCTTTCAGACAGCCTTGGACTCACAATCCCTCCTAACCCATTAACAGCTGTGTTTGGGGTTCTTCCAGATGGGCTTAAAGTGGAGAAGGACAAACAAATTGTGATTGCATTCACTACACTTTTGGCACGCAGACTTATCCTGATAAACTGGAAGAACCCAAACTCTCCTCTTTTAAGTCAGTGGGAAACTGATGTGTTATACTATTTGAAATTGGAAAAAATCAAATACTCAGTTAGAGGATCCGTACAGACTTTTTTCAAAACATGGCAAGATCTAATCAGTAATATTTTAAAATAATCTCATAAAGCACAGAGAATCTATTAATTTAGGTATGTTTACAGGTCTTAAATTTCATGCTGTTTGGCTTGCTCTCTCTCTTAGGGGTGGGGATCGATTTGTTCTTAACTCAAATTTTCGATGGAATGCAATAAAATTAATAAAAAAAAAAAAGAATGCTGTTTTTAATCTGTAGCCTAATTCAATACAGCTTGATCTGTCCATTATTTTACTAAGTAACCCAATTGTGTTCTTGCTGGCCTGAAATTAGCTAGCTCTATTTTGAAAACTGAAACTACTTTTCCAGTTTTTCTGGCATTAGTATCCTCACCTCTTTTGTATACTGATCTGAAAATTCAAGACTTAAGGGTAAGCCAGTCATTAAGGATATCCTATATAAAGGGCAACTTATTAAATTCTTCTATGAGTGAAGTGTAATCCAGTGATTATGAGCAAGGCCAAAGGTCTTTATGCTGGGTTAAAATGAGCCTCATGTCTAGTAACATTAGAACTATTCAAATGTTCAAATGAACTTGAGCATTTGAGATCACAGAGGTGTTAGCTGTATGTTTACAGATTTAAAAAACTTACATGTTTCAGTGTAGCAGAGCACGAGGCACCTGAACCAGGATCATACACCATTACTATTCACCATCAGCCACAGAAGGCAAGCTTTTAATAGTTCTTCAGCTAGCACTAATCATTTTGCCTTAATATGTTCCACTCCCCTCTTTCCATTTGGGGCCTACAGGATTCTGACTTTATCATTGGTGACAAATGGTCTGTGAGTCTGTAAAAATGGTTTCTATATTAATAATGTCACATTTAGGAATGCATGTTATGCAGGTCTAACTGTATAATGTGCTTCATATGAATGGCACATTATTTTAAATACAGTCAAGTGTCAGTTATCAGGAGAGGCGCATATCATTACTTAATTCCAAACTGTGTGAGAGGGCTCTGCAGTGGACTTGCATCAAATCCAGGGCTGGTTTCTAATGTTTGCCACATGTTGCCACCATAGGCTTTGTCCACATAGCCCTCATTTGAATTACAGTAAGTGGGTTTAAGAATATTATACTATAATACTTTAAAAACTATTTTAAAAACAATGTTAAGTTGATTTCAAAATAATTTATGTCATGTTATTTTATGTTGTAAAATATAACACTTCAATAGTAACCAACACACAGCAAACCCTTCATGGATAGGAGCAGCTAACCATTTGAACTTCAATGATGATGGAGATCAAGGTTTACAACTATTTCCCAATGAATAAAGAATACATACTAAGTGTGGGTCATAACATACCAAATGATAAGTGAGGCAAGACTTCTCTATGGGTAACTAAATAGTTGTAGTTTATTTCTATTTCCCTCATGACAGTTACAGTACATCTAAAACAAAAAAGATACAGTAACATTTCAACATTGCATTTCTGAAACCTATATTTTCCTGCTTCTACTACAGTGGGTACGGAAAGTATTCAGACCCCCTTCAATTTTTCACTCTTTGTTATATTGCAGCCATTTGCTAAAATCATTTAAATTCATTTTTTCCCTCATTAATGTACACACAGCACCCCATATTGACAAACAAAAAAAGAATTTTTGAAATTGTTGCAGATTTATTAAAAAAGAAAAACTGAAATATCACATGGTCCTAAGTATTCAGACCCTTTGCTCAGTATTTAGTAGAAGCACCCTTTTGAGCTAATACAGCCATGAGTCTCCTTGGGAAAGATGCAACAAGTTTTTCACACCTGGATTTAGGGATCCTCTGCCATTCCTCCTTGCAGATCCTCTCCAGTTCTATCAGGTTGGATGGTAAACGTTGGTGGACAGCCATTGTTAGGTCTCTCCAGAGATGCTCAATTGGGTTTAAGTCAGGGCTCTGGCTGGGCCATTCAAGAACAGTCACAGAGTTGTTGTGAAGCCACTCCTTCGTTATTTCAGCTGTGTGCTTAGGGTCATTGTCTTGTTGGAAGGTAAACCTTCGGCCCAGTCTGAGGTCCTTAACACTCTGGCGAAGGTTTTTGTCCAGGATATCCCTGTACTTGGCTGCATTCATCTTTCCCTCGATTGCAACCAGTCGCCCTGTCCCTGCAGCTGAAAAACACCCCCACAGACCAAGATAGAAATTTTGGCCTTAATTCTAAGCGGTATGTGTGGAGACAACCAGGCACTGCTCATCACTTGTCCAATACAGTCCCCACAGTGAAGCATGGCGGTGGCAGCATCATGCTGTGGGGGTGTTTTTCAACTGCAGGGACAGGACGACTGGTTGCAATCGAGGGAAAGATGAATGCAGCCAAGTACAGGGATATCCTAGACAAAAACCTTCTCCAGAGTGCTAAGGACCACAGACTGGGCCGAAGGTTTACCTTCCAACAAGACAATGACCCTAAGCACACAGCTAAAATAACGAAGGAGTGGCTTCACAACAACTCTGTGACTGTTCTTGAATGGCCCAGCCAGAGCCCTGACTTAAACCTAATTGAGCATCTCTGGAGAGACCTAAAAATGTCTGTCCACCAACGTTTACCATGCAATTAGAAAGGTTTCTCTAATAACCATTTAACATGTTAACATGGCTAACTGAGGATAAGTTAAGGAAGTTTACCATTAGGACACTGAAGGAACTGCTGCTGAAAATGGGGCTTTGCAGACATATGTGAATAATAAATATCAGTCATTTCAAACAATGATAGCCATTGTAAACACTACTGTAGTAATGCCTTGGCTATATTTTTAAATCAGTGTTGTGATGTCTTTATTAAAAAAGGTATCAATTTCTATCAAAAACTTGAAAATTTCTTGGGCATCCCCAAACTTTTGCCTGATGGAATATATACTAGCAGCATTGCCTGGCTAAGTAATTTTAAGCAGTCTGTTCTGGTGGCACTGTCCTTAAAGCTCAGTGTAGAAAAAAGAAAAAAAAAATATTGTAACACACCCCTAGGGTCCAAATTTTGGGTTCTAAAGTACCATATTTACGCGTGTACCACACACACATTTTTTCCCGAAAATTTGCATTAGAAAAACAGGTGCGCGTCATACACGAACAAATGTAATGTTTACTTCTTCTGCTTGGGCTCGCTTGCTCGCTCTCTCTCTCTCTCTCTCGCTCTCTCTCTCTCACTTGCTTTCTTGCCCACTCGCTCTCTCTCTCGCTTGCTTGCTCACCCACTCGTGCTCTCTATCACTTACTTGCTCGCACACTCACGTTCTCTCTCTCGCTCACGTGCTTGCGTACTCACGCTCTCTCTCTCACTCGCTTTGTCGCTCTCTCACGCTCCCTCTCGCTCGCTTGCTCGCGCTCTCGCTGGACAGCGCTCTCTCTCTCTCTAAACGCTTCCTATACAATCACAACGCGCGTCGTACACGGGGCAAAACTTTTTCACGATTTTCTTTGTAAAAATTAGGGTGCGCATCTTACACGAGGGTGTGTGTTACACGAGTAAATACGGTACTCTATGGTTTCTTCCTGACAAAGTGAGATATGTGTACAAAATTTTTTTGAGCTTGGACAAATGGTATGAAATTGTATAAAAATCAAACACACACATATATAGAGGAGTCTGTCTACTATCTCTCTCTCTTTCTCTCCATATATATACAGTGATCCCTCCTCGATCATGGGGGTTGCATTCCAGAAAACCCCGTGAAAATCCGCAAAGTAAAAGCCATATGTTTATATGGTTATTTTTATATATTTTAAGCCCTTATAAACTCTCCCACACTCTTATAAACATTTCCTGCACAGTTATACAGCATAAATCCTTTATTTTCTCTTAGATATTAGGTAAGATTCATTAAAATTATGTATGTAAACACACCATTTATATACTATGCATAAACATACGTATCGTATATCATTGAGGAGTTGTATTTAATACGTAATACAGTTTTAAACACATTGTAATTGATTAGGTAATATAAAAATAAATGAAAAATCTACAACACGTAAATATAAATAAAACCTAAATGTTATTTTAAAGATATCGAGCATCTCCGATATCGCATATGTTACAGCCATTACGATAGACAGGCCACCAACAATAAATAACAATGCAAGACAAATTGCATAAAATGTGTGTACAGTTACACTAAACGTATGTACGTGTACTAAGTACATAGAAAATTAGTTATGGGTATTCACCAACAATGACACGACAACTTGTCTGATAACGGTGAGATAAATGTTACTGCACAACAAAGGAGAGTGTTACAGCTCTTCTAAAGGAGCCTCTTTAGGCAACTGTGGCACTTAGGCATGGCCCCAGAAGCAGTAGCAGGAGCAGATCGTTTTGGAGACATAACAGAGGGCTTGACTATGCACAAAGATAAACATAAAAGAGCAAAAAATGTAACTCTTTACACAGCGAAACACGTTAATGCTGAATGAGCGAGACAAGATGCTGGCTAACGCAAAGCAAAATCGAATGCTGCTCTCTGTCGCTGATCCAATGAGCACCCAGGAACTTAACTGCGTGCTCTGATTGGGTAGCTTCTCAGCCATCCGCCAATGGCGTCCTTTGTATGAAATCAACTGGGCAAACCAACTGAGGAAGCATGTACCAGAAATAAAAAGATCCATTGTCCGCAGAAATCCGCGAACCACTGAAAAATCCGTGATATATATTTAGATATGCTTACATATAAAATACACAATAGAGTGAAGCTGCGAAAGTTGAAGCACAATATAGAGAGGGATTACTGTATATATATATATGAGGAGAGGCCCTCCTCATTCATGCGCCAGCCTCCGTTCGAGTCACTCTACCTCTAGCCAGGTGTTGGAGTGCACCTTGCCTCCATTTAGCTAGCGATACCTGTTTGTTCAACAGACATTATCATCTACAGATTCTTAAGGAGTAACATTTGATGTTTTTCAGAGAGAGAGAGATCAGAGCTACGTGTTTTTTAGAGGGTACCTACCTTCCGCTTGGCCAGAATAACATTTTTTTTATTGATTTTTAAAGTTTGTCCTGTTTCACTATTATGTAGGTGGAGCCGCAGGGGACAGCTAGTATATATATAGTGTAAAAGCCAGCCCTGATACAGACAGGCGTAGGACATGAGTTCAAAGCACACGAGAATTTTTATTTTTATTTTTCCTTGTAGGAAACACCTTTCTCATCCCCACAATTCCCAAAACACAAGCACACCTCTACACAGTACTCTTCTTCTTTTCTCCTTTTCTATTCTCTTCTAGGCAAGCTTTATCACCCTCCTCCTGACTCTGGCTCCCGGAGTAATGACTGCTGGATCCTTTTATAACACCGTTGGAAGTGCTCCAGGTGCTTGTTGACCTTCTCCCAGCAGCACTTCCGGGTATGCTAGAAAAACCGCCCAAGAGGGCTCAGCTGCTGTTGCAGCACCTCCTGTTGGCACCCCCGGATCCCAACAGGGCTGTAACCAAGTCCAACTCCCATGAAGTCTGCTGCACCCCAGGGCAGTTGCCATCTAGCAGTCCAGGGAAGGTACAACTCTGAATAGGATGGCTCCTCTGGTCCTTCCAGCGTGGAGGCATCCCAGCCATTCAAGGGTCCCAGCCATCCACCACAATAGTAATAAATGTCATAAAAAGGTCATAAACAGTTGGGGCATAAAATGATGAACCCCATGTAACTGTTGAAAAACAAAAAAAAAAACACTTTTCAGGGACCCAAACTATTCAATTGATTGTGAATGTAACACAATTGATCAGCATCTTTTATTAAAGTACCAGTGAGTATCATCACCGCTTCCCAAATCTTCATTTGGAAACCCCAAAGTATCTGATCAAATGTCAGTGTCTCACCATAAGTAGAGTATTCCAGTAATGGGATGAAGGACAAAAATCGATGATAACATGGGACAAATGTGAAAAGTAATGGGAAGTAAACCATACTAACAGAGAAGTGATAACAAAAGTAAGAGAGTTTCACCATAATAACAAGATGGAGGACAAAATAAGACTATTTAAGCTTGATAATGGGAAGGAAAATAAAAGTAAATGTACTAAATTACAATAACATGGGAACAATAACAAAAACATTGTTATTATTATCATTGTTATTAAATCCTGCCACCATACACCAAAAGAAGGACAAGCTTCCCAAAATCTCCGCCCAGACAAACAACCAAGAAATTTTCAATAATATTCTAAACCAAATAATGACAAAAAGGCTCCGGTTCTATGAAAATAAGAAGATTTACAATTAAAGAGGACAACGAGAGCAAATAAAGAAGGCAAAACACAGGGGTTTCCTAAAAGGCAACCCAAGTGACAAAAAAATCCAATTCATAAATCAAATTCCAAAATACATAAAAATCAGCAAAATATCATAAACCAGAAAGGTGACAAAGGTACTCACAAGAAAGATGTTACCATTTCAATTGTCTACACCTGATATGGATGGAAAATAAAGGCAGAAGACAGTCTTCCAGCTGAATACCATGCCCGCCCCACTCCCTGAAAATGGGGGACATACAGTAGCACTAAATTAAATTTATTTATTTGTGCCCCTGTATAAAAGATAACAGCCATGATAATGAGCTGGGCAAAAATAATTATTGTGACATGGGACAAACAATAAAAAGAAGAAATTTTATCAGCATCTTTGGCACTTGCAACTGTGGTTTCCTGCCATTTCACAAATATTTGGACATCAGGAGTATGACACAAGTACTTTGCAGCAGTCTCAGAACATGAGATCTGAATTTACAAGCCATACATATCAGAAAAGGTATTTGGTTAGTAGTCAGGAGACAGAAAGATTTCCAATTACAAAAGCCACTGTCAGAAGAGTTCCTTGGATATTTGTGGCACAACACACTTTATATTATCAATAAATACTGATCAATCTGTTTTACTCTGGGTACTTCACTTTCTCAGTGCATGCGGCTTGAGTGGAACTGTGACTCTGAATCGGCTCAGTGTGTGTGATCGCTTGCTTGCTTGTGTTCTGTGATGGACTGCTGTCGCATCTATGGTGATGGCTGGTGCTTTCAGGAGAGGCTCCATCTCCCTGTGATCCTTTATGAAAATAACATATGAATCTTTAATAGAAAATAAACCATCTATATTGAATCTGTATATGTACAGGTGTTCCTAGGTCTTCCTTTAACCAATAAACTAAGGAAGGGAGGTTTTTGGAGCTACGCCCTGCACTTCTTCAGCTATTTTCATTTTCTTAAACATTGCATAATGTTAGTTATTTTCTTAATCTGTTGAACAAATTCCAGATTGCCCTGCCTGCTTGCAAACATGCTTGCTCAATTGCTTCTGGGGAAACGGATGCCTACCAAGCCGACCGAATTTGTTTTATTATTTTTTGAGATTGGCAGAAGGTGTACAGCAACGGGAACTGGTCGCCTTAAACAGTGCACATGCCTCATACATCTTGTGCAACTTCTTATATGCTGAGTCAGTGTTAGCTCTTCCTGTCACTATATTTGCTAGCTGTTCACTCAATTGCTCCATACACTCAGTCCAGAGACTGTGGCAACAATTTGTAAGAGTGAAAAATGTGTGTGTGCATCAATGTTGCTGCACAAGTTGTTATGGAAATAGTGGTTAAAGGAATTGGACTTGAGAAGAAAATGTGCAATTGGTTTGGTGTGTGCAGTGGGATTTTGTTCAAGTGGAGTTTGTCAACATTAATAAAAGTTAAGGGATAAGTTAAGTGTTCTAACATGTTCTAAATAATGTGTGGATCAATAAGAGTGATTGCATTGTGGGAACACAAAAGGAAATGTGCTTATTTACACTTTCTAAAAATCATACAGGAATGCAAGGAAACACCTGTTGAAAAGCAGGCAAAGCCCTTATAGACTAAGACAGTATAAGAAGAACAATTTATGGCTTTTGTCACCCTACAATCCAAACTATATTGTACATACCTATTTGAATAGCCATCAGTGCTAGAAATGGACTGGGATGGACAGAAGCTCATGTCCAGGTGTTAAAAGAGATGTATTTGAAGTTGCTCAAAGTAGATTTGGTTATTTGTCATCTCCACTATTACTGCCTTTATATTACATAGTACTTTTATATTGCAAACACCATCCTAAGGGAGTTCGCAAGTTCAACTATTTATAAAAATTGCTGATCAGAGTCACCCATTGTATCAGAGATGTGACAAAACTCACACATTTGTGGTGTGAAGTCAACTTTCATAACAGGTATACTGTAAGGAATGGCCTAAATCAATGACACACTTCCTGCTGTCCTTTTTCTAGGCCCATGACTGCCACACAGACACCCACCTGCTCCTGATCCGCTCCTAGACAAAATGGACAAATGTCCCACATTACTACTCCCATTTCCCTGGTAATAAATATTGGGGAAACTGAAACCTTTTGAGCTGTTTTAGTGTGCTCATGCCAACAGTCCCTCGGTCCCGAACACAGTTCCTTATAAGTGACCTACACTCATGAACAAATTATTATGAACATTATCCTAATACTGAGTAGGGCCTCCTTTTGATCTCAAAACAGCCCCAATTCTTTGTGGCATAAATTCCACAAGATGTTGGAAACATTCCTTTCAGATTCTGATTCATGTTGACATGATTCATCACACAGATTTCAAGCAGATTTGTCAGCTACACATTCATGTTGCAAGTCTTCCATTCTACCACTTCCCAAAGGGGTTCTGTTGGATTCAGATTTGGTGACTGGGAAGACCAATGAAGAACACCAACCTCATTGTCATGTTCATGAAATCAGTTTGAGATGACTCTCGATTTGCCACATGGTGCATTATCATGCAAGTTAGAAAGCATCCGAAGATGGGTAAATTGTGACAGTGAAGGGATGCACATTGTCAGCAACAATACTCAAAAAGGTTGTGTACATTCAAGTGATGATTGATTGTTATTAATGGGCCCAAAATGTGCCAGGAAAATATTCCTACACCCTTATACCACAATCATCAGCCTGAACTGTTGAAGCAAGGTAGGTTGATGCTGTTGACACCAAAATCTGAGCCTACCATCTGTGAGACTCAGCAAATTCAAGATTCAACAGACCATGATATAGTTTTGCAGTCTTCTACTGTTCAGATTTTTGTGAGCCTGTCCCCACAACAGCCACAGCTTTCTGTTCTTTGCTAACAGAAGTGGAAACCAACATGGTCTTCAGCTGTTGTAGCCCATTTGCCACAAGGTTCAACTTATTATGCATTCTGGGATGTTTTTCTGCTCACTACAGTTGTACAGAATGGTCATCTGAGTTACCATAGACTTTCTGGCCATTCTTCTCTGACATCTCTCACCATTTCCATTCACTTAACTGCTGTTCATTGGATCTTCTTTTGTTTTTGATGCTACTCTGAGACTGTCATGTGTGTAAATCCCAGTAGATCAATTATTATAAAAATACTCAAACCAGCCTGTCTGGCACCAACAATCACGCCATGGTCAAAATCACTAAGATCACATTATTTTCCCTATTCTGGTCTTTGATATGAACATTAACTAAGTACCTAAACTTTAGTTTTTTTTTTCTTTGTACTGCTATATAATTGGCTGATTAGATAATTGCACGGATAAGTGGGTGTACAGAAGCCCCTACCAATTTGCACAGTAAGTGTATACACAACACACTTATTACACATTCAGCGCCCACAACCCTGGGAACAGCTTGATTGGTTGAATAGTTGATATTTCAGGACCTCATTTAATAAATGCTAGTAAATCACAGCCAGGTAAACAGTTGTATCCAAACATTACTTGGACTTATTATTTTTAAATAAGTGGCAATGAAAAACTTGAGCCCCTAAGAGGAAAAAGTAGAAGAAGAAGCAAAGCCTTTAATAGACTGAACAAAAAGGACATCTTAAATCTGATTTGCTGCCTGCACAGTGGGGGGAATCAACATTTTGTATTTGTTTCAGAAGCAGCAGCTATATAGTGAAATCAGGTTGGCCCACATCCAAAATCCCCCTCACCACCACCCCTACCTCCACTTCACCGCTGCTACTGCAGGCTTCTGACTAACATTGATAAAGGCAAGCTGCTTGCCACAAGCCAAACACGTCTTCTAACTCGGGTGAGCTACAGATCTTAGTAATGTGCTGACCACAGTTCGCTCTAACTTTTTGAGAACACAGCCTCTTCAGTGTATGGACTTCCGTTGTTATTTGTTTTGTTTGTTTTTCTTGTTTTTCTACTTTAGCTTTTAAAAACAGATGGATTATGCTTTTACCTTCAGACATCTTCTCCAGGCCTGCAACATCCATCTATCTATTATGGGAGTCTGCTTACTGAAGTTCAGGGTTGCATGGACTGGAGCCAAATAGCATAGCATGAAATGAAGGAACCAACATTGGCATGCAATGTTACATTAGTCATAAAAGTAAATGGAAAGGACTTCTCTAAACTTCTTCAGTTTCCATGAGCAAGATAGTGTTGATTCCAAAATGTATTTACAGTGCAGCCTCTTAAATATCTAAACCAACGTTAAACTATTGACCTAACTAATTTACTTAAAACTCTATTGTCCATGACCTCCACCAATAAAACACGAGTTCAATGTGATCTTTATCATTGTCACACTTTTGTCCCTTCAAAAATATAGTGCCTTATTCACTCAGAATGAGAACAAGGAAAATGTCCTCCTTACACTCTTGGAAATAATGGATCTCTAATGGCACAATAAGCTTCTTTATTGGGTTGTGTGGGTACTTGTAGCACCATTACTTGACAATGTACCATTTTATTCTGAGGATGGGTCTTTGTATATGAAGTTGGTTCTGCTTTGAAAACCTTCCTAATATATAGACAAAAAAAAAAACAGAATTCTTTAATGTATGGTAAGATACCTAGCAGGGCACTAACAGATTAAGGAAAATTGCTCTTAGCCTGTGTTATTGTATGCAGCAAGTGTACTTTTAAAATTGTGACCCATTGGTATTTCACAAATCTGTTACCATCTCTTCATGATTATTCAGTGTACTGAGCCTTTTACAGATCTAAATAAATAAAGATTCTTTCTGGAACCTTCATGTGAATGGGTCTTTAGGGAACCAAAATGGTTCCCCTATGGCAGGGGTCAGCAACCTTTCAGTGGTGTAGTGCCCAACCCACGTTACAACGTTATTCTGCATGCTGACATAATTCTACCAATTTTGTTACAGTGGGATGCAAAAGTTTGGGCAACCTTGTTAATAGTCATTTTTTTCCTGTATAAATCGTTGGTTGTTACGATAAAAAATGTCAGTTAAATATATCATATAGGAGACACACACAGTGATATTTGAGAAGTGAAATGAAGTTTATTGGATTTACAGAAAGTGTGCAATAATTGTTCAAACAAAATCAGTCAGGTGCATAAATTTGGGCACCACAAAAAAGAAATGAAATCAATATTTAGTAGATCCGCCTTTTGCAGAAATTACAGCCTCTAAACGCTTCCTGTAGGTTCCAATGAGAGTCTGGATTGTGGTTGAAGGTATTTTGGACCATTCCTCTTTACAAAACATCTCTAGTTCATTCAGGTTTGATGGCTTCCGAGCATGGACAGCTCTCTTTAACTCACACCACAGCTTTTCAATTATATTCAGGTCTGGGGACTGAGATGGCCATTCCAGAACGTTGTACTTGTTCCTCTGCATGAATGCCTTAGTGGATTTTGAGCAGTGTTTCGGGTTGTTGTCTTGTTGAAAGATCCAGCCCCGGCGCAGCTTCAGCTTTGTCACTGATTCCTAGACATTGGTCTCCAGAATCTGCTGATACTGAGTGGAATCCATGCGTCCCTCAACTTTGACAAGATTCCCAGTCCCTGCACTGGCCACACAGCCCCACAGCATGATGGAACCACCACCATATTTTACTGTAGGTAGCAGGTGTTTTTCTTGGAATGCTGTGTTCTTTTTCCTCCATGCATAACACCCCTTGTTATGCCCAAATAACTCAATTTTAGTTTCATCAGTCCACAGCACCTTATTCCAAAATGAAGCTGGCTTGTCCAAATGTGCTTGAGCATACCTCAAGCGGCTCTGTTTGTGCTGTGGGCGGAGAAAAGGCTTCCTCTGCATCACTCTCGCATACAGCATCTCCTTGTGTAAAGTGCGCCGAATGGTTGAACGATGCACAGTGACTCCATCTGCTGCAAGATGATGTTGTAGGTCTTTGGTGCTGGTCTGTGGGTTGACTCTGACTGTTCTCACCATTCGTCGCTTCTGTCTATCCGAAATCTTTCTTGGTCTGCCACTTTGAGCCTTAACTTGAACTGAGCCTGTGGTTTTCCATTTCCTCAATATGTTCCTAACTGTGGAAACAGACAGCTTAAATCTCTGGGACAGCTTTCTGTATCCTTCCCCTAAACCATGATGGTGAACAATCTTTGTCTTCAGGTCATTTGAGAGTTGTTTTGTGATCCCCATGTTGCTACTCTTCAGAGAAAATTAAAGGAGGAGGGAAACTTACAATTGACCCCCTTAAATACTCTTTCTCATTATAGGATTCACCTGTGTATGTAGGTCAGGGGTCACTGAGCTTACCAAGCCAATTTGAGTTCCAATAATTAGTTCTAAAAGTTTTGGAATCAATAAAATGACAACGGTGCCCAAATTTATGCACTTGCTTGATTTTGTTTGAACAATTATTGCACACTTTCTGTAAATCCAATAAACTTCATTTCACTTCTCAAATATTACTGTGTGTGTCTCCTATATGATATATTTAACTGACATTTTTTATCGTAACAACCAACGATTTATACAGGAAAATAATGACTATTAACAAGGTTGCCCAAACTTTTGCATCCCACTGTATATATAGTATTAAAATTGGTCCGCTTTTAATGGGCATACTTTTGAAGCCCATTATAACCTGATCTTATATTATTGGTCATTCAATATTTTAAAATACATAGGATCATATGTGAAAATAATGTTTTGTCAGATTTTAATTTTCAACACATTTATTGAAAATTGTATTACAAATGATAAATTACAAGTTTTTTCAATACAAAATACATAGTTTGAATAAGAAAAATTATCAAGAATTCTAATATGATTAATCATTCTTAATTATTAATCAGAGGTATTAGTCAATTAATGCAAAGCAATTGCATAACTGCATTCAGTGGCTTTATTTTTGGCTCCAATTATTTGACTAAAATAAGTAGTTTGGTTCTTAAAGCCAGAAACAGCCCTTTTTATAGCTTCACTTTTCTCATCAAAGTTTTTAAATGTGGACTGATGTTTCGTTTGATAATGTCTTTGTATACTTGACGTATGACACATGACACTTTCACTGCATAACGCACACACAGCATGATTTTTTTGTTGTACAAATCCATTTTCATTCGTCCAAGAGTCTTGAAAAGAGCGAACATCAAGTTTTTGTCTTTTATGAGTCATTTTAGGGCAGTATATTATTTAATAATAACAAAAGGTTTGTTTTAACGTACCACGACCTGCACTGAACACATGGTTTCCTTTTACATTGGAGTTGCATGCACAAAATGTAGATAGGGACGCGGAGTGCCAACGCATGTGCACTATGATTAAAATATAATAACGAGGTTTATTTTAATGTACCACAGCCTGCACTGAACAGATGGTTTCCATTTACATGTGAGTCGGATACGCAAAACATAGGTGACGGTGCAAACGTGTGCACTGTAATTAAAATATAATTTTTTACAATATTTCAATTCAGTCAGAGTGCCATGAAAATCGTACAGTATGCTATGCTTGGCACGCGTGCCATAGGTTGCCGACCCCTGCTCCCTGGTATTTCTCTGAAGAACTGCTGTGACACCTTGGTTTTTAAAAGTGTAGAGACAAGCCTAGTTAAAAATAGCCTTGGTACTGGTCTAGTAAATGTATACTTCTTGTAGTTTTGGACCTGTGTAAATGGTTCAAGATGAAAGGATAAAAGGAATGACTTTGAACAGATTGCATCCAGTAAGAATTGCTTTAGTCAGACATCACTGTGGACTGATTATAGTGAAGCCGGGAAATTCTGCTTTAAATCTTCCATAATTTCAGTTTTAGATCCCATTAAATGTTTTTCAGCTGTCACACACTCACGCAAGGGAGACAGCAAAAGGGCTCAAAAGAGGATAATTTGATGCCGGACCAGGGGCTGGCAGATGTGGAAGACGAATGTTCTCTTCGTTCCCTTGTACTAATTCATGTCTGAGAAGTAAGCTTTACTAAACCATGTAAAAGCATGCTTTGTTTTAGCAAACAGAAAAGTATTTGTGCAAAGGACTCAAGGTCTAAGCATTCCACACATGAGTCTGCCTTATCACGTTTTCCCTTAGCTTACATCTGAACGCCATAACAAAAGGGGCCAAGAAATCAAGTTGCACAAGGGGCGTTGAAGGGGCTCAAGGATTGTGTATAATAAAAGTGTCAACTGTTACATTTCATGATGATATTAAATCACGCATTCTAGGGGTATAAAAACTTGCCCCACCCAACAGATGGGGTTCAGAAGAGCCCTGATGCTGTCATGTATTATTGATTGTCTGCTTTTCTGAAACTCTTCTCACCGTGACTCTGAAAAATAAAGCTGCTTTATAACCGCACCTGCTGTCTGGTCTGAAGTCTTCGTCCACACAGAGTGCACTGATCCTTTCTCTTTTTCCTCTGCAGACCAACCACAGGAGATTCCACCTGAGCCTGATGATGCCACTTCAGGTTCATGCACTGTTGACGTCATTTCGCCTGACTGGCTTTAAAACCACCATATTACATCTGTCGCCATCAGTTCTGTTTTGGACTAATGCCTTTTAAGAGTATTGGAACAAATCTTTGCTTTTTGACAGCCTGCTTTCAAGTATACGGGTGGCTGCTCCCAAACCTTTTTGCTGTGTTGTCTGAATCATTTCACATAGCCCACATTCTACTAGTATGGATCTTCTAAGTAGTGCTTTATATCATGCCCAATGAGGGTTGATTTAGTTTGAATACATTTGCTATTTCTATGCATATCATTTCTAGATTCATTTAGCTTGGCTCAATGAAGAACTGTTTTATGTCAGATACAACAGTCATTGGTTTGAAAATGGAGCCAGTGAACAGTTTCAATTCGGATCCTGTAAGTTCACTTTGCCCTGTCTGGTGTCAGTCACGTAAAGCCTGAACTGAATCAGATCCAGTTGTGATAATTTTATTTCCACTAAATAATAATACAGGGTCTTATTTATAGTTGGGTTCAAATAAGGGCAGTTCTGCAATTCCATGTTCTGCAAGAGTCCGTTTGGTATTCCATCAGGTACTCTGGTTTTACTCCAACATTAGTAGGTCTAAACTGGCCTAACAGATATGTGCCTGGCAAAAAACTGCCAACCAGTCCATGCTTGGTTCCTGCCTCATATCTGATGCTCCAGGGATAGGCCACACCCGACCTTTGAATTGTATTAAGTAGGTTTGAGAATATTCAGTTCTAGTACTTCAAATTCATGATGCACACTTCAGTTCATTATACTGTACACAGTGTGTATGTGGGGGTAATTTGTTGTCCTCCCACATCCTAAAAAACAAGCATGTTAGGTGATTTAGTGGTTTCAAACTTAGCTCAGTATCACCGAGAGTGTGTGTGCATGAATGTGCCCTGTGATGAACTGTTCAGATGTCACCAGATAGGCTCCATATTCTGAAGATCCACTACTGGATAACCAGGTTCAGCAAACAGGTAGATGAATGGATCAAATAAGAATTTGTTCATCTAAATCCAAAAAGGATCACTTCAATTCAGCAGCCAATTCTCACATATCAATGAAGTAAGGCCAAGATGAATTCTCACAAGAACGGAAATCAATAAGAATTGCATCGGTTCATACTGTTATGATCTGTGCAAAGAGGCACAGACAGATCAACTAGGATTTTTAAAATGGAGCAAAAGAAAGGCATAGTCAGAAACAAAACTTCAAATGTCCAAACCCAATATTTTAATCTAGCTCCTAGTCAAAAAGAAGTCAGGAGCAGTCCGTCAACCAAACAGTTTTAAGCACATGAGCTTCGCCTTGAGTCCATCAGACTCAGACAAACAGGAAATGTCTTCACCAGTTTTTAATCATCTGACCGATCGATTGTAACCTGGCAACACGCATGATGACATTGTGAAAGGCTGCTAATATATTGCTAACTTAATTAAAATGAAGTCAAAGCAAAACGTAGATAGCAGATAAGAATCTGCATCTTCAAAAACCCCCAATTGACTTCAGATCCCTGGACTGAATGTGTACTTTTTCTGCTCAGATGTTGTACTCATTGATTTCTTTCAGTTCTAATGATAATTATTTCAGCACTGATCCTGCAAGGATTAAACTTTTTAACATAAATTGATGTGGTTTGTGTCATTTACTTCACATGTTACAGCTTAGTGTGGACTCAGTGAGATCTGACTTATTAATATATTGAGGTAAAAAATGTGTCTCCATTCATCTCCAGTAAGATTTACATCCTTATGAACTGCTTCACTTCAGACCCACTAAGTACTTTTTCCTTTAGAATCTGCTATGCCTTGATTTCTGCAGGGTCATTTTGGTTTAGACACAAGAAGTGCTGCACTGCTACATGTACTCTAATCTCTTAAGACCTCATTTCATAAAGATCTGACATCAATATTCACTTAGGATTATGTATGGTGGATTCAGAAAGTATTCAGACCCCTCCTCTTGCTGCACACTTTACTGTGCTATAGATTTAATTTTAAATAGATACATTTTCCATGTTTGCCCAACAATCAGAACTCAGTGATGCATAATAAAACGTGAAAACTTCTTTTCAGAAAGGTTTACAAATTTATTAAAAATCAAAAACAGAAATCTATCATTTATGTAAATAAAGAACTTGATTAAAGTCCACCCGTGGTAAACTGAAAAGATTGGACATTATTTAGAAAGGCACACATGCCTATATATATATATATATATATATATACTAGTTGTCCCCCGCAGTTTTGCCCGTGTAGTAATAAGACAAAACAAACTTTAAGAATCAATTTAAAAAAAAAGTAGTAATTTGCATTGAGAATACTTTATATTGATAGCTTTCACATCCGAGGGCTTCTTCATATACAATATTTTTGGTTTTGCTATCAGGGGCGAGAATGTAGCTGTGCTGTCTTTGCCAAAAATGTAAAAAGTTGGCAGGGTATCTCTGGCCAAGAGGAAGGTAGGTATGCTCCCACATCAAATGTTGCCACTGTATCTGATCGTGTTCTGCTCTGCTGGGAGCGCATCCCCCATGTGGGGAGAAGAGCATGTGGCCGTGATATCTCTGCCAATGAGTAGGTACCCTCTAAAACACAAGTAGCTGTGATCTCTCTCTCATAAACGTCAAATGTTACTCTTTAACAATCTCTAGATGATAATGTGTGCTGAACAAACAGGTATCGCTAGCTAAGTGAAGGAAAGGTATGCTCCAACATGTGGCAAAAGGTTGAGTGACTCGAATGGAGGTTGGCGCATGAGTTAAGATGACCCGTCCATCTCCCTTCTCCTGAGGTCCTGCCTCCCACTCCTCTTGGCCTGTATCCTGTCTCTTGGATTTGCATGAATAAATCGGTGCTGCACTAATTTAGCATGATGACAGAAGTCGCAAAATCAACCAGAATGTTCAAGCAAATTATAGAAATAAACCCAATCTAAATCTGTTAAGTAGTTCTCTCGTGAAAACCCAACAGATATACAGACAGACAGACTTTGGATTTTATATATAGAGAGATATAAGGTCCCACAAATCACAGTGTATGTCAGCACAAAAAACAATCCATGAAGTCCAAGGAAATCTCTATAGATCTCTGTGATCAAATTGTGGTGAGTCAGGGATCAGGGCAAGGATTTTAATCCATTTCTAAAGCTTTTAGTGTTCTCAGAGCACAGTTGCATCAATATTCATGAAATGGGAGATATTAGGAATTTCCAGGACTCTTTCCATCCAAAAAAGAGTAACTTTTAAAGCCCAAACTTAAACTACATGGAACATCTGTGAAGAGACCTGAAGATAGCAGTTTGCAAACGCTCCCCGCCCAGTTTAACAGAGCTTGAAAGAATCTGTCAGAAAGAGTGGGAAAAACTGCCTAAATCAAGGATTGCAAAGTTAGAGGTCTTACCCAAGAAGATTCAAAGCTGTAATTGCTGACAATGGGGCCTCTATACTGAATTAAGAATCAGAATACTTATATATATATATGAGAGATTTCAGTTTTTGATTTTTAATAAATTTGTAAGTCTTTCAGAAAACATTTTTTCACTTTGTTGAGTGTAGATTTAATGGAAGAAAACGAAAATGTCATCTATTTACAATGAACTCTTACAGCACAATAAAAGTGTGCAGAAAGTGAAGAGGTCTAAATACTTTCTGAAACCACTGTATAACTGAGTCAAGTAAAATCTGTTTCATTTAATAAAAATAATAATCATCACCATCATCGTCATTGTTTTTATATAGCACCTTTCCCATGCTTATTTAAACAGCAGGTATACAGTATGTAACAATGGATACAAATACTTTCTGCATAGGACACCAAACAGATAAATACAGGATATACAAAGCATTAAACAGAATAAAAGAAAAAAAAAATAAACCAGTTTAAAATACTAAGTTCAATACTAAAAGAAATGTGTGAAACAAATAGCATCATTTGTGATGTAACACATACACACACAAATTATCCTGAGCATCTGGATAGAGAAGTGAGCTGAAAGAGGGGGCCGAAAGATCACATCCAGAGTGGACTGGGTTAGTGAGGCTCCTCTAAATATTCTTTCCATCACATCCCGCTGGAGTGTATTTTGTTCAGATTCATTAGAAAATCATAAACTTAGTGTGGATGTGATGGAGATTCTTAATCCTTTATCCATCAGTGTCCTGTTTGGAAGGCAACTTCTTAAATATGTAACTATCCACTAATTACTCCCATTTACAGTAACTTTGATGTAAATAACTTGTTTATATTTCTTAAAAAATAGTGACATTATGAGTTTTCTGATCCAAGAAGCACTTACTGGTTTAGGTGGGTTCCAGTGACACTTATTTTTATGAAGCAAGTGTTTTAGATCTAAGAAGCTCTGTTATCCTTCAGGTCTAGTGATCATTGGTTTGGTCTGCTTTAGTGATCCTAGCAGAACTCCCAGAGTCACAACGGTCCAAAAGCTACATGTCAGATGACCAATGGAGGAATGTGCATCCACACCACTTTCTGGACAAATCTGGTGGACAGCTGACCACTTACTCCTATGCTCTGTTGCAAACATGCAGCTCTACATCACCTGATTTAACTAAAGTGTCTTATCAGTTATGCGTGCATGCTAGAAAGTCTCCTCAGATGCAGAAGTAACTGATAAGCGTGTGATTGTCTTGGTCTTCTATCAGTTTCAGACCCTAGTAAACAAACAGCTGAAATCTTTTTTATCTGATGGCATGCAAACCTTGAGAGAGTTAAAGAAAATCTGTTATCTGACCAAATTAGGGCAATTTTCTTTCTTTTTCTATAATCCTCCAGGTCATCACTTAACTCAAAACATGCTGCTGCTTTGAAGCCATAGCTATTGTGATACATGTGAGTTGCTCATTGGAAAGCAGTCAGCCTACATAAAAGATGTGTTCTGGAGGATTTGTAAATTCATAATCTCAATATAGCCATGTGCACAGAGAAGAGTGAAATTCTTACTTTCATGTGCTAATCAACGTGCAACACATCACCCTTCTCAAGTGCTGTAATTAGGGGGTGAGACAACCTTACTTTTATACTTCTAATTTGTTTACTTGAAAAATCTCAGAACACATTTGTCAAAACCTAGAAGCATAAAAATGTTTTTGTAAATAAAATTCTGAGTTGATAAGTATTAAGTATTAAGGAATAAGTTTCGAGTTTTTGAACTCAGCTTTTTTGCATATAGTAAAGGTCATGTTAGAAACACCCATCCAGCAAAAGGATGGGAGTGTCATTCATCCATTCATCAATCCATCCCTCCATTAGGAAACCCTTTTAATCCATTTCAGAGTGATGGGTGGTATTCATTGTTCTAATATGGGCTGTTTCTTAAGATTGCAGATCATAGCCCTCCTCAGCTACTGTAGTAGTGAATAGTGAATACGTATTTACAGTGGTACCTCGGTATACGTCCGCTTTGGAATAAGTCCAACTTGGTATTCCTCCTGTTTGGACATGAAAAAATTTGCTTGGTATACGACCTTTGTTTGGAATATGACTGGCATGCTCAAACACCGCGTGCTACCCTTGTTAACCTCTCTCGAGACAAAGCCACGACTGCCCATGAGTGTCAGGACGCCAGTTGCTAGCATTCAGTGAACAACCCGTGCTATAGCTCTCTGTGAATTTACACGTGATTTTGTGTTTTTTCGCGTAAATTTGAATTGCTTGTTGAAAAGCATGAAGGTGGCATGCGTATCCGGGACTTGGCTGCTGCATACCGTATGCCGAGAACGACGGTATCTACGATTGTGAAAAACAAAAACGTTATTAATAAGTAAAGTGAGGTTAAATTTTCATTTATTTCATGTAATTGCTTTTGTATTTATGTATTTTAGTATTAAGCAGTGTTTAAATTATTTTATACAACCCCATCAATGTATAATATGCCAATAACAATAGGATTGTTTTCATGGGAATGGATTAATCATTTTCCCTTTATTTCTTATGGAAAAATTCATTTGGTATACATCCTGTTTGGTATAAGTCAAAGGATCTGGAACGGATTAAGGACATATACCGAGGTACCACTGTATTTGAAAACCCCTTCTTTCACAGCTCAGATTAAATAGGCTGAAATCAAACAAATCACCAGGACCAGATAATGTTTATTCAATAACTTTCTTAAAGAAGTTACTGAGTACATATATAAATCCTATACACATATTTTTAGGAAGTCACTACACACTGGGGAAATTCTGAAGGACTGGAAAATAGCTAATTTTATCCCATTATATAAAAAGGATCCAAGATCTAAGCTAACTATAGGCCAGCAAGCTTAACATGCATCACAGGTAAATTGGTGGATGGATTAATTAAGAGACTGCTGGTGAACTCTTCATAAATGGAAAGCACTGGGTCTGATGGGTAGCATATTATTGGCTATCAGAAAAAGAGGCAAGCTTGTGAAACTTTTGGAAATGTGAACCTGTGCTAGAAAGTCATCATGGAGTCATCCAATTTCCTTGTACCTTGCAAATCCAGGCATACGTCGGACTCCAGGCATCTGGAGCCATACCCAAGGGGATCAGTGGTGGATTAACTGAAGACACAGACACTCAGTTGCTGAAGTGGAAAAAGGCAGAACAGTGCTCCTTTACTTACAGTAAAAAGTAAAACAAATTAGAATTCTTCTAAGGAAAACAGTCTTACGCTCAAAGTCAGTATAGAGTCATCAACAAAAATCTTCATACACACTAAACATATAAAAAAGAAAACAAGACAAAAAAAAAAGAAAATGACTGTCACCTTTGTGTCATTTGTGTAAACCTGGAGCTTCCAAGCACAGAGGTTTAAATATATATGCAAACACTAACTTTAGGTTTTTTTTTCTTCAGTTAAATATCTTAACAAAATTATTTATTTTGACTTTGTAAATGTATTATTGCAGCATTAGAGTACACATTAAAAATACTGAATGGATACATATGCGTACCAGTCTTTTGTCATGCAGAAAATTATGATGACTTTCAAGAGAACTGAATATTTTTGCACGTCACTGTATGTCTAGTAGTTGTTGCCTTTAGTGGCCGGCAACATTTCCTTGATGGTAATAACTGAAATAGTTGCCTGGTTGAGTGTAGTCATTGCTTATATTTCAGTGTCATTTCCTGACCCATGATGCATACAGATATCGATGGAACCTTTAATTTTAACCATGAAATGCCAGAGGACCTTTGAAGAATTGCAGAGAGGCATAAAGCTAGAAACAAACTACAGAATCATTTCTAAAAAGCTGAGTGTTTCTGGGGAAGTCTTTGGTGGACGGATGAGACTAAAGTGGAAGTCTTTGGCAGACACCCAGAATTCTGAGTGTGGAAAATCACCACACACCAACACAACAGTTTCATCCCAGCTGTGAAGGTTTAGGGCTCCTTTGCTCCCTCAGGTTCAGGGCACATGTTCTCAGAGGGGAGAATGGATTTAAAATTGCATCAAAAAAAGTATAACAACAATTTTGTGATGCAACAAGATAATGGCCAGAAACACAAAGTAAATTGAAACAATGGTTTAAACAAAAGAAATGGGTCTTCTGGAATTTTTTTTAAGTCCACATCTCGACCTAATTAATTCTTTGGCCTGACCTGAAGAGAGCGGTTCATGCAATGAGTCTCAGAGCAGGGAGGAATTGGCTATTAAATGATCAGGTTTCCAGGGTAGGGAGCTATATATCCTAAGGACTGATTCACAGCCTTCAAAATTAGCAGTATTCGGAGGTAATTTGGGCACTTGAACTTTTTCAGTTAGGGTAGTACGTTGGCACAGTATTTCAGTTCTGGTCTTTGTCTGTAAGGGGTTTGCGTCTTCTCCCTATGTTCATCCTGGATCTCTTGTGAAGTTAACTGTGTCAGCAAAGAACCAATGAGATGATACATTAAAACTGGGTAAGACAAGTGTGAAAAATGGACAAAAAGGCTGGATATCAATCACTTATTGACATAAGTGACAAAGTATTTGGTGTGTCATGGTGCCAGTTCACAGAGTGTCCTAAATTGTATAAAACCTGTGCTTGCTACTGTAGGCAAGTTTATAGTGACGTGGGTTTACAGTCTTTGGTTCTCTTCATACTATCACCAAAGATAAATTTGACATCTACATCAAAAGGATATGAACATATTGTAAGAAGAGGAATACCTGGTGGTGATGATCTGCATTTACAGCAACACCATAAATCCAAAACTATAAACAATGGAGCTTTTATCATCAAATAAAATATCAAGAGAGGGAGAAGCATAGGGAAATTGCCCATTTGCCCACCTCACCAATATCACTATAAGCAATCCCTTCACTTGCAGCATCTCTTTCTCTCACTATGCTGGCATTCGCTCTTCGTGCCAATGAGCCCTGTGTCCCATCTCACCTCCAATCCCCTATTCTAAGCTCAAATGGTTTATGGCTTAACTCTCCAATCAGATTCCTCCTATGTTCAGAGTGGCTATGTTAAACCTTCAGAACTGTGCAGTGACCCCCAAGACCATTGCACACTGCACCTTGCTTAAGATTTTTAAATGGGTTTGCATCTTTTGTAGCTTCTGGGTCCCACTTATACCACTCAAGGATATGATGGGCTGTAGGAAACATTTGGCTCTTTACGTTAAAATGGTAACATGGTTATTTGTAAGATTTCATTGTACTCTTTAAATGTGACAACATTACTACACAAATTACTGCTAATTCCTCCTGTCCTGCTGCCATCTTTGCTAGATGTATTGTAATGGGCAGTCTAGTCATGGAAGCCCAGTGGACATTTCCTCCTTTACTTGTGCATCTCCTTGTTACCTTCTGGGGTGGTCACCATCTTAACAAGATTAATGCCCTTTAGTGGTGACTTTTCTCCTGCCCGGTGGAAGGAATGTGTTGCCACTGGAGGTGTATTTTGCTTGTTCTCTTTTATATCCTGTTTCTTTTCTAAGCTGCACAATTCCTTGTAATCCATCAGAGCATAAACATCAGTTTTTCTAGAAGACGTTACAAGATTAAACACGGCTTCAAACCTTATAATATTCTGCATTCACATTCTCCTTGTGCTCAGTTGCCTGTTTTGGTTTTCTCTCCATACTGAACTAACTGGTAGCAATAAATTGTTCCTGTGATAGATTGGTATCCCATCAAGGGAGGCTTGCTGCCAGTATAACCACCAGGTAAAATAAGACAAAGAATTTATTGACATTTGAAGTGTTTACTTGTTGGCCTATGAAGCCAGGAAGTCTGTGGCATACTTGGCAGCTTTGTTGAACTCACACACTGGGGATTCCCCATTTGCCCTGTGTGGTCTTGGGGTATGTGGCCTGATGAGGCCACCTCTGTCCTCTGTAGCTGTGTATGTGAATGTGCCCTACAGGGGGACTTGCATCCACTAGTATGTATTCTGACTTCTCTGGATCATCCAGAAGATGAAGGGACTGGCAGAATTTCACCATATCATATCATATTTTGGTTCCCATCACTTTTGTAAAAACAAGCAGCACATGAGCCACCCCTGCAAGCATTTTAACGTTCGGCACTTGGGTTTCTAAAACTAAAAATCTGTAGTGGTCATAAGTTTGGCTTAAAAGATCTTTCCAGCCAGATCACTACTGAACTTGGAAGCAGGAGGAGACACAAAGGTTCAACTGGACACAGAAAGATGAGGCCAGGAAGAGTGTAACAAAGGCTTTTTTGGAGGTGAAAAGGCAATGTACATTAGAGTGTTTGAGAATTGGTAAATGCATTAGACACCCTATTTGAACATTACAAAGTTGATAAATGAGAGGAGACCATTGAGTCCATCAGGCTCATTTGTTTGCTAATAATTAAGCTGTCCCAGTATCTCATCCACATACTACTTACATGTTTTCAAGGTTTCTGCTTTAACAATGTGACTAAGTGGTTTGGTCCAGATGCCCACAACTCTGTGAGAAAAGAAGTGCTTCCTTGGCTTTAGTCCTAAACGGATTTCCCCTTAACTTCAACTGGTTTCCTTAAATTCGTGAATGACCCTTAAGCTGAAAGATTTCTGCAGGATCCACTTTATCAAAGCCTTCAAGAAGTTTGAAGACATGGATTAGGTCCTCACGCGGTCTGCCCTGCCTGAAATTGAACAGATTTATTTCTTTGAGTCTGCCAGAGTTTGACATGTCTTTAAGCCCTAGGGTGCACTTGGTTGCTCTCCTCTGCACAGCTTCAAGTGTCTTTCCTGTAGCATGATGACCTGAACTGCACACAATACACCATATGCAGTATCATTACTGAATTATATAGTCTGAATATAATATCCTCTTGATTTATCTGATTGGAAATCTTAAGAGAACTGGTTAGAAAGGGCCAATACAGAGTCCCAATGAATCTAACATGCATAGCCTTAACATGTGGGAGGACAATCCACATAAACAAAGAGAGAACAATCAACCTTAACACAGAGAGTTACAGGGGCTGGAATTTAAATCCAGGACTCTGCAGCTATGAGGCAGCAATGCAGAGCACTCAGCCATTCAGTAAAGCATTTGTAATTCATTATTTTGAATAGCACAATTCACTATGTGCTCACATAACAAGGTGAAAGCCTAAATGTCTCAGCTTAAAACCTGAGGCAGAACCATTTGACCTCAACTTGGTTACCTTGCTATAGTCTAAGTGACAAAATGACATTTAGTTGTGCAGGATGTGTCAGTTGTGCACATCAAACACCACCAGCAAGCAAGGAAGGACATAAGATTATTATCATGTAATATTCCAGGTAGAGTACAAGCCTCCTGTCCAGTCTGTTGTTGAATTGTCTATCATTTGAGTGTCATTAAAACTGATAATTAATTCTGAGTTTGGCTGAAGGCTGTTTCCTATGTTATCGGTTTCTCTGCTTTTCAGGTTGTATTGTAATACAGTGGGAAATCAATGTGTCAACAAAATTAAAAATACATTTATTTGAAAATCTGAATACAGAACACAAGGATAAGAAAAAAAAGCTTTACTAATACTATACATCAATATTAATACCAATACTTAAATACATATTTGCATTTAGAAACAAAACATTTTTAGATGTTGAAAAGAAAATGGGGTAGACTTTTTGCATACTGACCATCTCTTTACCCACAAGCCAGCTTCTCAGAAACTGCTTTTGATTAAAACAGTCTTACTAAAAATGTGCTACAGTTGGGTTGGTCATGTGGGGGTTCCTACTTTGAGACGTCAGGAAGAAAATGGAGCCTTTAGGCAAATTACATACCATCCACATCTTTTCCACAAGTTGAATTGTTAGGCCCATATTCCACTACCCTATTTTTCCAGAAATTTTCAGTTGTAGTCTTTATTTACATAACCTGAGTTGGGACAGCTGCCACTTGTGCCCATGAACACCAGACACAAACATCCCCAGTGACTCAGTCACAGATGCCTGCAATGAGCCACGACAAAATCAAACAAATGTCTTAAGTCATGAGGGCGAGACAGGTGTGTGCAACTACAAGGTATAGAAGACAGATTCAAGGAAAAGAGAAAAAATGGGTGTTTTGGAATGCAAGAATAGAAGAGAGACTTATCTGTTCAATGTGTTATATTTTTCATACCACAAAAGACTGGAAAAAGAAAGAAGATCGGTACAAACCATAATTCACCATACCCAAAAATTATTTGGACAGCCACCAACGCTGTCAAGTAGCATGTCACCTGCTGTCAAAACTGGTGATACTTTGGAAATTTAAAACTGTAATGAGAGGTTATAAGGCAGTCATAAATCTGATATCTACAGGGCAATGAAATCCAGCAGATGCAGTCATTATGACCCAAGCATTTTCCAACTGAAAGTCATGTAGTGTGCTGCCTGCCTTTGCCTTATAAAAATGAGAAATAATTTCAGATGATGGGGTTCTTTGAAGATTTCAGCCAGAAAATTGGTGTGGCCTATGCAAATTTGACCCATGCCTTACTTTTGCCAGAGTCAACTATTTTTAAAACAGCAGCTCGCTAAAGTGTGTTACAATTTTCTGAGATGGTCAGAATTTGGGTATGGATTTGTGCAAATGACATACCACTTTAGATTTTACTCAAAGTCTGACTGCTTTAAAAAGCAAACAGTGACAAAGTTAGTACTGGCAGTACTTAGAGATGGTGATGGGAGGGGAACCTGTTTAGAAATATCAAACAAAAAGCAACATGATTTTATGGGTATTAAATGGTGGTCACGTGTTAATGCTTGGATCAGCTATTTATAGCTTAACTTCTGGCAACCAAGTTCGATTTTTGAAAACTTTTTAAACTTTTTAAACAGAAAAGGCATGTGTTTTATTCTAATTATCAGTGTCCACGTGACAATTTTAAAAAGTGATGCAAACTTGTGTCAGTACTTGAATTACAGTGGGTGAAGTAAGCTGACATCTGTGGTGCTTACATTACACAGTTTACAAGTGGCCTGAGGATTTGCAGATGCATTCATACTCTGTGGAATATCTGCACCTCACATGCTTTATGACAGACTGATACAGATGAGACATAAACATGGACCCATGCATGTTTTCTTTTCTACAGTACTGATGCTGTTCATTTTTCTATATTTTAGAAGCAAAGGTCATTTTCAAAATAACAGAAATTTATTAAGAATATACTTCCTTCCTGCACCACTAAGCAGTCACTGTGTCTGCCATAATTGTGTTAATGTGTTACATGATGATACATTGTTGCATTGAGCGAACATCTGACTGCTTATACTCAAATTGTCTGTGGGTGATTGGATTTTAATCAGATTCAGTAATGTATCAAATACATCAAAACTGGATACTAGATGTTTACAAACACAATCTATGTCAGAAAAGTCAGAATCGGGTATCATAAGAGTGGCCTAAAAGTAATGGGGATGAATCCTAGGTATCCATGGCATAAGATACACCAACGTGTTTATTCTCTTTCTCCACCTCAATGTGATTTTGGGACCACTGTGTGATCAGGTAAGAATAATAAGGCTTCCATTTGGTGCTTTAAACACTACTAACGAAAGGTGCCCTGAAGGCTCTTCTTTGGTCAATTGTTCCTTGTTATCAAACAGAAGACCAAATAAAATCAGGCAAATCTTAGGGCACAGGGTAAATGTGGCAGAGCCTAAGAAAACAGCTTAAAATAAAGTATATATCTATCTATCTAAAAGTATGGATATAAAGGAATGTAGTGGGAAGAGTGTTCAGGTTTAATAGGTCATCGACTTAGGGAATAAGGGGTTAAAGGAAATACAATGGCCATGAAATAGTTTTAAAATGCCAGTGGCACAGAATAAACAAGACAAAAAAGTGTCCATGCACAAAGAACAGCACTGGGATATGAAAAATACCAGGGAGTAGGACAACTGATGGAGAGGAACCTATGATGGTGATGTACTTGGGGCTTAAGCAGAAAAGTAGGCACAGGGTGAGATAAGAGGGAAAAACAGGATAATGAAGAATTCATCACTCTATATTTAGAAAGGTCAATGCAACCAACATGCTGTAAGAATTAGTGAATGAAGTTGTACAACAGTATAAATGATTGATACAACCAAGTGTTTCTAGAGTTGTTTGACTTGTCTGCCCATTATGCTACATTTAACTTTAAAATGGCATTGGTGTGCATTGGACTGGCAAAGTACAGGACAGTAAGTGTAAATGTGGCAAGCCTAGCTACAAATATGCCCAAATTTCAGAGACTAAGGTTTGGGGTTGAGAGCTCCCAAGCCTGTGAGCAAAGATTGGTGTGTAGACGTTAGTCTCCAGATGATTTTGCCAACATCCTGAAGCAAATTCATCCATCAGTTTACATTACAATCCAGCCTTTAAGCATAAAAACTCTGAAGAAGTGGGTAGGTTTAAAGAGAAATTCGGCCCTCAGGTATTGAGTGGCATTTTGAAGTGGTTGGTCTCGTCTGAGCTGCTGCTGTTGAAAACACACATTCTTCTTTTCAAAGGTTTCATGCTCAAAGATTCCTTGAATGTTTTTGTAACAAAGTAGTATATAATCGGGTCCAACATTGTGTTTGCACAAGCCAATAGCAGAGAAATTCGATAATACGGTTTCATTTTATCATCAAGATTAGACTTGTACAAAAACAACAGCATAGTGTGGTAGGGGAGGAAGCAGAGCAGAAACAAAGTGATATTGACCACAAGCATCCGATGGATTTTCTTCTTATTCACAAGTTCTGTATGAACGGCCATGCTTTTGGCAAGAGCCTTCACAATGGCAATGGAGCAGATAATCATGGAGAGTAAAGGAATTCCAAATCCCACAATCATGGTGCTGACAACAGCACCAGTCTGGGTGGCGAAGATTGGTTTGTTGTTAAAGCACTCGTTGGTTGAATTCTTGTTGTTCATTTTGACTAAAATACTGGGGCCAACGGCTAGAATCCATGCTCCTAAACAGAAAAAAGAAGCCTTCTTGCGTACTTCCTTGATTCTCATGTTCATGGGAAAGCAAATTGCCAGGAAGCGATCCCAGTTTATGCAAGCAAGTAGAAAGATGCTTCCATACATGTTGATGAACATGAACATACCCACAGCTATACAGATACTCTCCATTAAAAAACCCCCAGCATAGAAGTAGATGCGAAGAGGAAGGCTGATCAACAATAACAGGTCAGCAAAAACCAAGTTGACCATATAGACAGTCACCGTGGAGCGTGATTTGATGGAACAGCAGAAAATAATAAGGGCAATGAGGTTCAAAATAAGGCCCACAATGAAAACGAAACTGTAGGCCCCAACTAAAAACCAGTTGACCGTACTGTTTGTCATTATTTCCAAGGGATGGATGTCCAACACTTCAGTGACTGTTTGAGGGAACTGTAAAAGGAAATTAAAAAAAAAGCGTTAGATTCATGCTGTGGCACCAACACTATAGAACATTAGAACAATTTTGATGAGAACAGGTCATTAAGCCCAACAAATTCTCCAATCTTACTCACCTAGTTGAGATTTGAGAATCCCTAAAGTTTAAGAATTCTGATGTAGTCCGAAATCTCAACAGTGCAAGGTGTTTGTGTGTGTTTACATCCTATTTAAAAGGCCACATGAATTCAAGCCATAAAACGAAAGTGCGCCATTAGGCACAAATGAGAAAGTAATGCTGGACACCAGACACACACTCACACTCACTCATATGGGTTCAGTTTAGAGTTATCAGTCAGTCTAACAGGAGAATCTGGAAAAAAAACTCACATGGACATGGGAGAATGTGTAAACTTCACAAAACAATGACCAGGCCTGAAGTTGAAAGTGAAGTCTAAGTTTAGGTTCAAGTTTAAGTTCAATCAAGGTTTATGTCATTTGTACATGCTACAATGAAATTCTTATGTCTCCTCTGAACAGTATTAATACAATACCAGCAAAGACACAACATACACACAAAAGTATACATAGCATACAATGCATATATATACAATATATCAGTATACTGTATATAGTCACACATACATGTTAGAGGGTCACCTATCGGGTCTATCAGAGGTAAGCATTACCACCCAGAAATACAAGGTGCCCTGTCGCTGACAATGTTGTCTCTTTCTCCATCTAAAGCCCATAAAAAATACACCCAGTGAGGGAAACTGACTCATTCCCTTTCGGTCCAGTGACTATAAAATTGAGGCACTGCAGGCAAGAGTCATCTTATTATAGGATGAGCAGACCACCGGATAGAGTTCTGACTTGACATGTATGACCCAAGCATGAGCATTAAAACAGCAATTTGAGCCAGTATTGTTTTACTTTTCTTATTAAGCAGCAACAAGCACCTGTTTCTTTTCAGGGCTAATCAGTTATTAAACATAATGATGAACACTATTAAATATTCTGTCCACATACCCTAGGTGTCAGCCCACTTGAGTGAGGATACCTATGCGGACGCCAGCAGGGCTTACTAGAACCTTTAGTCTTGTGACGCAGCCCTGTTGGGTTCCAGGTGGGCTGCTAAAGTAAGTTGAGAGAATTAACAAACCCTACTTTCCGGGACTCCAAGTGACCAAGAAGTCACTCCATCAGGCTATGTCCTAACACCGGAAGTACTCCCGGGCCCTAGATAAAAGGAACTACCCTGCTACATTCAGGCGAGTTGGAGTCAGGTGAAAGTGGACAAAGCTCACCTGGAGGAGTAGAAGGAGAAAGAGAAAACGAAGGAAAGAAACTGTGCTGATTTATGTAATTGCTGCAGCCTTTTAACAAGGTATTTGATATAAATAAACCTTTGATAACGTGAGGTTTATTTGAGATTTAGGTTACTGCAACGTACTAGCAAAATACCCGCGCTTTGCAGCGGGAAAGTACTGCCTTAAAATTTTTATTAAGAAGAAAAGTAAACCTTTTTAAACTGAGGGAAAATATACCAATAATTATTTGTTAAGGATCTCTTTGTATGTTGTCAGTTCGGCCCTCCGATTGTAATATGACCAAGCTGTGCACTGAGCTTACTCTTGAGCATGCGACGTACAGTTGGCCATGTGAAAAGCAATCTTGCCTCAAATCTCACAGCTTGGATTGCTGCTGTCACAATCGGTTTGAGTTTCATGGTTTGTTTCAATTACGACATTATTTGCAGGAAGTGTTGTGTTGAAGTGACATTCGTCATCTGTCAAGCGTTGTAAGCATACAACCGGTTTCATCGATAACTTCACATCCAGCTCTTGAGAGTTTAAACATTCATAAACATCAAAGTGTCTACTACTGAAATCGTCACCTGTGAATCTAAGATGTTTAAGAGGCATTGGCGGTTGTCCAAAGGTGTAAAATATTTGGCCATTTCGGTACACTTGAAAGCGACAACTGAACAATTCAGCGGCAGCCATCAGCTCACATGCAGAACCGTAGGTGAAGGGCTTAAGCATTTCACTCTTATAGTGCTCCTGTGTAGTATAATTATCTCCTGCACCGTCATCAGTCCACACCTTGAACCTGTCCTAGTCATTCAATACATAAGACACAATGTTCCTCCGGATATCAAGAGTGAGCCTGATATGGCCGTGCAATATGTAACACAGAGAATGTAAAAGGCAGGTGCCATCTCTGGGCACGGAAACCACTCGGTAAGTGACAGTTCTTTGATTGATGGTGATCACGTCGATAGACATGTTAATGGGGGTACGGTTGGAACGATAAAGGAAATGGGTACCTGAACAATGTAAAGTAAGTCTAAAATACCTACACAATAACTATAATCATAATAAACGAACAATAAAACAGCGGAGAAGCCGTGCATTAAATAGTCAGTTATCAGCAGGGAGACATGAATACTGTGGCGAAGCAAGGAAGGGAATGAAGAGACCGGAGCGACGGACGGCCTTATATAGGCAGGCAGCCAACAACGTGGGAGGCGTTGGGATGGGGGACCCAACACCTCCTCACACGGCGACCGAACTGCAGGCTATGGACATATATATGTACGTAAGTAGGATTCAGTTAGCGTTGGGAAACCGCGTACCAAATTTCTTGAAGATGGGCCCATAAGTAACAAAGACCATTGGAAAGTTGAATATGGCGGCCGACAGTGGCATCATACCACCGAAATAAGTACCTACATCGGTTTCGGTTAGTGCAGGGAAGCCGTGACGCATACAATTTATAAATGAAACCTGCTTAACTTTTGTAAGTAAGCAGTAAGGAATGAGCCTGCCAAATTTCATCCTTCTACCTACACGGGAAGTTGGAGAATTAGTGATGAGTGAGTGAGTGAGTGAGTGAGTCAGCCAGTCAGTCAGTCAGTTGGAAAGTTCAATATGGCGGCGGACAGTGGCGTCATACCACCAAAATAAGTACGTACATCGGTTTCAGTTAGCGCAGGGAAGCTGCCTACCAAAATTCATGAAGATGGGGCCATAAATAAGAAAGTTCAACATGGCGGACGTTGACGACCATTATGACCGTTATGACCGTTACACGTAGAATTTCGAAATGAAGCTTGCTTAACTTTTGTAAGTAAGCTGTAAGGAATGAGCCTGCCAAATTTCAGCCTTCTACCTACACGGGAAGTTTGAGAATTAGTGACGTTGGAAAGTTCAATATGGCGGCCGACAGTGGCATCATACCACCGAAATAAGTATGTACGTCGATTTCAGTTAGTGCAGGGAAGCTGCCTACTGAATTTCGTGAAGATGGGGCCATAAATAAGAAAGTTCAACATGGCGGACGTTGTCGTCCGTTATGACTGTTACGCGTAGAATTTCGAAATGAAACCTGCTTAACTTTTGTAAGTAAGCTGTAAGGAATAAGCCTGCCAAATTTCAGCCTTCTACCTACATGGTAAGTTGGAGAATCAGTGATAAGTGAGTGAGTGAGTGAGTGAGTGAGTCAGTAAGTCAGTCAGTCAGTCAGTGAGGGCTTTGCCTTTTATTAGTGTAGATATACATACAGTGGACCCTTGACTTACAAAACTCAATTCGTTCGCGAGGGCTGGTTGTAACTCAAGTTGGTTGTAAGTCAAGACTATTTTTCCCATAAGAAATAACGGAAATACCCATAATGCGTTCCGAACCTACCACAGCAACACTTACTTAACCTTTTCATAATAAAAAAGGGTTGTATAATGTGCATAATTTACCAAAAACATGAATTATTTTTCTAATGTACTAACCAAAAAGTTATAAAAAGTGCCTAGCCTACTAGAAACAACAATTTCATACTGTACTCACAATTTAAGTTGACATCTTTGGCTTGCAGGAAGGGAGAAGGAGGAGAATGAAAAGGAAGGTGGTTATTGTTTGGAAGGAGCTTCCTTATACAAATCTTAGCAAGATTGGTCACACGAACGCCACTCTCATATTTCCGCGCAATTTCCTTCTTCGTTTCGATTGTGATCACTTTCTTTACCTTTACCTGTCTGGGCTCTAACTGATGCTTACGAACGCTCTTGGCTGTTTGTTTACAATCGCACAAGCAGATACATGTGACCGCATTCGGGTCATAACACAAGATATTGGTCGTAATTCAAAACAAACATTTTGGTTGTAAACCAAGTTGTTCACATGTCAGGCCTCATATATTATGAGGGGCCGTTCAGGAAAAAAAGATTGGTTCGTAAATATATACATTGGTTCAGATATATATATTGCTTCAGATACATTGGTTTGAATATATACATTGGTTTTAATACATCCGTTCAGATATATATTTCGGTTCAGATATATACATTGGTTGGGATATATTGGTTGGGATATATACATTGGTTTGAATACATCCGGTCAGATATATACATTGGTTTAGATACATTGGTTGAGATATATATAAATTGGTTTGCATAGATCCTTTCAAATATATACATTGGTTGAGATATATATATTGGTTGATATACATTGGTTTAAATATATATATTGGTTAAAATAGATTGGTTTAGATATATACATTGATTCAGATACATCCGTTCTGATATATATATATTGGTTCAGATAGATCCGTTCAGATATATACATTGGTTGGGATTTATGGGCAGGCACAACGCGGCCACCCATGTTTAGCATCTCCCTTTCGCTTCATCATTGCTTCAACACTGTTGTAATTATTGTGCACATTTTATACAAGTAGCATATGCCTGTCTGTCGCGTTTTGTTTCGTAAGCCCTCTTGGTTGGGGGATCCTCGATTTCAAATCACTTTTTTTCCTTTCATTATTTAAAACACTCGCACAGATACCCGCCTCTTCGCCTCGCTCCGTCCCGCCCCGGCTCATTGTACCCACCTCACTCGCTCCCTCTTGTACAACCCATGACAGATTCTTCTCAAAAGCAGAGTTACCAGGAAGCATTGATAGCAACCGCATTACCTCCCATTTTTTCACCTCAACAGACGCTGGTTTATCATTGACCGAAAGCCGCCCGGTGATTTCTGTTATTCCGTATTGGCAGCATTTCATTAAAGGGCGATCTGTTTCAGCAAGAAACTTAGTCCTGTTTGCTGAAAGGATGTTATGGAGATAAACACTGGAATAGCGCTGTTTCTTCTGAATGTTTATCAGTGATCAGTGACCAGAATGATCAGAATATTCCTGCTTCACAAATAACTGATGTCTGTTTTTATTGTAAAACTGAGAAAACCACACACGCGCGTACACAACACAAACACTCAAACTCACAAATCGTGGGTCGCACAAACTACTGATTAAGTGTATCTGTCACGGACGATCATTTTTTTCACCCAATAAAACTTTAGTTCGTCAAAGTTAGAAAGCAGGGCGGTGATTTCTATTATTCCTTATTGGCAGCATTTAATTTAAAGATGATTCACGTCAACAAGGTGAAAGAGTCTCTTATTTTGACAGGGCGATCTTTTTTTAGGCCTAAGCATTTTTGATTGACTTACAAAAGAAAATAGTTATTACTTACCCTCTTTGCTTCAAATTGGCTTTTTAAAAAAACTTTTTCATATAATTTGTTTATGACAGTATAAAATAACAAAAGTAGTGCTCAAAATTATAATGCACATATCTAACAGGAAGAGGTGGTGGTAAGTGTAAGATTGCTGACTCTCAGTTAAATGATCACTGGTTTGTGTCTGGGGGGCTTCCTTTCTGTTATTTTATTTATTTATTTATTTATTCATTTTTACAAATTGCTTTGCGTAGTAAGAAAGGCGCTATAAAAATGTAAGGAATTAATAACAATAATAATAATAGTATTATTATTATTATTATTATTATTTATTATACGGGTGAATACATGATCAAATTCAGCTGCTGCGTAGTGGGGTATCAATAGGGACAATACCACGAGTTCATTGAAATAATTTAAGGGCTTACACTGTCTTTTTTTAAGTATGTCTATGAAAATCGCTGTGAGTAGCCAGAACAATGCTATATAAATGTAAGATATTATTATTATTATTATTATATTTCCCAAAAATTGCCAGGCAATTCGTATAGTCTGTTTGGCTCTGAAATATTTCCTTCGGGTTTTCATAGTGTTTCCTGGACACCTGCGTGTGCAGACAATAAAAGAGGCGTTTCATGCCATTGCATGTACAAAGGCAAAAACACCCACAGTTCCATAAAGAATCTCACAATCAGCCTAACATTCTCATTACCCAGGATTTCCAAATGTGATTGGGGCACATGGGACTGATCAGAGTGGAGTTTGATCAAACATTATTTGAAAAATGTACCTCTCCGCGTGATGAATAATCAGACACAGTGTCTTCATCAAATATTTGACCTTCGTCAATATCTCGTTGGTCAGACACAAGTTCTAGGGATATGACATTCCCTGCAACTGACCCCACAAAAAAAAAAAAATGCCCTCAGAAACGGGGCGATGAGCATTTTGCCGGAGAGATAACTCTTCTGCAGGGGTTAGATCTGGACCGCGTGGACCGCCACCTGTTTTTTGCTTGTCTGCCTTCTTATTAGCTTTAAAATTAATGTTTTTTATATTATATATGATTCTTTATGTCAACAATCCTTTAAATAGTTATATACCAATATTTACCAGTTTGAAGTATATTCTTGTACTTCACTTTAACCTGTTCACATGTTCTCCTTGTGCTCACGTTTGATCTGGAATTATGACATATTAAATAATAATTAATCTGACACAGGAAATGAAACGCTGCATTCAGTAAGGATCTACAAGTCTTTTTGTAGGCTCTGGTAATTCTAATGTTAATGTGGGATTTTTTTCCCAATGAATAAATATACTTCAATTAAAAGATGAATTTTTCACTTTGTTGTGTTGTGAGCCTACAGTATATATATTCTGTATATATATATA
>JANRMT010062791.1:121680701-121714694 GCA_026402145.1 Polypterus bichir lapradei
TATATATATATATATATTCATGGCATTCGTAGTCTGAATCACAATCTGATTGAATGGGTGGTTACCTACAACGCTTGTGGTTGGTCTGCAAGCCGGCAAAAATCTGCCACGGTGACCTCTTTCAGTTGCGAGAAGCAGATCATAGAATGTTGCAAAGTTTTACTGTCAAATAATGCAAAGAATACAGGACACGTGTTTCGCAAGTCTGCATCCGAGGTTTGATTCCCCGAGAGGCGGGTGCAGTGAGTGTGTATGCCTGATGAGTCCAGAATTAGGGAGAAATACGTGTTGCATACTCTTTGCATTATTTGACATTAAAACTTTGCAATATATATATATATACTAGCCATGTGCGCCCAACTACGTTGCGCGTGTTAAAGTTATCTGTGAAGGGCTCCCTGTTTAAACGCGGCTGCCAGTCGTGAACTGGGCCCTTCGTGGCACAGCATTATGATTTTTTATAAGGGAAACAAAATTACATTTCTGCTTCTGTCCGTTCACAGTCTGTCTCGTTTTCACGACGCTGTCATTTCCTCTCACGATTTCTTCTCAACCTTTCTCCAATGTCGCAGGTTGCTTTGTGGCAATCCAAAGAGTAAGGCAAGATACACAGAGCAATGTTTATAAAAGGGGGACACATAGGTATCCAGGCTCTTTAAAGCATAAATAGGGATCACTTCACTGACATGTGAGCAAGCCACAGTACAACTGTGAGACGCGCAGCACTCGCCGGCTACAACGTAACAATAATAATTTCCAGAACGTGCTGTTACGTTGTCATTCATTTTACCCACTGTCTGTCTTTCATTCATATGTTACGTAGGCACGTACCTTTTATCTTCGGCAATCTCATACTCTAACCAGGCCTCAGGAGCTAACCAGCGTAACACTGTCCACCACCCCTTTCGTTATTCCGGCACATTGTTGACATCCGTGAGTAACAACAACGTATTAAACTGGAAGGTGGTCTACACATGCGTGGAATTCGCGGACAAACAATCAAGATCTAAATGAAGATCTCTTTAGTTAATTTAAAGCACAACAATTTGTTTAGTTTGAATGTCTGTGTTTTGAGGTGTGACTGGCGTGCTACAGTCTTCAGTAGTATAAGCCTGGAGGAGATTCTTAATGCAATGCCTATGCCTATATTGTGACTATCAGGGGCGCCCAGATGTTTATGGAACCCTAGATGGCAGCACTTCCACCACACTTGGAAATGCTGCCAGAAGGAATTCCAGGGACACCCGGAGTGCTTCCAGGTTCTCATGTGGCACTTCCATCACACCAGGAAGTGCCGCTGGAAGATCGGCACAGAGCATCCGGAGCGCATCCAGGTTGTTATAAAAAAGGCTGCCTCCCTCCAGTAGATGAGCTGGAGTCAGGAGAAAGAGGTAGGAGAGGAGTAAAGGTGGCAGAAGTATTGAGAGAGACTGAAAAGACTGGTTGTTTTAGGCATTGTGGTGTTGTTTACTATAAAAAATATGTGTTTTGGGACATTCCGTGTCTGTCTGTGCCCGGAGACTGTCTTTCCACTATATATATTAATAGCATATATATATATGCTAGTAATTTTTTATTGATATCGGTTATCAAAATTTGAATTCAGTAACATATACAGAAGTGGTCTACATACTCAGTGTTTTTATGTTACAATATTTGTTACTATGTTGGGCTGATATGACACATGGATAGAAACTGTCCCTGAATCTACTGATGTAAGTGTCAATGGTATGGTGCAATCAGAAGGGAAGAGCATGAAAAGTAGCTGTGCAGAACGGCTGAAATCTTCATTTATATTTTTTGCCAATCTCACACAGAGAGTGATGTAATTGTACTGAAAACAGAAGGCAGCTTGGTGTCAGTCATACTATGTCTATGTCACCTTCATCCTCGACTGTGTTTCAGTTCTGAACCGAGCATATGATATACCAGGATGTTATGAAGCCTGCAAGAATGAACTCAAGAAGGTCATGTGAAGAGATGGAGAAATCTAAGCTTTCTTTAGACATCAGAGGAAGTAAAGGAACTGGTTAACCTTCTTAATAAGAGCTACAATGTGTTGTGTGTACTTATGTTCATCAGTGATAGTCACACTAAAAATATAAAGCTGAAAGTTTTTTCACTCTAATCCCCTTAAATGTAGATGTCAATGTGGTCTACCTTCTGCTATCTCAAGTCTATGATCAGCTCCTTGGTTTTGTTGACATTAAGGGTGAGACTGTTATCCTGGCACCACTGAGCCTTTTCTCTCAAAGCCATCTCATCGTCATTGTTGATCAGGTTTATGATGGTAATGTCATCAGAAAATGAAATGTTGGAGCCACTATTGTGCCACTATGCCCCCACATCAAAACAAGGGCAGATGGGTACATACCATGATCAAAATGATGACACATCAAAGGGCATTTATACCTTAATGGCAGAGCTAATCTGTAACAGCACAGAATTCAAACATGATCTCCTTACAAAGGCTTTTACCATTACCAATGAGTGAAAAAGGCAAGTTTAATTTGTATGCAGTTTTATGAAACTGACACTAAAATTAATTTTGCAGGTGATTTCGCAAATGTGAAATGCAAAACTGAATAAACAGTTTTTTGGGGTTTTAAAGCATTTTTTTAAATTATTTTGGGAGGTGGGGGTTGGTAAGAAATATTGCTTCCTAAAGACTCATTCACACTTCTATGTTTACCTGTGTTCTTTTATGCAGCTCTACAGTGCATGTAACCCTTACCACATCATTAAAATAAGTTCTGTTTATGACTCTCATTTATATCACCACAGAGAAATACAGTATGTTTTAAAAAATGCGACATGAACACAGATCAAAACACACTATCAGACATTTCTGTGTCTTTATTACTTAATTACTGTGTTTTCACTACTTTACTCATTTGTAAAATAACAGTGGGAGATCATGCTGTTAGTTTCAGGGCCGTGAAGCTATGGAATGACCTGCTTGCTAATATAAGACATGCCACTTCAGTCTAAGCTTTGAAATCCAGGCTGAAGACTCACTACTTCACTTTAGTATACACTGACTAGAGCTGTTGATTAGCTGTGCATACTGCATTTCTGTTTGCTAGTCATTTGCACAGAAATATAAGCAATACCGTATTTATAAATTGTTACTAACCCTCATCTATTCTGTTTCTTTTCTTGGTAGCTAGATGTGGCACTTGGTACCACTACTCTACTTTCAGGTTGCTCTCCTACATATGGAAAAGCCATCTTAGATACTGGGACCCTTGCAATTATCAGATTTTAATAATGTTTCATAAAATTGGACTTTACTCATCACCAGTTACCACCTTGTTTTACAACATTTCACTTTTAGTTGCTGGCATTTTGCAAGAAGGGCAGTTTGTTTCATGAGGAATAAACCCAAAAGACATAGAGACACCACCAGGACAGTTTAGGACTTTAGTTAAGGTCGTGTGGCCTGTCATTTGCTCTTACAGTCAACTAGAGGAACATGAGAAGTAAACAAGATTAAAAAAAACTGATTGTTGAAAGAAATCACACTACCACATTGTTGGTGATTCTGCTAAATGAGATATCCATCAGCATGTAGGACACAGTGGGACAAGCTCTGAATGTGATCATAAAGTAGACTGAAGAGCCCATCATATTTGTTTTTTTTGCGAAGACCACTTTGGCTTTAAAGTGTTGCAAAGTCAGATCGCTTTCTTCAGGTGGTTCCATCCATTCAAATGAATCGCTCCTGATGTATAGAGGATGCGGTTGACATTAAGCGCATCAGAGTACAAGAGCCTAGCGCTGAAGACTGGATATGAGTCAGAAAGGTGACAGCTGATCAACATGATGCACAGTAATAACAGACAGCGGTACAAAAACTGGGGCACGTGGGCAGCTTCACACTGCAGCCTACATGCTGGCTCATCTGCCGTCTCTGCTCTCAGGTGCCACATTCTGCAGGAGCAGGAAACCAGTTCTCCTCAAAGCCTTCCTATTACTGGCACTTGATTTGGTTTTCTGTTCTGCTCTCATTCACATTCTTGCTCTCTCCTCCTCTTAATGTTTTTGTAACTTTAATGTAAGAATTTCCATGCAACACTGATTTGCAATAAGCAGGGTTGAGGACTTGGGGAGACAGATGGGTTTTTGTACACACACTGTAATAAATCTCAAAATACTTATTCACAATTCCAGCATACTAGTTACCTAGCTTGGTAGATGTGATCTCAAGGAGCATCCCCAGGCACAAACGTCAAATATACTAATAATTTATCAAGTATTCCTTCATCTATGTATCCATTTTCCAAAAATATTTTTTCCAATGAGAAGTTGTGGAGCTGTTCCAAAATTCAACATTTAATTACTACATGTTTTTTGTTTTATCAGTTGTTTTATCTACTTTTTACTAGAAGGCCACAGGCAACCAAAATTTATTCCAGATCTGCTGGATGCAAGACAGGACCACTACAGATACGGTCACAAGCACATGGGAGAACCCAGGTCAGCACAGGTGGTGTTGAACTAAGGTACTTGGATCTGTGAGGCAGTGTCACTACCCAATGTGCCAACATGCTGCACCTGTTTTCATAAATGCACCCCTCCAATATCTATACCACTTAGTGGAGTTTAAGCTCACTGAGCTAGGATATCTATCCTGGCATCACTGGTCAGAAGACTTAAACCAAGCTGGACATGGGGGCAGTCAATTGAAATACACCCACATTTAGTATTTTTACAGTTATTTAGTTGCATTTTTCTATGTAGGTTTCAAAGTAAATCATTCTAACATTACTCCATGCAATGCCTTGCATGAATTTGAATACATAATGTACAAAAAACCATTGTAGAATAATAAATCACTGCTTATAAATTACAGCATAAGAAAAAAAATATGCAGAGAAAATTGTACAAAAATACCAGTAAAATCTTAAATTATTCAAATATAATGTAAATAAATCTTAAGAAAATCAATCAACATGTTACTGTATGTTGAGTCATCAAAACTTGACATATAAATGGGTATAAAAAATATATATGTATTAGCTGTGCTTCCGGCCTAAGATGGGTTGAAATCTAAGTCATCAATGTAGACCTCCTGTTTTTTTATTTTATACATAGGTTGTCCATTTTACCTGGTATAAAATACACACTAAATCCCTTTCCCTCACTGTAGTCTGGGTCTTCCCCGGGGCCTCCTCCCAGTTGGACGTACCCAGAACACCTCACCAGGTAGTGGTCCGGGAGGCATCCTGATCAGATGCCCGGGGCCACCTCATCTGACTCCTCTCGATGCAGAGGAGCAGCAGCTCTACTCTGAGTCCCTACCGGATGACTGAGCTTCTCATCGTATCTTTAAGGGAAAGCCCAGACACCCTGCGGAGGAAACTCATTTCAGCCACTCGTATTCGCGATCTCATTCTTTCGGTCACTACCTATAGCTCATGACCATAGGTGAGGGTAGGAACATAGATCGACTGGTAAATTGAGACCTTTGCCTTACTGCTCAGCTCCTTTTTCACCACAACAGACCGATGCAGAGCCCACATCACTGCATACGCCACACCGATCCGCCTGTCAATCTCACGCTCCATTCTTCCCTCACTTGTGAACAAGACCCCGAGATACTTGAATTCCTTCACTTGGGACAGGATCTCTCTCCAAACCCTGAGAGGGCACTCCACCCTTTTCCGGCCGAGGACATTGTCTCGGATTTGGAGATGCTGATTCCCATCCCAGCCGCTTCACACTCAGCTGCAAACCGATCCAGAGAGAGCTGAATATCACGGCCTGATGAAGCAAACAGGACAACATCATCTACAAAAAGCAGTGACCCAATCCTGAGTCGACCAAACCGGACCCCCTCAACGCCCTGGCTGTGCCTAGAAATTCTGTTCATAAAAGTTATGAACAGAATCGGTGACAAAGGGCAGCCCTGGCAGAGTCCAATTCTCACTGGAAACAGATTCGACTTACTGCCATCAATGTGGACCAAGCTCTGACACCGGTTGTACAGGGACCAAACAGCCCTTATCACGGGGTCCGGTACTCCATACTCCCAGAGCACCCCCCACAGGATTCCCCGAGGGACACGATCGAATGCCTTTTCCAAGTCCACAAAACACATGTAGACTGGTTGGGCAAACTCCCATGCACCCTCCAGGACCCTGCTAAGGGTGTATAGCTGGTCCACTGTTCCACGACCAGGACGAAAACCACACTGTTCCTCCTGAATCCGAGGTTCGACTATCTGACGGACCCTCCTCTCCAGGAGCCCTGAATAGACTTTTCCAGGGAGGCTGAGAAGTGTGATCCCATGTAGTTGGAACACACCCTCCGGTCCCCCTTCTTAAAGAGGGGGACCACCACCCCGGTCTGCCAATCCAGAGGCACTGTCCCTGATGTCCATGTGATGTTGCAAAGGCGTGTCAACCAAGACAGTCCTACAACATCCAGAGCCTTGAGGAACACCAGGCTCATCCACCCCTGGGGTCCTGCCACCAAGGAGTTTTTTGACCACCTCAGTGACCTCAGTCCCAGAGATGGGGGAGCCCACCTCCGAGTCCCTCGGCTCTGCTTCTTCATTGGAAGGCATGTTAGTAGGATTGAGGAGGTCTTTGAAGTACTCCTCCCACCGACCCACAACGTCATCTCAATTTAATTTTAATTTAAATACTAATGCAAACACTATCTTCTCAGTTTTTCTTCTTCAGTTAAATAACTACATAAAATGGTTTATTTTGACTTTGGAAATGTATTGTTACAGCATAAAGGTTGTAAAAATAATGAAGGCATACATATGTGTACAAATCTTTGGTCATGCAGAAAATTATAATGATTTTCAAAGAGGCTGTGTGACCCAAGTGAGTGCAAGGAAATTTCTACCATGCTGATGTTGCTGGCGTTAAATGTTGGACAAAAGAATAGGCTAAGACCAATTTTCTTATTTTTATAACCGGTACTTGGTACTGTTTTAATCATTTTTTAATTTTTTTAGCCTTCTTTAACATGTCTTGACTTTTTTCTTCCTAACCTTAGCAACCGGGCAGACACACAGATACTTCCTTTTATAGAAAAGTTGTAAAAATTGTAGTTCAAGGTAGAACTTTAAGTTAATTATTACTGTTATGGTATTTTTTCTAACCATTTATATTATCTGTCCTGTCAGTCTATAACCTTGTTTTTTTAAGATTTCTGCTCCTGTATGCATCTGAATTTCCATATGGGAATAATAAAGTTGATCTAATCTAATCTAATAAAACTGGATATAAAACTTTCTTTAGCAAAATATGACAAAAACACATATCAAGATACATATGAAGAATCTCATAAAGCTATGGAGAATCTCAAAAGATTATTGTTCTCAGGGTCAAATGTTGGACCAACCAACCAAAATTAAAGACAATACATATAAATCAAAGAAGCTACACATTAATCAAAACAAATGAGAAAAAAAAAACTGCCACGATTATTCAAAGTTGTTAATGAAGAAAATATATTATATTTATAGTTACAGTACATTTACTCATATATCCAGTTACACTTATTTAGAGAAAATATGAAAAAATACAATAAATAATGAAAGGGAAACTGAAACAGGAAAAAATCTAGGAAATACATGAAAATATGCAACCAAAAAAACAGAATGAGCACATAATTATAACAAACATAGAAAAAAGTCAGTAGAACCAAGGCAGAATCAGTGCTCGAGGTGAAAGGGTAGAACAGTTGATCAAATTGTAGAAGTTAATTATTATTGTTATGGTACTTTTTGTTCTTGTTCTTGTTGTTTCTCAAACTTATTTTTGCATTTGTATAACTGGAGTGCAGTATGCTGGTGGTCTGCCAGAGAGCTGCTGCCACCTTTTGGATTCCTGCTACCTTGTCAGACTTCTGTAATCTCATTACTGATAAGCAGTAGTGTTAGCCATGCCACAGGGATTGTCAGACCTTGAATCATCAGTGTGTGCAACCAGCGTTCATCATCACAGAGTCACAGAGTTAATAGTGGTTGTTGTAGCAGAGGTACTGTCATGTGTACAGAGTACATTGAAATTCTTACTCGTACGTCCTACCAGAAAGCAACATGTCAGTAGTGTCTAGATGAACAGTGGATGAGTGGTCATGCACCCTTAACAACATAGGAAACTCCTTAAATTTTTTGATTTTAACATTTCTCTCTTGAATAAAGATAATATAACTGTACCTATACCAATGCTTCAGGAATGTTTTTTTCTTGTTTATTTTTCCCTTATTTAATTATTTCATCATAAAATGTTAACCTAACAATATGATTTGAGCTTCTGAGTTATTTTGAACAGAAACTTTGTAATTTTGAACAGAAAAGGCACAATCAAAGTGTGAAGCAATACTTCTTCCTGAATTCTGACTTCTGGGTATCAATTCAGTGCCTCTGGAGTTTGCACTTTCTCTCATGTCAGCATGCCTTTTATGCCACATTTCTAAAGATATGTGTGTGATTCAATGTGCTTAAGATGCATTTGAATACTCGTTTGACTGGTGAATTTTTGTTTAACTGACATCAGTTATTAGGTTTTGTAACCTAGGAAGTCCGTCTAGCTTGTATTTTGTTCTGAGCTCTTCGCCTCTGGTGATCAATGTTATAACTTTGACCTGCAACAATTATTCCAAAACAGATCCCAGGCTGATTTTAACTGAATTATGTTTACCTCTTTTCTGTCACCTTGGTTAAAAGCATCTCCATTTCAAATAAATGATACCCCCATTACATTACATTATAGTCTATTTTAACTTAGTCCTGAACAGGGTCATGGGGGGTTTGATGCCTATCTCAGCTAGCACAGGGTGCAATGCAGGAACGAACCCAGGATAGGATGCCAGTCCAATCCAGGGTGAACACACACACAAATACATTCACACCAACCACACACTAGGGCCAATTAAGTATCGCCAATGCGATGTATGTTTTTGGACAGTGGGGGGAAACCATAGCACCCAGTGGCAATCAACGCAGACATGCAGAGAACATGCAAACTCTTAACAGGAAAGACCTGGGACCCAAATCCTGGCCACCTTATTGCAAGGCAGCAGCACTACCACTGTGCCATAGTGCCACCCACTATGTTATGCTAATGTTACTACTGTATTTAATCGATAATAATAATAATACATTTTATTTATACAACATCTTTCCCCGGAACAACACAAATTCACTAGCAATGAGCTAGGCCCAACCATCCATCACTTGTTTTGCATGTCCATGTCACTCCTATTGACTGTGCTCTACATGTCATGTATGCTTCCAATTTTTGCACTATCCCACATCCTATTAAAGGGGATTTGAAATTACCAGCCGTATTTTAAACAGACAAAATATTGAATTAAATATGGACACTAGAAATGTGGAAACCTGTTATCTGACAATAAGGTAAATACCTTACTATAATATTCTTTGGTACTGTAACCTATATCATTAATACTGTCGTGGCGAGAAATTCGTCACCAGAAGGCTTTTTACCTGAAAATGAAGGCTATTAGGACTCAAGATAGACAGACAGAGTTTTAAAGCTTTATTGCAATAAAACAACACAAATAACAACACGGACTCAACCCAATACGGTCAAATTGAGCTGAGCCCCGTACAATTCAGCAATCGAACTTTATATAACAATTTCTTATCACTTTGACCTCGTTCAATTAGCTCATTCTGCACCTGTCTATATTGTCTATTGTTCATTTCTAGTTTCTGTTTTGCTTATTTTTGATTGGTTCTTCGACTGGGAAGATGTTCCTTCCTCCATATTTGGGCTTTCATGGTGTCACTTCCTTCTCTAAGCCTTTCAAGTTATGTTATAATGGTGGCCTGAAGCTAAGCTTTAATTAAAAAGAAATATGGTATATGTTTTTATTTAATCATTTGCTTGAGATGCTTGGTTTGCCTTAATTTCTATGCTAAAGTTAATTTCTAATATATTCTTCTATATTTATTGCTAATGCCTGAATATACTAATGTTTCTTTCATGCATTACATCATTGTGACCTTGCTTATAGTAAAAGCCTTTTGTTGCCTTTTTGCTGATTCACCAATCCAGCTGGTTTCTTACGTGCCTACCAGAGCTATTTTCTCTCTGTGGTATCGCTCCTTAGCTTCCCAGCCTTGAACACAGGTGTTCTCCTTATCCTATCCTAAGCTGGTTTCTGCACATCATTTCTTGTTCTTGTTTTGTTTCTTTTCTCACACTAGCAATTCTGCTTTAAGCTTAAAAATAATGCAATATGACTGATTTTTTAGTTAACTATTTGCTTGACCTATCTTATTTTCTTAATGTTCTAATTTATGCTTAATCTAATCTTTTAGAATTTTTTAATTACTTTTTATGGCTCTTTATGTTAATTAGTTATTTTATGCTAATATAAAAAAATTTACCTTCTACAATACTCACTAAAACTACAGGCTAATGTGGGCACATTACCTTAACCCCATTATGCACTGCAACTTTCACTTTGCCCTGTTTCACAAGCACATTCCCTAAATCCTGTTATGATTCTCATTGCTCCTTAGTATGTTTACAGTATTTCCCACACACTGAAAATTAATCATTCACATTGCCTTAAAGGAAAAATTCCCACATGTGAAAAAGTTGTCACCTAATTATGAATCAGTGGTGGCTTATAATGTATTGTAACACGTGCCAGAGTGCTGTTAGATTCTTGCTCTTTATATCTCTATAGTAACAGCACAGACAGGTTGCATCAGCCTGGAGGTGAGTCACCATCAGATTGAGCTGGAATTCATTAGTCTCCAGTATAGATGAGAACAGGCCATTCAGCCCAACAAAGATTACCAGTCTTATTCATTTAATTCTTCCAAAATACCATCAAATCTAGTTTTAAAAGTCCCACTGTCTACCACACTACCTGGTAGATTATTGCACGACATTTACACTCAACAGGTTTCCAACTGTGACCTGTGTTCTTTTTGAACTCATTTTAAAGTAACAATCTTGATCCACTGTACTAATTCCCTTCATTTTTTAACACTTCAGTCATGTCACCTCTTAATTCTTCTTTTGCCTAAACTGAAAAGGCTCGGCCCTTTTAATCTTTTCTCATAAGTCATCCCCTGTCATGCTAGAATCAGCCTAGTCACTCTTGTCTGAAAGTTTTCTAGCACTGCTATGTCTTTATTGCAGCCTGGAGACCAAAACTGCACATAGTACTCCAGATTAAGCCTCATCAGTGCATTATAAAGCTTCAGCCTAACCCCTTTGGACTTCTACTACACACATTGTGCTATATAACCTAACATTCTGTTAGGCTTCTGAACACTGTCTGGAAGTTGATTGTGTTGAGTCCACTATGTCTCCTAAATCATTCTCATAAGGTGGACTTTCAGTTTTTAAGCCTTTCATTGTGTATTCAAAATTAACATTTTCAGTTCCTATGTGTAATACTAGACATTTATTTAAATTACATTACATTACTTACATTAAACCTCACCTGCCATAAATTTGCCTAATCTTGTATGATGTCCAAGTCCTTCTGTAATGATTCAAAAGATTCTACATTATCTGCCAATCCACATCACTTGGTATCATCTGCAAACTTAACCAGCTTGTTGTTTATATTCTTATCCAAATCATTTACATTTATTAAAATAGCAGTGGCCTTAGCACTGACCCCTGAGACACACCACTCTTAACATCAGCCAATCCTGATAAGGGACTTCGTACCATAACCTTCTGCATCTTGGGTTTGAGCCAATTCTGCACCCTTCTACAAACAACACCCTGAACTCCCACTTCTTTTAGTTTGATGTCCAACCTCTCATGTGGCACCTTATTAAATGTTTTTGGAAATTCAAGATAAATTATTTTAGATGCACCACTCTAATAATATCCTTTTGTTGTTTCCTCACAGAATTCCAGCATGTTATAATTTTAATAATAATTTTTTGCATTTTTATAGCACTTTTCTCACTACTCAAAGCGCTCAGCAATTGCAGGTTTAGGGCCTTGCTCAAGGGCCCAACAGAGCAGAGTCCCTATTGGCATTTGTGGGATTCTAACCAGCAACCTTCCTATTGCCAGTGCAGATCCCTAGCCTCAGAGCCACCACTCCGCCTAGTGTAGAATTAAGGCGAATTTTGTGAAAAGTATTGTTAACAGGGAGGAGCGTCAGCAACTTGCGCCCGCCAGCGTCCCCTCACCTGCTGAACTGAAATGTTAGTAAAATATGACCTCCCTCTTCTGAACCCATGCTGATTGTTCCGTAAAACTCCTGTTCTTGCCATATGTTACATAATCTTATCCTTAACAATGATGCATGTTAAGCTTACTGACCTATAGTTGCTTGGATCTGCCAATCAATGTTTTTATTTCACAGAATAATATTTGCATTTTTCCAGTCCTTCAGAATTTCCCCAGTGCACAGTGACGTCCTAAAAATATGCAAATGAGAAGATTCAGTGCCAGCTGCAGGGGAGTCTAGAAAAATGACAAGCCTATCAATGTTAAATTAGAGTTTGAGCTAATTCAGCAAAAAATAAGCAGCCCCTCTAAGGACAATGAGCTACCTGAAACAGCAACATGAAGAGTGAGAAGATGGCAAGTACAGTATTCACAGTGGTTGCTGTAATGGCAATAAATTACATCCTTAGGATGGACAGCACATTAAACATTATTTTATAGGAGAATTATAGGAATTGTTGTACATACTAACATACATCTATTGCTGCCTTTCAATGACATAATGATTATCATAAAATCAAAATGAACACACAGAGCATTCTGAGGCTTTTAGTACACCTGTCACTTTGAAACTATGCAATCAATGATGATGACGCATTGATGACGTTGATGATTGTATCTGTGCTTCCTCTGCTGGCCAATAAAGTTTGGCTAGCTCATGGCTGCTATAATTTCTGTAAACCTTTTACCAGCACAATTTTTCAAAATGAGTTGTGTTATGTGGTTTCCATATGAGAAATAAGTAACAGCACAAATGGTATGAGTAATTGATGCTTTTGGTGTTACAAGATAGTAACAGATCTCAGCTCTTTTAAAAAATGAATGGATACATTTCTTAGAGTATTCTCTAGGTCTGTCTTTGTTTGCCATTATACATTTATATCTTCAGTTTATTTTCACTTGATGTGTATATACAAGTAATAATCACAACTTGATTTCTTTGATGTTATATACTGTATTACTATTTTTCCACATTTCCACGTGTTGTAAAAGACATTCTGATATCCTCTGATGAAGGAAACTCCACTGTAATTATGTTGTTAGACTTAATTGCAGCATTTGACACCATTGACCTTTCTATTTTACTGCAAAGGCTAGAAAATGATGTTGGGCTTACAGGCACTGTGCTCGCTTGGTTTAGTTCTTATTTATCAAATCAGAAATGTGCTGACAGTACTCCATCACTATACACAAAACTGAGATATGGTATCCCGCAGAGCTCAGTACTGGGACCTTTACTATTTTCACTTTACATACTTCCACTGGGATCTATCATTAGAAAACATAATGTTAACTTTCACTCATATGCAGATGACACCCAGTTATACCTTTCTTTTAGACCAAATGAAGTTTCTCCGATGTTGTCTTTAATTAGTTGTGTTAGTGAATTAATGGAGTGTATGGACGAGAATGTTCTTTAAACACTGATAAAACAGAAATGTTAATTATTGGAGGGAATGATACTGATCGTAGCAATAATTTTGTCATCATTTAACTCAGTTGGAATCACCATTAATTTTACTGAATCAGCCTGCAATCTAGGAGTTATCTTTGATTCTAGCATGTAATTTGAAGCACACATTACAAAGTTGTCTAAATCATGTTTCTTCCATCTCAAAAATGTTAGGAAATTAAGGCATTTTCTAAATAAGCAGGATTCTGAGAAATTAATTCATGCATTTATTTCTAGTAGGATTGACTACTGCAATGCAGTGTTCACTGGATGTTCAAACTGTTCTTTATACAGCTTCCAGCTAATCCAAAATGCTGCTCCAAGAATTATTACAAGAACAAGAAAATACGAACACATAACTCCAGTTCTTAAATCCTTATACTGACTCCCGGTTAAGTTTAGGGCAGATTTCAAAATCCTCCTTTTAACATATAAAGCCTTAAATGGCCAAGGTCCAGCTTACTTGTCTGGACCTATCATGACTTACAAACCGGAACTTACATTAAGATCTCAAGATGCCGGTCTGCTTATGATTCCAAGAATTAATAAAATAACAATGGGTGGTCAAGCTTTTAGTTACAGGGCCCCTGAACTGTGGAATGGTCTGCCTGCTACTATAAGAGATGCCCCTTCAGTTTCAGCATTCAAATCCCAGCTGAAGAATCAATACTTCAGTTTAGCATATCCTGACTAGAACTGCTGATTAACTATACAGACTGCATCTCTGTTGTTAGACATTAGCACTAAAACATAAGTAACATGATAGTTATAATTGGATACTAACCCTCACCTATTCTTCTTCTCTTCTCGGTACTCAAATGTGCCACTTGGTGCCACTGCCCACCTGCCAATTTGTTGTCTGCCTAAGGTAAAGTCATCTCTGATGGAGGATTGTCGGAATCATTGGATAGAGGGGTCCTTTCATCAGATTGGCTGGCCCAGCGATGTCTCGGCTGTGGAATGGCCAATAGGGGGAGGCAGATTGATGGCTGAGGTCTCCAGGTCTCTAAACAAATCCAAATTGTATTATGTAATATCATCTACTGTTGAATTTTGCTTTGTACTTGTAATATTTCTATTTCACTATTATATTGTATTGAGGATTACTTGTGTTCTGTTCTACGTATTGTATTTACCCCCTTTTTTGACACCCACTGAATGCCCAACCTACCTGGAAAGGGATCTCACTTTGGAACTGCCTTTCCCAAGTGTTTATTCCATTTTTTTTCCCCTACAAAAGGTTTTTTTGTTTGGGAGTTTTTCCTTGTCTTCTTAGAGAGTCAAGGCTGGGAGGCTGTCAAAAGGCAAGGCCTGTTAAAGTCCATTGCGGCACTTCTTGTGCGATTTTGAGCAACATAAAAATAAATTGTATTGTGCATTGTATTGTATTTGTTAATTTAAAAAGTATGTTTTTAATTTTATTATCCTTAAGTCTTATTATCAGTTATATTATGTTCTAAAAGGCTACTGTATGACCCCATGTGAGATACACAACACCAACGAGGTCTCTAATGTGCTCTTTTCACAAAAAAAAACAATCATGAAGATTGAACTCATATTTATACTTAAATCATAACCAAAAAAGGTTCAAAGTTAATTCTAAACTATACAAACAATCCTATGACTCTCCCGTCTAACTCAGATTGTTTTTAGAAGTGGAACACTGATAGTTTCAGCTGTTGCCATCTGCATGAAGAGCTTTACTGCTACATAAACAACTGTATTGCAGACTAAATATTAATTGTTATATTAGTCTCTTGAAAAATGTGAGAACACAGCCGCTGAAGGATGAATATGATGAATGGCAATGCTGCGCTGAGCTCCATTCCTGGGTCTACACCTGCGCTGACATTCTCAACCGTCCAACATCTGTCCTTCTGCTAGGTCCCATCTCCCCCTGAGTGTACCTACTCGTATACTACTTTATCTTCTTGTTTTCTATTTAAAAATGTGTTCCCATTATTTGTTAAGGTTGCACGTTTTTACTAATTAATGAAACATTATTTTATGTATATTTTACAATTCCATGAAAGGGTGTGGGCAGCCATTTCGTTTAGGTCTCCAGGACTCTGAGTGTGTCTGGCTTTGTCTTTTGATGTTGCGGTTTTTACTTCCTTGTGCCACTGCTCTAGTACCAAGATGTTTTGCTGCTCTTGGAAAGACATGTGAGATACTGGGAGCATTAGAATCAAAGGATGGAAAGATTTTTTCATCAGATTAGATGCTCAAAACAGACTCTGCTCTAGAATGCCCAGGGGTCGAAGGTCTCCATGACTGTGACTGTTTTCTCCATACATGCTGCTGACTGTAGTATTTGTATTCCTCTCCTCCATTGTCATCTGGCCACATCAGAACTACAATATTAATGTACTTATATTGTCAGGATCTGTTTATGCTAATCAATTTGAAATTGCTCTATTTTACTGCATATTTAATCAAATATAAATGTAATGTGTGTGCACATAACACAATTTGCAAAATTTTCAATTGGTTTTTTACCCATAAACTTGTTACAGCACTCTAAACCTGTACTGAGAGTACAATACAAAAATAGAATTGAGCTGAATTTCTTTTGAATGCTCATTACAATATAACACTACATTAAACTGATCACTATGTAAAACATATAAAGACTGGCTGTGCTCAATTTCTTATAAAAGACACACAGTTCCTATTGACAGGATAAACTCTGGCCTGTCATTACCTGGATTCAATAATAAATTGGGGAGCACAGTGACTGCTTAAGTCTCTGGCTGCAATACGGAATAAGTAAATGTGTGTAACATTAGACCAGTTTTATATCGGTGTTGTATTTCTGTGCAAAATTCCTGCAGTCACACTGTGTGCAGCAGCATAACATAGTAAGACATATAACTCCAATTACACACTTCTCAGCTTTCTCTTTGATCACGTCAGCATTGTAATACAGTATATTCCCAAACAGGATATCCCCGAACCGCCAAAAATCTTCAGCCACTCAATTCTTACAGTTATCCAAGTATTTTTTTTTAAACAAAAGGTTAAAAGAAAACAGAATTCACAATTCAACAGTCATAGAATTAAAGAAAAGAGAAACTGGAGCTTTTGAAAAGAAAAGAACCTAATTTAATAAATAAAACAACAAACACCATTAACTACAAGCAAATAATCCAAACTTCTACATGAAAAACTGCAGATCAAAAACAAGAAAACTGAAAAAGCCAAAATCATCAAAAGATCATAAACCTTGACAAAAAAGGAAAGCTCAAAAGGGGAGCTAAACAGCCGAGTTGTTACAGAAGACTAATGTTACAGTGCAGGATTCCTACATAAGACTATCAGGTAATGGCTGATTTAATTAATGCAGCACATAAGAGTCCGAATATCAAAGACAAAGGTAAATGAGTGGAGATAAACAAAAAACACAACATAAAATAAACCAAATGAAAGGAAATGGGGAAGATGATGAAACAAAAAAAAAAATGTCAAACAAGACAGGAAACAACTGAAATCCGAACAGTCAGCTTAGAAAAATCACGACTTCAGATGTGTCTCTCAGCAGGAGTATATATAATGGGGACCCATGTAGTGAGTAAGAAAAGTAAAAGAGGTCTACCTTGCATTTAAAAAAGAAGAAGGTACTCATCTGGACCATTTCATTGATAAAAATATGCACTTTCTGACTCAAAACTACAAATAGGGCATTCTATGGAGTGATGAGCAAATACTGTATAACACCTGAAAAACCCCCACAAAGTGGCACAGGGCCATTTAGAGTAAGGCAACACTTATTGGAAACTTTTTAAAATGCTTGGTTTACTTTTGATTATAATACTGTATGTATTCAAATGAATTTGAAGTTTAGATATGAATGTGACAGCCTAACATTGCAATGAATGAGTATTTGTGAGTTCTTCAAACATATGATAATTGATAATTAATGCTTTTTAAACATTCAGATGGGTCAAAGAGAAGGATGGCTGCACTCAAGCAGGTTTTTTTTTTTGCAAAACATCACATGACAATGGTGTTTAAAAAAATAAAAACAGACCTGCTACAGGAATACAGGCGCAAGTTTGGAGATGAATCCTCAGGTGACCAGTCATTACACTAGCAAATGATCTTTTACAGACAGAAAAGACTGTATTTTTGCTTTAGTGTATTATGATAAAGATGAAACACTAGTACTGGTATTTATTAATAATTCAGTTTGTTAGCAGTTGGCAGTCTTTTTTGCAGTATACCACATATTACAGTACATGTGGCCACAGAAAGCTCCCACACAAATTCTGCTTGCACGCATTGAGTCATATTATCTTAGCTTATCATTGTCACTTCTACAAGAAGAAATTAATATATCTGTGTTATAAAGTACCAATGACAAAATGAACGCTGTGATACATGTGTTTTCCATCCACTTCATATAACACTTATGTCTCATTATGCTAATTTAATATAAGACAGTTTTCATGAAAATATGTCAGGGCACATTTCACACTGAACCTTTCTTCTTCACTGACTCCCCAGGCACACTGAATTTTCATACTGATATTTGTAAACTGATGATGCCCTGATGACTTTTTTGTATTCCATTGAGATGTAATCTTCTTTGATCAGAGGTTGTACTCCTCATTCATTTTCACAGCTGGACCTCTTACATTTTAGGAAGCCAAGTGCCTGTTTATTTATTATTATTTGTGAATTTCACATTGGGGATTAATAAAGTATCTATCTATCTATCTATCTATCTATCTGTTTAGTTATGGACATCTCTATTTCAGCTCTGTACTACTTTGAGGTGTTGGTCAGTAGCTCTGGGATTAGCCTGCTCTTAATCACAGCTATTTGTTTATTCTTCACTACCTTTTTTCACAGCTCAGTCTATACAGTACCTACTCCTTATATTATGCTTCCTGTTCTTACAGTGCACTAGGTAACTGTTTTAAAAAATCAGAATTTCCTGAACTGAAACCTACCTTCAGCAATAAAACCTCAGTTATTAGGGGAGCTGTGCCTTAAAAGATCCGGTGATTTTCATAACTCGATCATGCCATTGGCTGATTGCCCACCTGTTGTTTTGACCACTGTTAAAAACACCGGACCTTCTCTGTAGCTCCATCAGTGGTGCTATGCTTAGCTCTGTTACTTCTGAGATTCAAGAACCTGGCATCAAATCCCTTCTTTCTTCCACTGTGTCCGCATTGATTATCTTTTAGTAATCTAGCTTCTGTCCATATCCTTAATGAGAGGTGGTGAGGTTATATAAAGTCCCAGTATGTGGCATGCAATGAGCAGGCATCCTGGATTAGTTTCTAAGACATGTTTAATGGTTGCCAATATAGTCATTGGCTCCACTGCAATGAAAATTCTGCTTCTGAAAATGTATGTATGAAAAGACTCTACTGGACAATTGCTTTATGGACCTTTCAAGCAAGGATTCTGAACAGTTAATAAGTTATGTGAAAAAGAGCTCACATGCGGCAAATACAGTGGATGGGATTCTGAACTGACTGTGACATTGATTGTAACTCTGTGGTTATCTGCACACTACCTTGTGAAACCTGTGTGCTGAAAAGCACTTTATAAGGATTTGTCTACTAATCCCTGCATTGGCTCCTGTTGCATTTCAGGAATCAACATATATCTGGCTTCTCAACATTGGTGGTGACCTCAACAAACTGCAAAGCTGCTTGTCTTTTCAAGTTCAAATTTCAGTTTATTATGTCACAAACAATACAATTTAGTGACCTTCTAGCTACATAATGAAGGCACCCTTCAAATACTTTAAACAATAAATTTTTAAAAATCTATTCCATATCCATCAAGAAACCATGACACCTTCCAGAGAGTTATGCAAAATTTTAATTTGGATGTCAGTTTGGTAGGTTGGCTGATTGTCTTTTTAACAGACAGGACTCAAAGAGTCAAATCAGTTTGATATGCTATCCTTATCCATGGGGTCACCTCAGGGTTGTGTTCCTTCACCTCTTTGTACATCCTTTACAAAAATGCTTGTCATAGTAAAACTGAAAACAGGTTTATCTTAAAATCTGCTGATGATTCAGTGATTGTATGCCTACTAAATGAGAACAGAACCAGTCCTGGTCCTGTAGTAGAAGATTTTGTTAACTGGTGTGATGAGTGTTTTCTAAACATTACAAAAACTAAGGAACAGCTATAATAACAGAAGAAACACCATTCATCCACATGAAACAATCATCAAAAACCAGGTTGTGGAAATTGTTGACAGTTATAAATTTCTGGAGATGATCATAGACTCAAAATGGACTTTTGAATGAAAACACAGAAGTCATCTGCAAAAAAGGACAGCATTACCTCCATTGTTTAAGGACACCGAGTGTTTTTATTGAGAAACCTACCATTATGTCACTCTTTTATACATCTTGTACTATGTCTGTCTTTACTTATGTTCTTCTGGCATGGTTTATAAATCATTTTGGCAAAAAACAACAGAATAAATGTCCAATAAACATCCATGGGCTTAAATTATATAAAGAGCAGTTAGCTTTTTCATCAGTCATCAGTCAAGTCTAAATATTGGTTTAAATATTATGTATAATTTGTTTGATTAAATTTTCACCATAAGTATTTTGCTCATTGCTAGATTTAATTTATTTATTTATCTGTGCCAAGTTTATGTTTGTTGATGCATTTTTAATTTTATGTTGTGTTCTCTCTGTAAAACCTGCCAACGAACTAAATTTCTCCCTTTGGAACAATAAAATTCAATTGAATTGAATAACAACTAAAAGATTTAATTTATGTCTTTCATCTTAATTTGACAAGCTAAAACAATTCATTGAACTTCAGTTTCAAAACACTCCATCCTACCAAATATCTTTTTTGTAGGTAATATTTAATATTAAAATAATTACTACTGAGTATATTCCAAGTCAACTTTCTCCATCTTATGATCATTGGGACCTGTTAGCCCTGGACAGAATATCCATCCATTTCAGGGTACACTCTGATCTCATCACCAGGTAACCTCACTTGTGTATTTTACGGATGTAAAAGGAAAATCCAAGATATGCATGGGAGAACTGAAAGAACAAGCACTCATAACATGCTCAGCAGCCAGATTCCACTTCTTATCCATGGCATTGTGCCTACCTTTGCACCACCCACAGAGGAAAATGTTCAAATGAATTATATAAATGCCAGAATTTCATAGGTTCATGTTTTTCAAGGATTAAAAGCAACCAGTTCAAATATTCTTTCATTCCAACCGCTATTAATCTTCTGAATAAATTCACTTTTAACCAACATCACATGCTTAAATCGTAGGATGAGCAGTTAGCATTTACATCAGTCATCATGGAAATCTTACTTTACATGCATACTATGCATGCTAGGGTGGCAAGGAGGCACAAGCTTTAATATAGCTGACGTGAAGCTCTGGCAACCTGGATTAAATAAGATTACTGTCTTTGTGGAGGCTGCATGTTCTTCCTTGTCCATATGAGTTATCTCCAGTCACATTTCCCATGGTTCAAATCAATCAATAAGTCATTTTAAGTTGGGAGCTGTATGATGTAGCACTTATAAATGATGTGGCGCATGACATGCACTTTTCCAAAAGTTCAGCTTCTTAGCTTTAGAGGTCCATTGCTCTCCACACGTACACCTTCTCACATCAAAGAGAAGGCTAACTGGTGACTCTAAATTGGCCTAATGTAGGTGAATGTAGGTATATGCATTTATTGGAAAAAGATGGATTGATGAATGGATGGAAGGATAACACACACATGCCTCTATAGTAGTGGACTTGTGAAAAGTCATTTATAAACTCTTCCTAATTTGTTAGAGTGACAGAAGAACAAGTACTTCAGCAGGATCTCAGGGTTCAATATCTGGAACGGGGTGTGCAATGTCGGTCCTGGAGGGCTGCAGTGGCTGCAGGTTTTTGTTCCAACCCAGTTTCTTAATGAGAAGTCAATTATTGCTGATGAAGCACTTATTGATGAAGTGACATTCTGATGCTTTATTTTAATGGCCTCATTTGTTAAGGTTCCCCACCCTTAATTGCTTATTTCAGTCTTAAAGAGTTGCATTAACTGCTTTAATGGCTCCTTATTAGTAATATGATGAAAATGGCAAAGAAGCCAGCAGCTCTCCTTCTAAATGGTTTCTGTTTACACCTGTGTGGATTCGTCATGCATCTGGTTTAATAAAACATTTAAGAGAAGCATATGACAGACTTAAAATAATCCATTTTAGGCTTCAAACCATTTGGGTTATATCCTTGGAAAGGAACACATCAATGATATAAGAACCAAACACTGCAGACTAACAAGCCATAAAATTAAGTAAGGTCTGAGATTGGCGAGGATTGGTTTCTAATTAAGCAATTGGTTTGAAATGACCTGTTGGGCACAGCCATCAGTAGTGTGTCTGTCTGCAGAGAGAGTGTCGACCTTGTCGAGAGGTTTACTTGCCTCAGCAGCGATATTCATGTCTCTGGTGACTCTTCCTATGAAGTCAGTAGACAGATTGGGAGAGCATGGGGGATCATGAGGTCACTGGAAAGCGGTGTATGGCACTCTTGATATCTATGCAAAACGATGGAGGTCCAAGTCTTAAGAGTCTTGGTGCTTCCTGTCTTGCTATATGGTTACGAGACATGGACGCTCTCCAGTGACCTGAGACGAAGACTGGACTCCTTCGGTACTGTGCCTCTTAGGATAATCCTCGGGTACCACTGGTTTGACTTTGTGTCGAATGAGTGGTTGCTCATTGAGTCCCGAATGAGGCACATTACCTGCATTGTGAGGGAGCGTCAGTTACAGCACTACAGCCATATGGCACGATTCCCTGAGGGTGATCCAGGTCACAGCAGGCCAAGGGGACACCCACGTAACACCTGGTTGCGGTACATAGAGGGTCATTTCTGGAAGCTGGGACTGGACTGCATGTCTGCCTGGGGGTTGCCAACCAGGATCTCGAGCTGTTTCGTCATGAGGTGGGGGCAGTAATGCACTGACCTGACTTGTTGAAACAAAGACCTTCATCCTCTGTTGCCCTCCAAGAACGACATTGCCCACTCCTGATCTAGAAGGTGCTTCAGCTTGAATTTGCATCACTAAAAATAGAGCTGTAACTATTCCCTCTGCCCAGTTATCTAATTCTACTGTCAACATAGCGTTGTCTAAAGTTTTGTTTTTTAGTTCTGTTCAGGCTTGCTTCCAAGCTGAGGTACCATCTATGTGGTGCTTGCATGTTCTCCCTGAGTCAATGGGTTGATCCCATTTTCCTCTCTCCATTGGACTGACTGGTGACTATAAACTGGCCCAATGTGAGTGTGGATTTAGTTATTCTAATTTACTATTTTTGGTCTTGTTGTTTACTCGTTTTAATTTGATCTACAGTATTTCTAATTTGTTTTTCTTGTTGTTGCTGTTATTTGAATAAGTCCAGAGCTGAAGTCACATGCTGGTCAGTGCTGTTTTCTTCTTTGTGCTTACCAAGATATCTTAAGAGATCTTGAGGTGAAAATGCAATGATGCACAGGTGCAAATTAATCTTTGACATTGTGGTTTTAAATCAAGCACACTGGCAAATAGAGCAAAGCTAACATTACATATGGCTTTAGTTGAGTTTACTTTTTTAAAAATATTAAAATAATTACTACTGAGTATATACCAGATGACACAATGTACACTATGCATGTTCCCTTCATTACCAATATATAAACATCAAGTACAAAACAATATTTCTGAAAATCAAACCAACCAAGTAGATATTAGCCGAACCTGACTGTCCTGCTGACGTTTTCTGGACTGGCATTGAATTTCATGTTACGGTTTCTAGTGAAAAGAGGATAGGGAAGAAAAAAAAAGGTATTCATTTTGTGAAAGTTCACAAAATAACAGTTAAGAAAAGAGGCACCCAAAATAGAGAAGTTGCCGGTGGTGAAAGGCCCAGTGTGGTTTTCATGTCTCTGTGAGAAAATAAAGTCTATCTTGAAATGCAGATTAATTTCAGGGTAAGGCAGTAGAATTGCAAGACTTGAGGTCATTTACAGAGAAAATGTTAAGACTTAGGTAAATTTATGCCATTGTAATACTAAGGCTTATTCCTTTCGCTGTGGGCCCCCTTCTTAGTGTGAGTACTAAACATTTGCACCAACATTGGGCCAACGTGAACCTCCAAATCACCTTACATGGTATTTTGCTGGGTTGTGTGTTTCCTTGTTGTACCATTGTCTGGCAAAGAATCATTTTATTCTGTGAAGGGCTCTCTGCATATGCAATTTGTTTTCTGGTCTTTGAAAAGGTACAACAAAGGTAGACAAAACATAAATCTTTAACGTAAATTAGACACCCTAGCAGGATACTGAGAGATCAAGACAACCTAAAGTTAACTTCTTATATAGCAAGAGTCCTTTTCAAATAATGAACCCATTGGTATTTCACAAAAACTTATTATCCTTGGGCGGCATGGTGGCGCAGTGGGTAGCGCTGCTGTCTTGCAGTTAGGAGACCCGGGTTCACTTCCTGGGTCCTCCCTGCGTGGAGTTTGTATGGTCTATGTGGGTTTCCTCTGGGTGCTCTGGTTTCCTCCCACAGTCCAAAGACATGCAGATTAGGTGCGTTGGCGATCCTAAATTGTCCCTAGTGTGTGCTTGGTGGGTGTGTGTGCCCCGCAGTGGGCTGGTGCCCTGCCTGGGGTTTGTTGGCTGGGATTGGCTCCAGCAGACCCCTGTGACCCTGTAGTTAGGATATAGTGGGTTGGATAAGGGATGGATGATTATCCTCTATTCATTCAGATTTATGGAACTTGTTGAATATCTAAATACAAGGTTATTTTTCTGAAACCTTCATGTGGATGGTTCTTTCAGGAACAAAAATGGTTCCCCTTATGGCATTGCTCTGAAGAACCACTTTATTTTTGAGAGTATTGGCTGACAGGAGTGAACTGACTTGCTGTGCAACTCCATAGAAATCAGTTATGCCTGCCTGTGCGGATCCCAAACAGAGAATACATAGCAGCAGATGCTGTAACAAATTATCAGTAAAGTCATATTTATGAAGACCTCTTTGTAGGAATTGTCAACAGGGAGGAAGGCACAAGTGCAAATTTTATTTCACACCTGTAAGTAGCTAAGTGGTCAGCAGCCCCTGCATAAAACCAGCACATCGCCTGATCACCACCAAAATTTGCTTCCCATGAAGAAAAGAACACACTGAGCTACAGACCACAGAAGGGTCAAACAGACAATCCACCTGATCACTATGTAAGACAAATGCGAGGTGCAGCAGTTCTTTGATTTTCATTACTTGCCTGTTTAAATCCTACAGCTACAGAAGCAAAGTAAATTCACTTTCTGAACACATCCATGCATATTTGGCTTTTTATACTGCACCCATACCTGGACTCAATGTCAGTTTTTGTACTAACATTATTTCATGTGTTTAAATCACCTCCAGGGAGCAAAGCCATACAAGCACAGAAGGAGCCCAAAGCCTCCACAAACAAGCAGACAAGTGAGGGAGACATAACTGTACATGCAGCTCTAGCAGGCTTCCTGAGATAAAAAGAATACATGTTGCAATTCTACTTAAAAAAAAGTGTTTAAAGAAGAAGTTTACTCATCTGACAGAAAAAAATGACACTAACTTGTCCTGATGTTGTGGGTGCCAAAGAATCAAGCACATTCAAAAAAGAAATGTTCAGAGTGGCAGTAAAAAGAATAAAGCTTATTTTTCTGTGCATTTCAGTTTATTAACATAGCTTTATAAACTGAACTTGTAAACTTGAACAAATGTTACTTTCATTTGTTTATTTATTTCATCGCAGCTGCTGAAGCTGTAGAAGAGCTGGCCTGCATAATGTATGACTCTACCATTTGCCTCTTATGCTTCCTGCTTGGTTTCAAATTTACCCTTGCATCTGCTTTCATTTAAACTTGAAGTATAATCTGATTAGCCAGAAAGTCCTCCAAGTCATCCATCCAACTGACCACCCTTACCAACTGAATGCCCTTCAAGATGGCAAGAAAACATGAAATATACAATTTACTGCAGCCGTTTCTTGTAAGAGCAAAGTTATCAGGATCTCCAGTTGTCACCGCATAGAGCATCTGTTAATACGATCACGGTGACAACAATAACGTTTTCAACTGTGAGGAGTGGGTGGCATAATGGCGCCTCAAGGAGACTTTGCTCTGTACGGATGGTGCACATTCTCCCCTTGTTTGCGTGGGCTTTCCTCCCACATCCTAAAGTTGGGCAGAATGACTGGGCATTCTAAATTGGCACCAAATTGTATTGGATTCCTGTCCACGGTTTTTTGAATTGCCTTCATAATAGTTGAAGGAAAAGTATGAAAAACAATGTACGGATTTTCGCTATTCTGTTTATCTACGTACGTATAGATGTACTGTTCTTTTTTTAAGGAAGTTCTGAGCAAAACTCTCGCCGCAGGGTTAATGCCCCAGACGGACGGCTTAAACTGACTAAGCTGACGCAGTGCTATGGCCTAACAGACCCAACGTCTTGCGATCGAAACCCGCACCTGCCACCTCGTGTCAGTATGCACCTTTTCCCGATGACTTCGCTTCTGTTTCCACAATTTTTGTAATAAGTTAAACGGCGGATTATAATTAGGGCGCCACAAAACCAAATCTGTCCGTGCGACCCTGACCTGCTTTGAACGTCTTTGATAAGCTCAGAAACAGTGTGGGAGTCCAGCAGCCTTCGGACTGTGATATGAACGAAATGGAGAGGAGGGAGTGCACATAATAACAACAGGAGAAGTGTCCTTTTTCCTGATTTCAATTTTTGCGTATTTATGCATAACTTGGGTTAATCCTGACTAAACAAAACACTCAAACTGCGACAAAAAAGTACATTTTTGCATCATTTTATCTGAGCGTAACTACAAACAACTGTTTACCTTGCCAAGGGACTCCTCTTCAGACATATCCCAGGTAAAGTACCATCCCGCAAGGACTTGCTGCCTTATGTCCTTCCACTTTTGCCCCTAGTATCACCCTAGTGTTGTCTCTGCCAATAGCCACTCTTCCTAGCACTTTTCTTTCCGAGGACCTCTGCCGCTCAGCCGCAAGCCCGACTGTATTGAAAATACTCGCACAGAAAAAAGTGTCAGCCTTCAGTTAAAGCAGCAGCGGTGGCGCCCCTCCTACTTACCGGTGTTGCAGCCCCAGCGCCACTAAAGCTCTCTTAAGCGCACTTAACACTACCGGTACAAGTCACGTTTGAGCAGGCTCCGCCGACGGTGCTAATTCAAACTGATTGGTAAAGCTGGCGGAGCTGATTGTAACTTTGAAAGAAGGTGAAACCGGGATGGCAGGAATTAAACAAATTAACTGTACAAATAAAAATCCTAACAGCGCGACCCAACAAATGGAAGTACAATCCACAATTGAATTCGACCAGTTAATACATATAACCCATATCTATCTATCTATCTATCTATCTATCTATCTATCTATCTATCTATCTATTCACACAAGTAATCATTGCAATGCCTGTCATGAAATAAATTAAATTTTGTTGAATGTACCTAACAGGAACGAGGTAACTAAACTGTCCAAAAGGGTGCAGTCTAAATAATCTGGATCTAAATACCATAAAAGAAATAAATAAGAGAACTGGTAGTGAACTTTAAACAAGACAAAATAGGCTAACATGTTTACCTGTGTACCTTACAGTAAGGGCCATGTTGTAGAGGTGGCAAAACAGCCCATGCACCTCTTATATAAAAAAAAAAAAACATTCTGATGTCCCAGCTGAAAGAAACAGAAGTGTCAAAGCAAGAAGTGAGCCTTTTATTCTGGTCTACAACTGAAGATGATCCCTCTTTCTCCATTGCCGTTTGGCCTGACAAGAAGCAGTTGAAGATGGAGTGGTATCCTCTATTTCAAAAATTATGGGATGTCAGTCCATCCATGTGGATTCACTCTATTTAGACCAAAATATAAAATCTTAAAATTGTAGCTAACATGCCACCACTACTACTGCAATTTCTGTCTATCTGTTTGTCTGTCTGTATTGTGAACAAAGTATAGTCAAAGTTTCGACAAAGTATCCAGACAGAGATTTGAGGTATCAGCCTAGTAACCCTCTTGAAAAAAAATCACTAAAAAGGCAAATAAAATACACAAAAGCAAAGAATCGGTCTCAATAACAGGGAATACTGTAAATGCAAATGTGGCTGGAGAGGATCCCATTTCATCACTCTCTCATATTCTATGGTCAAATAAGAGATGGCAGTCAACATCTGTTGGGATCATATATATATATACTGTTTGATTTTATCGGAGGTAGTCATGGACTAGTTGGGGTGAGTCACTGGGCATATTACGATTTCAAACTGCTAAGATTATGTGAGAATGAAAGCCACAAATGAAAATTGCTGAAAAAGTCATGTAGTGTTATATAGCCTTTAGCTAAGATTTTAAGAATTTATATTTCTGTCTAGAAGAGTAAAATAGAGTAAATTCACACTGTGGAGCTGGCATCCTATGATTTTAGAAGTAGAGAATGGCACTCCCTCTTCAGCTGCCTCTTGCCAGGCCAAAGAGTTTCACTCAGACCAGTAGAGAAGGGTCACTTCTTGTTTTGACACTTTTGTCTCCTTCCACTAGAACACCTCAGTGAACTTCCTTGACCATAACAGATTCATGGGCTACTCGTGTTAAGGTGTCATAAATGGTGGTGAACTGCAGCTTAAAGTTCTCCACTACCACTACAGCATGGCTATTAATGTACGTGAGTGCAAGTATTCTTTTTACTTGTAGGAAGATCACCACCATTTCTTTTATTTATTTATCTGGACATTTCGATCCATTTCATTTAGGCTTCATCCTTTGACCAGTTTAGTAAAGTTGTTCCTGTAAGTAGATTCAACATCATTTAAGACAAAGCCAATAAGAATGGTGCCGCTCTAACACAATCCATGTGTGTAATGCACCCTCTTACTTTAAAATGTCAAATGGTCAAATCAGTAAGAGTGTTCTTTAAAAACCATTCTGTTCTGCTTAAAGCTCAATTTTGGATTCTTGCAGTGCCTCATCAACTCAGTTGTATGCATGTTCTTGTAATATACTGTATTTGTGGTCAGACTTCAGTTTTAGAGGGGATATGCGAAGATATCACCTTTGTGTTACAAATATAGGATAAGGCAAGGTGTTCAAATAGTTTATTATCATGTGATCTCTGTGTAATTTGATGTTCATAATAACTATGAACAATATGGCCACAGTCATCAGAGATCTTCATATTGACAGCTGAGAAAAAACATTTTTAAAAGGGTGCCACTGTGAAATCTCCACCAAGAACGGTTAAAAATCAAAACAAAATGTTTCCGGAATTCTGAAAATGAAACAAGCAATTCCTAGAGGTGCACAAATAAGGGTTAGTTCTGTTAACTTTTAATGATTCTCATAGATAGATTGTCATCTATTTTTCCATCTTAACTGAACTTGTCTAATTCCAGGGCCATGAGGAAAAAGCCAGACATGGGCTGGAGCTGCACTACAGGGTAATCTCCCCTGACACACATGTGTGAGTAGTAGGCAGCTAAAGGGCCTGAGTAATAATACCACCAATGACTGGGTGGGTGGCGGAGTGTGCTGACTGTCTTTCTCAGTTACTTGCAGACCGTTTCCCAGGAAATCCCACCAGGTTCTGGCACCCTTGATGACATCACTTCCGGGTCCGGCACCAGAGATGACGTCATGTCTGGTCCTGAAAACATCACTTCTGGGTCCGGCCCCAGAAATGATCTCACTTCCTGAATGGGCCTTTAAAGCCGCCATCTTTCTTGTATTTGATCAGTTCTGTTTTGGACTCAGTCTTGTGAACATCTCTGTTCAATCAGTTCAGTTTTAGCAGCCAGGATACAATATACGGGATGCTGCCCCAAAACTTTATCATGTCTTTTGGCATTATTTGTGGCACCATCAAACAACTACAGTACTGGCAATGATGGCAATGAAGCAACAGAGATGGAGAAAAACACAGCGATACTGGCAAGACATGCAGACAGTGAGCAGTCGAATATATAAACGCATTCAACATCTGTGTTTAGTTAGATCCAGGATGCGACCAAGTTGGATGGAGAGTGTCAAAACTAAATCGTACTCATTGAAAAATGAGTATTAAGTCAGGAGCTATGAAGGCAAGTCAAAATAAAATGAAGAAAGCAAAGGTGAAAAGATTCTATTCAGAATCTGCAAAACAAGGATAATTATGGTTCCATCACACCAATCTTTATACGGTTGTGCTGATGATGTAAATCACACAACCTACAGGACTGCTCTCCGTAACCACAGTTGCTAAACAACTACTGTGAGAAAAAATGGCAACTACTGGAAGTAAACATAAATAAGGATGAACCATTTAAAAATAAATAATATAAATATGCAAATGATTGAAATATAAACATAAGGAGAATGAACATGCGTCAGGGTAGGACTTTGTACTTTATACTCATGTCTGCATGTGTTTTTCCTCCAGGTATGTCAGTTTTCCACTCAGAGTTACACAAAAAATAGAAAAGAATCATTAATTGTTTTCCTAATATGATTACCTTTTGACATCTAGCCAGTCTGAGTGACCATCCAACATGATGGAAAGTCACTGTACAAGCTTTCTTTTTTCTATGGTTTTATGGTACTGCATGCAGAAAAGACACTATAAATCTTAAATAGCTTTGCATGTAAAAATACTCTACAAAAGTATATTCCTTAAAAGCGGTACTCATTTTTTTGTTTTGTTTTTGTGCTCTGTGATGTTGCATGCAGTAAAGTCCTTATAAAATGTGTGGCCAGTGCTTAACATTTAGCCTATGCACATTTCAAGTGGACATACACTCAAAAGACTTTTTGGAGCACACAGCCATGGTTAGGTTGTTTTCTCAGTTGCATCTGTTTCATTTATAAGTAGTTACTGTAGCAACAAAAATTGAAATAAATATTTAAAGAATATAAATCAATATAATGTTGCCTGATTGTGAAAAATACAAACCTTTCCTTTTTTTCCTTTTTTCTGTCTTCCCAGCCATCTGACCTTATCACCAGACTCATCTTTAGAGACTTATATTATGATATTGTGTATAAGGATGCTACTCTTCTAATTATATATCTATTTTTAAGAATTTTTTTTTTTTTGCATTGTTTACTTGTCGATTGATATTCTTACATAGTATTATTTGGTGGATATGAAGCTAGGGATCTGCACCAGCAATTGGAAGGCTGTCAGTTTGAATACTGCAAATGCCAGAAGTGACTCTACTCCATTGGGCTCTTGAGCAAGGCAAGGCCCTAAACCTGCAATTGCTTCATCCTGGGTATGACATTAATCTTCATCCAGCCCTGCACGCAGGTCCTCCAATTTACAGGGAAAACGGTTTGGTTCCAGGACTGACACCCCAGCTACTGTAAAAAAACTTCACACTGTTCCAGTATGGTGCTGAGGTGTCACCTGCTGCACTCACGTCCCAATCCAGATGGTGAGTCCGGTGCAGCAACATGCTAATCTAATCTTATCACACGAATCATCAAGAGGAGGGGTCCTTTCATCAGATTGGCTGGCCCAGCACTGACTCAGCTCTGGAATGGCCAGTAAGAGAAGGCAGCTTGATGGCTGAGGTCTCCAGGACTCTGAACAAATCCAAATCGCATTATGTGATATCATTTACTGTTGAATTCTGCTCTGTACTTGTAATATTTCTATTGCACTATTATATTGTATTGAGGATTACTTGTGTCCTGTTCGGTGTATTGTCTTGTATTTACCCCCTTTTTTGACACCCACTACAACCTACATGGAAAGGGGTCTCTCTTTGAACTGCCTTTCTTCCATTGTTTTCCTTACAAGTGTTTTTTTGGGAGAGTTTTTCTTTGTCTTCTTAAAGAGTCAAGGCTGGGGGGCTGTCAAAAGGCAAGGCTTGTTGCGGCCCTTCTTGTGTGATTTTGGGCTATACAAAAATAAATTGTGTTGTATTGTATTGTATTCTTTGTGTAAAATGTACTGTAGAAATAAATGTTGTTCTTGTTGGTCTCACTCACTGCCACTGCCTGTGTGTTTTTTCTACTGGGTAGAACAGAAGAGCAATGAATCTATTCATCAGTTTGTTGTCCTTTTCATTTTTAAACCTTGCTACAAGCTTGAGTGTACCAAAGCCCAACCAGACGGAAAAAATTAATAGAACCTGACAACCTTTAAGAAGAATCTAGATGAGATATTAGGACAGCTTAGCTATTAGCTAAACAAATGGGCTTGATGGACCGAATGGTCTCCTCGCTGGCCCCCTGCCCGGGGTTTGTTTCCTGCCTTGCACCCTATGTTGGCTGGGATTGGCTCCAGCAGACCCCCGTGACCCTGTAGTTAGGATATAGCGGGTTGGATAATGGATGGATGGATGGTCTCCTCTCGTTTGTCAAATTTCTTATGTTCTTATGATCTATTTCAAAAACACATCCTGCATTGAATTATTCTTTCGTTGTGTTCTATACTTGTGACAATAAATGAACTTCCACTTTATTACTGCAGTAATGGTTTGCTCCTTCATAGATATGAATGTTCTTGTAAGAATAGGTGGCTTTATTATATAAGGTTAGTTAATATTCTGGACATTTTTGTTACTTCTGTAAAAGTAATGCAAAGCACTTTATCTTATCAGGGAGAAAAGATTCTCATCACACCAAATTTGAGATTGCACAGACAAATTTAAAAAGTCAACCCAGTCCATGAAATCACTTATAGTATAGTAAAAAGACAGAATTCACTTCGCACTGACTTTATTTCATAATTATGTTGCTGTTTATGGTCAGAGAAGATTAAGTGACTTACTCAAAGACACACACTCATTCAGAAGTGGAAATGTCACCAACTGCTGCATGTTATATTCCTGGTCATTCTACTTCATTATGAGAGTTTATTCTTTGAATCATAACAAGCTTGAAAAACAAAATGAGCTTCCACACTTACTTGTAAGTGATGAGTAGCAAAGATGGCGATGAATCAGCACATCACTCCTGAGTGACCACAGAACGTCTAGGAAGGCGTGTCCTTGGTGACACATGGTAATAATTGCATGAATTAGATTACAAATAAATTTCACAATTTATAGAAGGTTCAAAGTAAGAAACTGTAATTTCAGTAATTTCACATTGTACACTTGAGTTAGGGCTGGTGTATTCTTTTTATTTTTTGTGCTCGTTGCTGCTGGGACTGGCTCCAGCTCTCATGACTCTGTGTCAGTTCACCTGGGCTTGAAAATAGATAATGTTTCATCATCAGTGTCTTGAAAATCCTCACCCTTATCTCATGCCAACATACTTGGTCTCCCAACACATAGCAAATAATTAGATAAGTGCAGTTAGAGCCACAAATAAATGCCTGGTTTAAGATATCAGCCATAATATAAACCAAAGATCCTGCATGGACTGAGCAGAAGTGGATGGTAGCCCCTGTCTGCGAAGACATTAAAATGTAAATGCCACATCTTGTAAGGTGATTTTCACATATGCTTCACTGTGCCCAATTCCAGGCTCTCAATCACTTCTGACTCCCTCTTATTTGACATACTGTATTATGCAAAAGTATACAGACTCTTGACCAATTCTGTAAGATTACTTAATGACAAATTCTGCACCCAGGTTTTTGTTCTTTTTGATAATGTACTCATTGGAATTACTTACTTTAAAATCACTTCTGTTTTTTTTTTTCTTGTCCAGCGCCTCCTGACTCACTGGTATTAGAAAACTCCCAAGTATGATATACGACTTTATATGACTTGATGTCTAATCATGTAATATGTTGAGTTTTTTTGAGTTCCCCACTATTTTTGGATCTCTAGACCTGAAGGACCTTCATTTTTAGGCCATTTTTGTACATTCTTTGCACAGGAAATGACACCTTTATGCTAAGCAGTAAACCAACAGGTGTCTTCAGCAAAAATGATCAGAAGGACTCAAAGTTCTGCATGAAACATCAGCTAACCCCAGAGGATCACCCCCTCAAGGGATACAAGGGGTCAAAGTTATTCCTTTTCGCAAAACTTTGAAAAAGTTTGGATCATTTATATAGGCACATGGAGTGTCGTTTTATGCTGTTTCAGTGTTACTGATCGTGAATAGCACTCTAAGAGCCACTCCCAGTAGGTTAAAAATGACAAATTTCAAACGTAAGTATGTGGGGTGTCATTTAGACATGGAGCAGCTTCAGGCATAAGTGATGTCACCACCCAATCAGTACTCCAGCCTTTCACCCTGGATGCATTAAAAAGAAAGAAAGAAAGAAAGAAAGAAAGAAAGAAAGAAAGAAAGAAAGAAAGAAAGAAAGAAAGAAAGAAAGAAAGAAA
>JANRMT010062791.1:121714704-121740322 GCA_026402145.1 Polypterus bichir lapradei
AAAGAAAGAAAGAAAGAAAGAAAGAAAGAAAGAAAGAAAGAAAGAAACATTTTATTTAATGGGGTGAATTAGCTGATCATAATGAGAATATTATGAGTACTGCCACTGGACATATAATACTGATCCTGGTGTACCACATGACTAATTTACCTGCATAATTAGCCATGTGCCCGGCTATGATCTCTATGACAAGCCTTAAAGGAATCAATAAGGAAGCACACAACCCTGAGAAATAATGATAATAATGAAAGATTTATGACTGTTTACAAGTCTTTTCTATCTTCTTCATGCAGAGTGTCTGCACAGAGATCATTAACAAAAAGGACTTGCAGCAGTATCCAGTGCCGATACTTAAGACGTTAGAACAAGCCAATCCCACGCTGCTGCTTCCTTGCCTGGCTAATGTGTGCCCCACAATTGGAACTCCATAAGTCTAAATGGAGCAAGAGAGAACAGAGCAACAAGTGAGTGATCTGGCATTAAAGACAAAGACTCGTAATGAGTGCTTCCATTCTGAGGGTGTGTTTCTTATGCATCAGAATGCTTTATAAAAGAGTGTTTTTCCTGTGACTGAAGCTGCTGCAGGGGAACAGTCACAATATATTGTATATATTTTGTTGTTTGGGACACGGTGGAATAATGGTTAGTACATTTCTGGACACAATAATCAGTCCAGCATAGTTGGCAGACACTTCTACAGCCCGCAGGGACACTTAAAACACAATTGAACAATTATAAGCTACTCAAACCAATTCAGATCCTGAATCCTCAATGACTTCAATGCATTTCACAGAGTTCAGTGTGTGACCATTTCTATGATTGTGCCAAGCTCACAATGAAGGAAAATGAACTCAAAGCTATTTGAAAATTCACAATAATTTAAAAAGGTGATTTTTTTTTGTTAATTTAAAGACACAATCCTAACAATGATGCTTACCATTTCTTGCTCAGGTTGCTTATTCGGTGTTGGCTGTAGGCAGGAGTTTGTGTGTAAGTGCCAAGTCATTAATGTAAATTGTTGATAATTACACAGCAGAAAGCATCATATTTTTTAAAATTTATAGCATAGGTATTAGAAAGTTCTGAAAATCACTTTTGCAAGTTTTATTACAGGCTAGGTCGGAAAAGACTCTGTCTGGCACTCTGTTACTATAACAGAAGACACCCACATTGATGACAACCTGTAGCAGAGTGCACCTAATAATGGTAAGTACTGGGCAGGGAACTAGAATTATTCATGTAGGAGGTACCAAGCAGAAATGAATAACTGACATGTATGTTTAAAATGAATATCACAGCACACAATCAGACAATCCTAAACAAGTTATACTGAACACACACTGAGGGGGCTTCAGACGCAGTGAGTTATTTTTTTTTTTTTTACTCTCTCCTGCATCGTGTTTGTACTCTTTATACTGTACATACATGTTTAGCCACTCACAGTGATGCTCTATTCTGGTGAAAACTGTGTTATTTTTACAAAGTATATCTTTCAGTATATTTAACATTTTATTAATATGCTATCTCTATATAAATGAAGCAATAAAATATCCGGCATCCATACCTGGGTGTAATGCCATCCAGCATCCACAAGACTGCTACTATCTGTGACTCTAAAATTGTAGTTTTTTTAAGTTCACCTGCCTCACCCCAACCACATAAAAGACAAACTCTGCCAACAGTTTTATCTTACAGAGGAAGAAAAAAGGCAATAGGCTTTTTGACAAAGTATTCAAATCCACACTTGAATACTTTTAGAGTGACTATTGCAGCAATAACACCTTTACGTTTTTTGAGGTACATCACCTTCAGGAAGTATTCATGTCCCTTCGCTTTTAATACATTTTGTTATGTTGCAGCCTTGTGCTAAAATCATTTGCATTTTTTTTTCCTCATCAAGCAACACTCAATACCCTAGAACAAAGCAAAAACAAGATTTTAGAAAAATTTCCAAATTTATTAAAACTGAACTATCACATTGACACAAGTATTCAGACCCTTTACTCAGTACTTAGTAAAAGCCCTTTTGGCAGCAGTTATAGCCTGGAGTCTTCTCGGATATGATGTGGAAAGCTTTATACACCTGGATTTGGGGATCTTCTGCTAGTCTTCTCTGTAGTTCCTCTCAAGCTCTGTCAGTAAGAATGGAAAGTATCAGTGGACTGCTGTTTAGAAGTCTTTCCAGAGATGTTTGAATGGGTTTAATTCTGGGCTCTGTCTAGACCACACAAGAACATTCCCAAAGCTATCTCTAAGCAACTCCTGTGTTGTCTTTGCTTAGGGTCATTATCCTGTTGAAAGGTGAACCTTCAACATCCTGGATCAGATTTTATTAACAATATTTCTCTACTGTGCTAAATTCAGCTTTGCCTCAACAATGATTTGTCTCCCAGTTACAGCTGTAGAAAAAAAGAAGCCCACAGCATGATGCTGCCACCACCATTCTTCATTGCTGGAATGGTATTGATAAATAGTCCCTGGTATCCTCCAGAGGTAATGCTTAGAATTAAATCTTTGCTTCATCAAACCAGAGAACTTTGTTTCTCATAGTCTGAGTGCCTCCTATATGACTTTTTGTAAAGTCCAAGTGGGTTTTCGTGTGTCATTCTGGCCGCTCTGTCATAAAACCCAGATTAGTGGAATGTTGCAGTGATAATTGTCCTTCTGGAAGTTTCTCGCATCTACACAAAGGTTCTCCAGAGGTTCTTGGTCACCTCTCTTACCAAGGCCGTTCTCCACTGATTGTTCAGTTTGGCCTTGATGCCAGCTCTAAGAAGAGTTGTGGTTGTTCCAAACTTCTTTAATGTAAGAATTATGTAGGCCTCTTTGCTCTTCCAAATATTCAGTACAGGAGGATTTTTCTTGTAGCCTTCCCCAGATCTGTGCCTTGACACAATACTGTTTTTAAGTTCTGCAGGCAGATCCTTCAACTTCACAACTTGGCTTTTGCTCTGATATACATTGTTAACTGTGGAACCTTCCATAGACAGGTGTGTACCTTTCCTAATCCTGGCAAATTGACTGAACAGATCACAAGGGGACTCCAAACAAGATGTAGAGACAACTCAATCATTATCAAAATTTCAAGCAGAGGGACTGAATATTTTTATCAATATGATATTTCAGCTTTTTATTTTTAACTAATTTGTGAAAATTCCTAAAATCCTATACTGTATTTGCTTTGTCATTGTAGGGTATTGAGGGTTATTTGACTAGGGAAAAATTAATTTAAATGACTTTAGGATAAGTCTGTAACCAGTGGTGTTGTTAGATCATTCTGAAATGTACCCCTAACCCTAAGCACTGTTCAACCTGACTGACAAATTCAGCTCATACAAAACCCTAATGGGGATTCCCCTACCCTGCTCTTAAATTTTGTATGAGAGTAAGACCGCCCCTTACATTCATAGAGGGAGTGCCAAGATCTTGATATTTGCAGATCCTAATAACACGGCTGGCTGCAATATAACAAATTATGAAAAAGTAAAGAGGTCTAAATATTTTCTGAAGGCACTGTAAGTATGTCCCCAATTTGTAAAGCTTTTGGCCCATTCTTCCTGGTGGATTTGTTCTGGGTTGCTCCGTTTCATAAGATGAACCTCATACACTACAATTTTGAAGTACTGCTCAATTCTCAGTAAGACAAAGATCAGGACTTTACTGAACAATTGTAGGATATTTACCTTTTTTGGCCTTGAGCCACTTCAAGGTTACTTTGGCCTTGTGCTTGGGTTCTTGCCCAACAGAAGGAAGAACTTTACCTCAACCTTATGTTTCCTTTTTTAGCAGATTAAAAAATTTCTCTTGCAATATGTTCTTGTATTTTCCTCCATCAATTACTCCTTCTGTTTTATCCAGCTGTCCAGCCCCTGCTGATCAATAGCAACCAGAGAGCATAAACGTTTGTTACAGTTATGATGTTTTCTGTGGTGTGGCCAGTGTTACCTCTATGCCACCCAAATCTCCTTGAATTTTGACCCAAGAGCTTTAAGTTGGTGTCATCTGGCCAGATGACTTTACCATATCACATGTGGATCACTCTCGTATGTTTTAACAAACTCCTGATATAATTTCATATGGTTCCTTTTCAGAAATTGCTTTTTTATGCTATCTTTAAAACAGAACACTGTTATACAGTGATTTTCCTTTCATCTAGGTTTAGTTACTGAATTCTGAGGCTCATTCAGAATGATTGTTGGCTTTTCAGTGGTTTCTTTCATAAATCTTTTTTTTTCTAAGCTGTGTTTGGGTGGGATGTATGGAGCTGAGACATCTGCAGTAAAGGGAAGACAAAACCTGGATGTGGCAGAAATGAGAATGTTGAGGTGGATGTGTGGAGTTACAATAAAGGGCAGCATAGAAAATGAGACAATCAGAGGTACAACACAAGTGGGAGAGACATCTAAGAAAGTACTGAAAAGTAGATTGAAGTGAGATTGACATGTGATTAGGGGGAACAAGAAATATGTGAGATAAAGAGCGATAGAAATGGAAGTATAGGCTACAGAAAGTGAGGGAGGCCAAAGAGAAGGAGAACTAATAAAGCAGGAGAAGATTTGAAAGAAGAAGGTCTGCCTGGATAGGAGGTGCAGGATTGAAATGTATGGAGTAAATTGGTCAACCCCGCATAGATGTAGGAAAAGCTGAAGATTAATTAGACAATATGAAGAAGAAGAAACAGTGTCTGGGTGGTTTGACATACCATCCACTTCCTGATAATTGAAACAATAGGACCCATTGGGATGTCCAAACATTTGGATGTTGTTTTGCACCTTTTAGAAAACTATTTAGTAGTCCTTTTCACAGCTATAGTTCAGACTATTGGTCTCTTAACTGTGGGTTTTTATCGAGGATATTTCCTATTATTTTTATGGTACAATGGTGGAAACTAGTTGTGAGAAGTCATGAGTGAAACATACAAGTTTTGATTTGTATAGTTTGCAAAACTGACACCAACAGCAATAAAAATTATTTCTACAGCACATTTTCATACAAACAATGTAGCTCAGGCTACTTTACAAGATGTCATCGAAAAATTTGCAAGAAAAAAAATGGTTAAGAATAAGATTGAAGAAACAGCATACTAAAAATAATAAATAAGAAAAAAGTGATGCACATTTACATAATACAGATTATCTATGAGGGACATTCACAAAGTTTCCGCACTTTATTTTTGTTGGAAACAGCAGAAGGAGTAGTAATTGGGCATTAAAAAGTTGGTACAACTCTGGGAAAATTGAATCGCAAATGAAGGTGAATGTAGAAATGAGATGTCAGGTTTTTTTTTTTGAAATTCTTAATGAATAGTTAATAAAAGTGCAGAAACTTTTTGAATGTCCCTCATAGTAGTATATGGTATACTGTAAAGTTCTTATTTATAGATTGTTTTTAAGTCTCTAAAGGTGAGTCAGTTGGTAAGGTCAGATGCAAATGTCACCACAGATAATACAGAAAAGAAAACAAATAAAAATAGAAATTAATAATAATGGCAAATCCATGAAATATGGTATATGATATTTTTATGCTGCGGTGGGCTGGCGCCCTGCCCAGGGTTTGTTTCCTGCCTTGCGCCCTGTGTTGGCTTGGATTGGCTCCAGCAGACCCCATGACCCTGTAGTTAGGATATAGTAGGTTGGATAATGGATGGATGGATGGGATATTTCAATGCATATGTAATCTATAAGAAGTAGAACTAAAATGCAGTTATGAAAAGTGAAATTTAAAGGGTTTTTTATGAGTGTTTTCAAATGTTCCATGGTATTGGCCTGACATATCGCTATTGGTAAAGTATTCCACTTTTTTGGTGCATAACAGGAAAGGTCCCTGACTGCTTCTTTTATGCTTAGCTCTTAGAATAATAAGCAGACTACTATTAGAAGATCTAAGATTAAGAATGACCCTTACAAAAATGAAATATATGTAACATTTATATTTCTACTTGCATGAATATGCTTTACAATCTATATATATAAAACAGTTCCATGACTGACTGACAGACAACACACAGACCAAACCGCTGGACCTAAAGGGCTGAAATTTTGACAGTGCATTATTATAATGACATGGATAACCGCTAAGAAAGGATTTTTTGAAATTCCATCCCTAAGGGGGTGAATTGGGAGGCGTCAAGTATATCCGTTCTCTTGCCACTGAGAAGAGGGGTGAACGACACGGCGTGCATGCGTGGAATGAGGAAGGGGATGTTTCTGTTTCTGCCTGACGGTAAAGTGAGCGACAGCCATGCATCATTTGCGCAAGCGCACTGGTGCTATGCACTTCGGTCTATAAGTGATAACTGATAGATCACATTTATCCAGGCATTGCTCAAATACACAATAAGCCTATAGAATGGTTTTGTCAACGGGCCATTTTGACTCCAAAAAAATGATCAAGCTGCGTTCATTATTGACATGTTGCTTTAGTCCTTTGACGGAGAAGAAATGGTCTACAAGTCGATAGACACTGTGTGTAATGCAGATGAAGTCGTTAACTATCCGGTAGAGTTTTTAAATTCCCTTAAACCACCGGGTCTTCCATACCATAGGCTTACTCTGCGGAAGGGCACACCCGTAATGCTCCTGCGGAATTTAAAACCACCAAAACTGTGTAATGGCACTAGACTACAAGTCAAAGCCCTGCAGAAAAATTTAATCGAAGCCATTATTTTCACCGGGTGTGCTCAAGGAGAAAAAGTGTTCGTGCCGCGCATTCCTCTAATATCCAATGACCTCCCGTTTGACTTTAAGAGACTGCAATTTCCTCTCAAAGTATGCTTCGCCATGGCGATAAATAAGTCTCAGGGCCAAACTTTGAAATACGCTGGCGTAGATTTAAGGGAAGATTGTTTCTCCCACAGTCAGTTTTACGTAACTTGCTCACACGTAAGTTCGCCCACGAGCCTGGTAATATTAGTGCCGCCCAATACAGAAACAAAAAATATTGTTTATAAGGAAATCCTCTAAAAAGCAATTCAATATTTACACTCCCACGGCGTCAGAAGTTTCACGCGAACAAAGTTATGGGCAATAACTATAACTTCATATATATATTTCCAAAAAAAACAAAGTATATTAAAACAGAGTCCCTCGCGGACGAAGTCGCGAGTAAAAGCTAGTATGTTATAAAATACAACAAATACAAAAAATAAATTACAACATCTTGAAATATACAGAAATAATTTATAAAATATGTTAATCATTGTAGTTTTTTAAAATTGAAATGTATTTTTTCAAAATATAAAAAATATTTTATTATAAAATATAAATATATTTTAAAATAGCAGTAGTAGAATGGTTTGTGTACTTTAAAACACTACTATATAACATATTTTTAAATATACTGTATAGTCTAGTTATAATATATAATATATTTTAATATATATAACAGTTACTTTTATATATTTTTTTCACTAATAGCAACCTTTGCTGCAGAACCAATGTTTTATTATTCTAGATGTATTTAGAGTTAAATCTGATAGCCTAACAGAAGATTTATTCTTTTCCAGAAACTAATATTGAAAAATACACATTAAAGAAGAAAGTAGCATTGTAACTTTTTTAATCATTTTTCTTGAAATGTCAAAAAACATTGGACTTATCAGTCTACGTTTCACCATGGAATAAGATTGGAGTCCACATAAGCTGGCACATCCGCCTACGTGAACAGCTTATAATGAATTGCAAGGAGTTCAAAATTAATTGGATTCATTGGAAAGATCATTTAGATTTAACCAGGTAAAAAAAAAAACTCATGAGTGACCTTTCAGAAACATGGCGATGGGAACACAGTATACTGCGTATCTTATGCACAAAGTATTTGAAAATATGTTTGAGTCAATATACTAAGGGAAATACAGATGTCATCTTAAAAATATATATTTGGAACTAAATACATTTTACTTTATACTGAAAGATATTTCTACATATTTTTCTGATATATTACAATATATTTCATTTGCATAAGGGGAAAATGTAATGGGAGAAACAGATGAAAAATATAGAAAGGAGAGCTTTATATACCATTAACATATACCATTAACAGTATTTTAAAATCATTTCTAAAGGATACAGGTAACTATAGCAATGATGCTAAGACTGCTGAGATGTGATCAGATATTCTTTTGCTGATTAAAATCCTTGCTGCTGCATTCTGAATTAACTGCAACTGACTGGTACCTTTTTAGGCAGCTCTGTTAGGAGTGCGTTACACTAATTTAGACAACTAAAAACAAAAGCGTGAATTAATTTCTTAGGATCATGCAATGTTATATGAGGTCTAACTTTAGCAATGTTCCTTAAATGACAAAATGGAGTCCTGGTAATAACTTTAATGTGTGATTTAAAGTTTAGGTTAGAGTCCACGATTACACCTAAATTCTTTACTTTCACCTTGACTTTTAATGCTAGGGGATCCAGATTATCTGTAAAACCTTCACTAATTCCGTTTTTGTCAACAAACAGTTTCTGTTTTTCCCTTATTAAGATTTAGGAAATTACTGCTACACTCAGAAATACAAGTATGACATTAGATCAGAGATCCCAGATTATCAGGTGCTATAGATAAGTAAAGCCATCTGCATAGCTGAAGTAGTCACAGAAGATCTGCACCACACACTTCACACCAGTAAAAACTATCCTATTTCTGCATCTCGTTCACATCACGACAGAGATGCAGTACGTGTTTTAAAAATGTGAAATACCGCATAATAACCACACGAAGACACACTAACATGCACCATAATGCACATTGCTATGCTTTCACCACAGGAAAATTCAATGCACAGAACTTTGCTGCTACCAAAAACCACTCTAGCTAGTAACCACCTTTCCCTAGTTAAGGATATAGAGATTTTTAAAAAAAATCTAAGTATCACTGTGGATAAAATTTCATGCAAATCATTTTGTTCATCACTAATTGTGACATAACTGTCTTTCCATTATTCAACTGTCTTAAAATTGTATAAAAATGTATTTCTTTTTTTTTTAAGATTTCTTTCCAATGCAAAACAATTTCTTGTATAACAACTTTCAGTTTCATTGTTTTGAAATAAAATATATCACTAAAAACAAACTTTCAGTTTGAGATTTTGTTACTAAGTAAAACTGGAGAACAGGTGAAAGGTTTGAACACTTTTGCAAGGCACTTTGAATACTTGCATTCATTCAGTCTCCTGACTCATAATATGATAATAAAAGTTGTGTGAAGGGTAAACCATTCAGGCCAAACTCAGCTCAATTACTTCTTAGCAAGTGTTTCTGAAACAATATTGAGTGAAGACGAGAAGCTCTCAGAAGTGCAACTTTCAACCACACTGTTAAACGATTATGAACTAACGTTTTCTAACAGCTGTGACCTTTATAGGCAAAGCCCCCGCATCCTCTCTGAATAACATAGTTTGAAAAATCAAAGCAACCCAGATCTCCTTACTCTCTTCATACATTTAAATATTTTAAGACAGATTTTCTTAATCTTCATTTAGCCACTCCTTCAATCTTTCCTCGTAAACAGTGTTGGGCAAAATACTAAACTAAATATACATTCTTGAAGTATTCTGATTGAATACTCAAAATGTGTAACTGATACGTTGCCCAGTTCATAAAAAAATGACATAACAAGCTAAACATTTTTAAATTAAGTTGTGTTCAATCAGTGGTGGTCAAAGCATATTTTGAGCGCTAGGCGGGATGGACAGACATCATCCTTCATTATACATAACAGGTAGTCAGTCTTAGACTTTGATGACCAAGGGGGGATTTTCTCTTGGCATGCTCCTTAGATGAAAGCACTCTAGGCAGCTAATGGCTGAGGGGTGATGTTCCCCCTCCGTGTCCGGATCACATGCCACTTAACTTTCATAAGTGGCACCCCTCAGATGACAGAGCCCTAGGCATCCACCTATGTCGCCTAATGTATTGGTCTCACATAAAATAGAAGCTCTGCTTTAACTATTCATCAAAAACAAGGGAAACCAACTTTTTTCAGGAAACCTTTATTAATAAAAGTTGAGCATTAGAAAAAAAATGACTGGGACTTTGAGTGTGTTTTAACCATTTTTACATTCTTGAGTTATTCTTTAAAGAAACAATGCTAAACATAATTAACATTTAAAAAAGACAGGTTGTGCATTTTTCACTGGTTAGACTTACATGTAACTAACCTGCCAACTTAATAATTCACTAAAATATTAGTATTTGCGTATAACCTATGCACATCCACGCCTATAGTCAAACAACATGCAGAAGATTAAGATTTTTATTTTTTCTTTGAGAGATAGCACTTTAGGCTTCCTCTTAGTCTTTAAGGAAGTGAGTTTAACACTATTTTTTAGAGCCACAGAAACAAAGGGTGCATGTGTTACCCCCTTTCACATAGCACTTCAATTCATGGTGTCTGACATAAAAAGAGGCAAGCGCAAGAGAGTGTAAACTCCAGATGGCATGCTTTGCTTTGTGTAACTATGTCTTATCAGTCAAATCCTCCTTTAACTTTATTGGCTGTTTCAAGCTGAAATTAGACTTCTTCTTCTTCTTTAAGCTGCTCCCATTAGGGGTTGCCATAGCAGATCATCTTCTTCCATAACTTTCTGTCCACTGTATCTTGTTCAAATCGTAGTCCTCTGCAAATCGTAGCATCTTTAACTTTGACACCTTCAGCTCTGTCTCCTGCTTTCTAGTCAGTGCCACCATCTCCAACCCATATATCATAGCTGGTCAAACTACTGCCCTGTAGACCTTCCCTTTCACTACTGCTGATATCTGTCTGCCACAAATCACTCCTGACACTCTTCTCCCTCCATTCCACCCTGCCTGCACTCTCTTTTTCACCTCTCTTCCACAATCCCCATTACTCTGTACTGTTGATCTGAGGTATTTAAACTCATCCACCTTCACCAGCTCTACTCCTTGCATCCTCACCATTCTACTGACCTCCCTCTCATTTACACACATGTATTCTGTCTTGTTCCTACTGACCTTCGTTCCTCTCCTCTCTAGAGCATATCTCCACCGCTCCAGGGTCTCCTCAACCTGCTCACTACTATCGCTATAGACCACAATGTCATCAGCAAATGTCATAGTCCAAGGGGACTCCTGTCTAATCTCGTCTGGCAGCCTGTCCCATCACCATTGCAAATAAGAAAGGGCTCAGAGCTAATCCCTGATGTAATCCCACCTCCACCTTGAATGCATCCGTCACTCATAAAACAGTCACAGTTCCCTCGTACATATCCTGTACAACTCTTACATACTTTTCTGCCACTCCCGACTTCCTCATACAATACCACAATTCCTCTCAAGGCACCCTGTCATATGCTTTCTCCAGGTCCACAAAGACACAATGCAACTCCTTCTGGCCTTCTTTTTACTTCTCCATCAACACCTTCAGAGCAAACATCGCATCTGTGGTACTCTTTCTTGGCATGAAATCATACTGCTGCTCACTAATCATCACCTTACTTCTTAACCTAGCTTCCATTACTCTTTCCCATACCTTCATGCTATGGCTCATCAATTTTATCCCCCTGTAGTTACTACAGTCCTGCACATATCCCTTATTCTTAAATATCGGCACCAGTACACTTCTTCTCCACTCCTCAGGCATCCTCTCTCTTTCCAAGATTCCATTAAACAATCTGGTTAAAAACTCCACTGCCATCTCTCCTAAACACCTCCATGCTTCCACAGGTATGTCATCTGGACCAACGGCCTTTCGGGTCTTCATCCTCTTCATAGCTGTCCTTACTTTCTCCTTGCTAATCTGTTGCACTTCCTGATTCACTATCTCCACATCATCCAACCTATTCTCTCTCTCATTCTCTTCATTCATAAGCCTCTCAAAGTACTCTTTCCATCTGCTCAACACACTCTCCTGACTTGTGAGTACATTTCCATCTTTATCCTTTATTACCATAACCTGCATCACATCTTTCCCAGCTCAGTCCCTCTGTCTAGCCAATCAGTACAGGTCCTTTTTTCTCTCTTTAGTGTCCAACCTCTCATACAACTCATCATACGTTTTTTCTTTAGCCTTCGCCACCTCTCGCTTCACCTTGAGCCTTATCTCCTTGTACTCATGTCTACTTTCTTCATCTCTCCAACTATTCCACTTCTTCTTTGCCATCCTCTTCCTCTGTATACTCTCCTGTACTTCCCCATTCCACCACCAGGTTTCCTTTTTCTTCTTCCTCTGTACATCTGCTGTAGTGTCCCAACTGTCTGGTAATTCTTCACTACCACTCATTGCCTGTCTCACCTTCTCCCTAAATTCAACTTTGCTGTCTTCCTTTTTCAACTTCCACCATTTGATCCTTGGCTCTGCCCCAATGTCATCCTACAGACCATCATCCTATGCTGCTTTACTACACTTTCCCTTGCAACTACTTTGCAGTTTTCAGTCTCCTTCAGATTGACTCTTCTGCATAGGATGTAATCTACCTGTGTGTATCTTCCTCCACTCTTGTACATCACCCTATGTTCCTCCCTCTTCTTAAAATATGTATGCACCATAGCCATGTCCATCCTTTTAGCAAAATCCACCCTTTGACCTTCTTCATTCCTCTCCTTGACACCATACCTACCCATCATCTCCTCATCTCCTGTGTTCCCTTCACCAACACGTCCATTGAAATCTGCTCCAATCACCACTTCCTGTCCCTTGGTTATCACTTCATCCAACTTACTCAAAAAATCTTCTTTCTCATCCATTGCACACCTAACTTGCAGGGCATGTGCACTAACAACATTCATCATCACACCTCTAATTTCCAGCTTCATAATCATTACTCTGTCTGACACTCTTTTCACCTCCAGAACACTCTTGACGTGCTGTTCCTTCAGAATAACCTCTACTCCATTTCTCCTCCTATCCACACCATGATAGAACAATTTGAATCCACCTCCGATCCACCTGGCCTTACTCCCCTTCCATTCAGTCTCTTGCACACACAATATATCAACCTTCCTTCTCTCCATCATATCGGCTAACTCTCTCCCCTTACCAGTCATACTGCCAACATTCAAAGTTTCTACCCTCAGTTCCACTCTCTTTACCTTCCTCCTCTCCTCCTGCCTCTGGACACGTCTCCCCCCTCTTCTTCTCCTTTTTCTTCTTCTTCGGCCAACAGCAGCCCAATTTCCGCCAGCATCCTGTTGACTAACAGTACTGGTGGCGGTCGTTGTTAACCCAGGGATCGACTGATCCGGTATATAAATTTGTATTGTTGTCTGCATATTGATTTGGCAAAATTTTACACTGGATGCCCTTCCTGACATAACCCTCCCCATTTATCCGGGCTTGGGACTGGCACGAAGAAACACACTGGTTTGTGCATTCCCTGTGGCTGGGTTTGCATTCCCTGTGGTTGGGTTCAATAAAAGGCAAACAGAATAAATGGAATCAGCAACAAATCGAGAACCGTTTCATGTTTTCTTTGCATCTATAGCACTGCTACTTAAAACAAATAATTTCTTAACTGCTACTAGTTAAAGCACAAACAAATTTAAAGCAACAACAAACACTTACAAAACATGGTATAGAGAACACAATTTTTGAAAGAGTTTAGCTCACCTTAAAAGCAAACAGAAGCTGCCAGAATCAGCAGCGTGTCGCCCACTGTTTTGCATCTGCAGGGCTGCTGCTTCAGGCATGAGAGAGAGAGTGAGAGAGAGAAGGAGAGAGCACACTAAACTTCCTAATAGAAAACATTTAGAGCCAAATATCCAAATGCTTGAAAATTAAATTAAATGGCCACATACACAACACAAATAATGAATGTATGAGGCATGAGGCATACAAAGCTCAAACAACAACTGCTGGACAGAGATAAGGATCTGTGAAATGTTGGGAGGCTACCGCAGGGTATGCCATTGCCTACACATCACTTCATACAGTTGATTGAATGTGTGGTCATAGTCTGGGTTGACTGTAAATGATTTATTTAGGGACATGTAGCTTAAGAAGATACTCAGTATTAATATTCATTCTGTTCTTAAATACATCTTTAGAAATGTACCGCAAGCTGAATCCTACTCATTTTTGGATTCTGAATATGTAATGCCAGTATGTTCCCGTACAGCCCAATCCTGCAACATTCTTCAAGCTTCTGAAGTTGTATATTACTTTGTAAAAGTCTTTGAGATCTGGTATGAAATGTAATTGGCATATTTGTTTAATAATGGCAAATGATGCAAAAAGAGCATGGCACAGTGCTACTGCTCATCTTCAGCATATCGGGCTACATTTGTAGCTTAATCACTGCTACACATCATTTATTTATTATAGATATGGAAGCATTGCACTTTGAACACTGTTTTGGACTTGGTTTTATTAAAAGCACTTTAGCACTTTTTCATCATCCCTTTGCTTGGTGTGTGTTTTGTCCTCATTTGCCACACTCATCTTGGTCATGACTATCTACGGTGTCGGGCTGAAAGAAGCTCCCATTATAGAAGAGGCAGCAAGGAGCCGACCTGCACCATCACACAGTGGGGACTTAACCTGTAATATAGTCTGATCTCTCCTAAAGAGAACTTGGATCATGTGGGTAGGAAATGGTGCTCCTCATCAAGAAAAGAGGAACTTAGTGCTCATGTCCTTGTTACATGCTATCAGTAGTATGAAGAAGTGCTATGTGTGTTGATTTAAGTGATCTTTTATTAAATTTAATATTGTATTATTTAGCTCCATAAAGCACCTTGTAATGTTGCATGGTCCTATTAAAAATAAAAACTGCCAGCACTGGGTCAAGATTATTTAGTATTGGCTGTCAGCTGGTACTGACCGGTGGTCAAAAAAGGACCTTTAGGATACAAGGGAACATAAGGCTTGACTGGACTTTTCTCATTTGTCGCTTTGGACTTCTGCAGCTACATAATGGAAGAAATGGGGAAAGTGGAATTGGGACCAGTCTTACTTTATGTCATTGTACATTGCTTTCAGCCTCTATACTGTATTGTGTAGTTCAGCTTATAAACATGTCCCCTTAATTTCAATGAGACTTATTTCCTCCATTTAATCTTTTTGGTTGGGCATCCCAATTTCAAAATGAAAAACATTGTTCCCAAAATCCTGATTATCAACAAACTCAATTAAAGTTCATTCTCCATCTTTATCCTACTCCCCATAAATAAATAAATAAACTGAGTGACCTTAGTCAGTTTTGCATATCACATGTCCTAAGCACTTTTCTCCTAAGCTCTGGTTCAGCTTACCTGTTAGTTTCCCTTTTTGGCCTTTGTGTTTCACTTCTTGTCATTTCCGTTAATACAGTATTTCCACTATTACCTGAAGCTCTGATCCTTTTAGATATCACCTCTTTCCAGCAGAACCTTATCTGTTTAGGCAGTCTTACCACTAAAGCTGTTCTTGCTTCATAGTGGAATTCCCCTTACTGTCACTATTGGGTATCTACATATTACAGTTTATTACATATGGAATTATCTGCATCTCAAATTAACAATTACATCCATGAAAACTGTTGAGGGCTGTTTAACTGCTGATCAGTCCTTTAAACTCTTCACATCTATTGCTCATTAATGCTACTGTCCAATCAGTGCTTTCCAACTCAGGATGGAAGGGGATGATAGTCATCAGAGTATCAATTATGTTATAAATGTTCTGTACAATTCTGTATGATTTACTATACAGGTAGTCCCCAGGTTACGGACATCCGACCTAAGACTTACGAACGGGCCACAGCTGCGACGCATGCACCTCAGTAACTGCTGCTCTGTCATCTTCGGCCTGGGGACGCTGCAAGCGGTGGCTGGACGGAGGCGATTTCGCTGCCCGCACAGTGTAGTGTCCCTCGGCGGTTCCCAGGGGCAAGCAGTTTCACTACGCGTCCCCCACACATGGCTGCCCCTTTCATTCTCGGTGAGCGACTGATAATGCTGCAAGTAGTGGCTGGATGGAGGCTGGAGGGGGGCAATTCACTGCTCGCGCGGTGTAGTGTCCCTTGGGTGGCTCCCAGCAGCAAGCAGTTTCACTGCCCACCTGCCACACACGGCTGCTCCGTTCATTCTCGGTGGGCGGACGCTGCAGGCAGCATAATGTAGTGGAGGTGACTGTGAGGTGAGCTGGTGATGAACCGCCCGTCGATGCCCCCATTCATTCTTAATAGCAAGCCTGCTTGTACTGTTATGCACATAGAAGGAAGTTGTCTCTTGTCAGTACATCAGACGTGTTAACGACAGCTGCCTTCCTGCTGTGATAGCGTGTACAGTGCTGTGTAGAAGAGCTCATCTTAATCTTTTGTCTTCACCTTTCAACAATGTCTCTGAAACACAAATCTGATGCAAGTGCTGGTGATACAGTAAAGAAGAGAAAAACCATCACCATTGAAAATAAAGTAGAAATAATAAAAAGGTCAGAGAGAGTTGAAACTCCATCATTCATTGGTAGAGCACTTGGTTACAGTCGGTCAACAATAGCATTTATTAAATTTATGTACCTGTTCCGACTTACATACAAATTCAACTTAAGTACAAACTTACAGTCCCTATTTCATACGTAACCCGGGGACTGCTGTATTGGAAATACTCAATAACTATGTGATCAAAAACACATTGTTCTAATCAAATCTTTTCTCTATTTGTCTTACACTTTTAATAAATATAGTAGCCAAAAAGTGATTGACTCACTGTAAGAATGGAGTTGGTGTTGTACCTCTGTAGTGTTATGTTGAATCCATTGTAAGTGTCTGATGTACTCAATTTGAAAATGAGAAAAGACGAGAGTTGCTTTCAGTGCATTTTTTTTAATATTCGGACAAGCCTGTAGGAGTCAACATGACAGATGATGACAAAAAAATATTATGAAAATGAAATAAAGTTTACAGTATGTAATCAGGTGATTGTTTTTCAAAGATTGGGGAAGGAAAATACTTTCTGCACACTTTCTTTAATACATGACCCAGGGTTTCAGAAGTACAGCTTGTGCCTCACATGATTCCTCCATGCATTCTGCGGTATGAGAATTCTGTGACCTGCTGCTCTTGTGTCATTTGCTTTATTTTATTTGTGAGTGTGCATGGTATTGTGTTGTAATGGAAAACATTGACTAGCTGCCATTATTAACTTTTTGTTTTCAGTTTATCAGTGATAGGAGCTCCGATTTGCCAAATAATGTGCCCAGTGGTCTAAACGTCTCTATGACCAACAAACAGCAGGGATCTTAGGTGGCTGGTGTATTCACATATTTTTAAAAGATTTGCTCCTCTTCCTGAAGGGGATTTCAATAGCCTTCTCACTTTTGACATTTTTCTATCACTTCTTTTTGAATTATCTGCACAAATCCTTAGTTAAACTGCCTACCACTTTATAAAACTCAGAGAACTTGGGGAAATCACACTATAGACTGACAAAAGTTGCAGATGCATATCTCTTCCTTTTTTGGAACTATCCTCTAATGGTGATTAGATTTATAGTTATTGAATAAGAAAATAATATCTGAAAAAAATATTAATCCAATAACAATATTGAAAACAACAAGAAGTCTGGTGGCACAGTGGTTAATATTGCCTCCCAGCTATATTTACTATACTTAAGGCCCAACTCGTAGCCTTTGTCAAATCTGCATGCCTTATAATATTCTATTTACTACCACATCCCAGGTTTGCTTCATTTAGAACTGTGTATCAATCTACTTTTATTGAGTGTGCCTCCCTTACAAAACTGGCTAACAATGAGTTGTTAATGGTAAGGACACCAGCAAGAAACTAGAATGCAGTAGTAAGTCCCTCAGAAAACTTCTGCAAGACAGATTGACAGAGAGTAACACACTGGCCATGAGTGTGCAACAAAATGAGAGAAGACAGAAGCTGCCAGTCACCCATAATAGTTGGTCAGTCATTTTCTAACGCACTTAGTCCTGAACAGGGTCACAGGAGTTTATACCAGCTAGCATAAGATACAAAGCAGGAACAAACCCTGGACAGCGCGCCAGTCCATTGCAAGGCAAACACACACACTATGCCCAATTCAGGCTTTCCAATTCATCAAACCATGTCTTTGGACCATTGGAAGAAATTGGAGCACCATGAGGAAACCCACACACACAGTGAGAACACGCAAACTCCATGCAGGAAAGACCTGGGACATGAACTCTGGTCTCCCTAATGCAAGGTAGCAGTGCCACCATGCCATCATCAACACATAATGGTCCAAAAGTGAATCCTCCAGGAGCATTTAAATAACAAAATGGAATTTCATTAGAGTATTAAAAGGCAGTAGAGAGAGAGAAGATGACTGACTTTCTACTCAGAGAAAGAACACGAAGATTTACTGTCCATGAAATTGAAACTACTGGAGCCATGTTATCCATTCTCTACTCCATCTGGCCACTAGAGTGTAGTAAATGATCCCTGATTGGAAGAAGTTGGATTTATTGTCCTAACTTAAAGAAACAGGCAAAAGACAGGCCACCATATAGATTCAGCAATTTAAAGTCTGATCTTGGCTCAGGCTTACAGTGATTGGAGTTCTAACCAAATGGTTCTGTAGCCAAAGAGGGTTGCCTTTGACTCCAGCCAGAAACATCATAAGTCCAGAGAGGAGTTTGGAGTTTGAAGGTTCATTGGCAGGAGGAAGAGGTCACAGTCCTAAAAAATGGAGTTGGGTGGGGGAAAGGAAGAGAAGGAGGAAGAGTGTTTTAGTGTTAACAGTTGGGCAAGTGGTGAAAGAACCCACTGTAAAGAAAGGAATTCATCATGGAGGGCAAGAGAGGTGGTAAGGATTCTCTTAGGTTGTCTATTCCTTTCTGCATTATGTGAACCTCCTATTTTGTGCTATATTGTTATAAAAGAATATAACTGGACCCCTTGGCATTATCCTAGGTTTAAAAAAGTCCCAAGTGCCTCTTATTTCTCCCTCCATATAGTAATAAGTCAAAATGTCCAACTAAATTGGGGTTTTGTTAATTGCAAAATAAGGGTAGAATGACTGTAGGTTGTTTTATCTGCCTATTAATTTATGCATTTATGAACTAAAAATGTACTCCTGTTATTTTAATTGTTTATTTCACCAGCTTTTAAACTGCAGTTGTCACTCTTTTTAACCAACAAAACAAGTTAAAGTTATGAATTAATTATAAGTTACTTTATTATTTCAGTTAGCATTTCCTTACTATCAATTTCAAGACTCTAGGTTATATACATTTAGAAAGAAATATGACTGTGGCTAATAGGACCTTTTTATATGAAACCTCAGAGGTTAAGTACTGTGTAACAAGCGTATGCTTTATAATGAAACCTCAGGACCTAAGCAGCTCTCTTAGTGTGTGTTACATTAATAATAGTTCAAATGCAAGCTCAGAGGCTAAGTGCTATTCCTTAACATGTGTTTCAAAATAAAGCCTCAGAGTCTAGGCAATGTAACTTAACCTGTGTTACACTTAATTTAAAACTTTACTATTAAAAGGATTCTCACCAATTATGAATTTTCAGACTGTGAACCTCAGAGGCTGAGTTTCCATTGTGTGCCCACAGGTAAAAAGGTTATGCCTTTTCAGCATTATTACTTGTGACAGCAAAATAAAAGATCAAATTAGAGAGGTTTACAATAATTATCACTTTATTAACCAGCAAACTTAAAATTATATATACTCTCTAGAATCTTCCAAATTGGTTGTTGTGTTCCTGTCTCTTTATTCTTGTTGCAAAGCCCGAGGGAACTGACCTGACCATTTTGCAGCACCAACTTAACACAAAGAGAGTGATGCAATTGCATAAACATTTGCAGATCAGTATTTATCAGATGCAATGAGGCATGACTCTCTGACTTCTGTAAATGTGCAGCTTTGATGTCAGAAAACATTAAAACAGATGTGCCGAGTAATCAAACATTTCTTATCCTCAAGAAAGGACCAAAGGATACACATAAACTGAAGTTTGGCTTATCTTCTGAGAAATAGTTGACTTTCTTGATTATCTTTTCATAAGACATTATTTCATACTCATGCTCCCATGGTGGTTTATCTGCAGCTAATCAATGATAGGTGTTATACCATCAGATGAAAAACAGTTCTCTTATTCTTACATACATAGACAAGATCAATGTTGATGAAATGCATGGAACAAGCAACAGTACTCAGGTCATTTATGGTAGATCAATATATAAAAATACTCTCCTGCCCATACTCGCTCCAATATCCAATAGATATCTATTATGATGACAGTCTATTCATCAATTCATTTCAATGTTTCTTTATCTCTGAGATCTTTCCATGGATAGGACAATAGCTTGGCAGTACAGCAGAGGCAAAAGAGTGCCACATCAAGATACCAAGGAGTGATACAAAGTAGAAGAATGTAAGAACATAAGAAAATTGACAAATGTAAGGGGACCATTCAGTCAATCAAGCTCATTTGTTTAGATAATAGCTAAGCTGTCCCAATATTTCATCCAGATTTTTCTTAAAGTTTGTCAAGGTTTCTGCTCCATCTGCATGTCTTGGTAGTTTGTTCCAGAGTGCCACCACTCTGCATAAAGAAGTACTTCCTGGTTTCAATTTTAAATGCAATTACCCTTAATTTCCTCTGATGTCCATGAGTATGTGATTCATTCTTAAGCTGAAAGAATGTTGCTGGATCCTATGCCGCTCCTGTATTTTTCTTGGCCTGCCAGACCTGGGTTTAACAGCAAATGTGCCTGTGGCCTTCCATTTCCTGATTAGATTCCTTACAGTTGAAACTGACAGTTTAAACCTCTGAGATAGCTTTTTGTGGCCTTCCTCTAAACCATGATACTGAACAATCTTTGTTTTCAGATCTTTTGAGAGATGCTTTGAGGATCCCATGCTGTCACTCTTCAGAGGAGAGTCAAAGGTAAGCACAACTTGCAATTGACCACCTTAAATATCTTTTCTCATGATTGGACACACCAGTCTAGGAAGTTCAAGGCTTAACGAGCTAATCCAACCAATTTGGTGTTGCAAGTAATCAGTATTGAGCAGTTACATGCATTCAAATCAGCAAAATTACAAGGGGACGCACATTTTTGCACAGCCAGTTTTTCACATTTGATTTAATTCCATACAACTAAATGCTGCTTCACTAAAAATCTTTATTTGGAAAACACCTCAGTACTCAGATGTTCCTAGGAAATGAAAGACATACCACTGTTATCTTTTTTGTTGAAAGTAGAGTAAATTATTATGCAAGCTGAGAGGGGTTCCCAAACTTTTTCATATGACTGTAATTTTCTAATGTTTTTAAAATGAAAAAACAGGTTTTTGATAGTTTAGTTTTGTAATGTGTGTTTTAAAAGACACAATAGTGTCAAAGATGACACCTAAATCGAGTAGTGATTAAATTTAGACCAAATGAGGTAAAGAGAAACAGAATATTGCTGTGGTCTACATCATGTACTAGCTTTTCTGTTTTTTCTGTATTTAGAGACAAGAAGTTTACCTCAGTTTACCCTTTAAACTCATTATCACAATTACAATAACTAAGGACTTTATCAGAGAAATGCAATTTGATCTAAAAGAAAGATAGAGCTGGGTATTGTCTGCATATGAGTGAAACTGAATGTTAAGTTTAAATATTAAAAATTCCAGTGGAAGGACATAAAATGAAAACAGTAAAAGTCCAAGTACTGAGCCCTGTGGGACACCATAATTAACTTCTTGCCTGGGAACCCAATGTAATTAACAACGTACACATTCAATGAGGTGTCGGCCAGAATAGCCAGACAATGTGGCAGGATAGTAAAAGTGTCAACACTGTTGCTAGGTTAGTTTGGTGTGATAAACCCCTCCCACCACATCCACCAAAAATATACATTGCAAGTGACATGGCAACAAGAGGGCAAGGGCTCATCGAGTAGTGTTTCAAAATAAAATGGTAAAAGCCCTCATATTGCAAAAAGAAAAAGAGGGAAGAGGGGATGTGAAAAAATACAGAGGTTCAAACAGTCTCTCATTTTGTAAATTTAATTTATTTTATCGACACAGCGTGATGGCATCATTATCTCTATCAGCATAAATGTAAGGCAAATAAGCTTGCTACGCTAATAGATGTGCAAAGTTAGCCTATAGGTTGTTAACTACATGCTTGTACTTAGCTTGCACTTGTACTTAAAATTGGTCTATAATTACACTGCACAATAATTTTTTTGAAACGTCTTGCTTCCTGAAAAGTGTTTGCTGACTGTGACTGGTACCTATTGGGTATGCACAAATATAGTCTTGGTTTTACTGCATCACGTAGGAACTCTGAGAAATAGACATTTATACATGTACTGACAATAACGTATTTAGTCACGTTTATATTTCGCATAAGCTATTAAATTCAACAGAATTAAAAGTGTTTTGCTCTTGATTTTCTTTTGTATTCAATGTCTGGTGCATCATATTGCAGTGTCCAACAGTAGTCAGCAAGCATTGATGGATTCCAGTTGCCCTGGTATCGTTTCTCCATCGTAGCAATGCCCTGGTGAAACCTTTCACCATGTTTGTCACTGACAGCACTGAGATTTGTGGGGAAGAAGTCCAAGTGTGAGTGGAGGAAATGAATCTTGAGTGACATGTTGCACATCATTGTCTTGTATGCTTTGAGAAGTTTGTCTACCAGTTGAATGTAGTTCAGGGCTCTGTAATTGCCCAGAAAATTGTCAACAATGTCTTTGAAGGCTTTCCAGGCAATTCTTTCAGGCCCAACTAACAGATCTTCAAACTGCTTGTCACTCATAACATGTCTGATCTGAGGACAAACAAAAATGCCTTCTTTGATCTTGGCATCATTAAATATTGAAAACCTTCGCCTTCCTTGTTCAGTGCTTTCACGAAATTCTTCATGAGTCCCAGTTTTATATGAAGAGGAAGCAAAAATATCTTTGCCGGGTCGACAAGCGATTCATGTGCCATATTTTTCTGTCCTGGAACTAACTTTTTACGGAGTGGCCAGTTCTGTCGAGAATAGTGCAACTCTTTGGCATGGCTGTCCCATTCACAGATGAAACAATGGTACTTTGTATAGCTGAGCTGCAGCCCTAGTAACAGAGCAACAACTTTAAGATCTCCACAGATATTCCATTTGTACCTGCTATACTGGACGTGCTTCAGCAACAGTTCCATATTCTTATACGTTTCTTTCATGTGTGCTGCATAGCCAACAGGTACTGAAGGATAAACGTTGCCATTGTGTAGCAGAACAGCTTTCAGGCTTAACATTGATGAATCAATGAAGAGACGCCACTCTTCCGGGTTGTGATCACAATCCTTCAATGTCACAACAGAAAGACAGACTGATGACTTTTGCTAAAAATTTGGTTATATCATGATGCCACGAAACACAGAAAGTTTCATACCTGGTGAGAGCAAACACCATTCCTACAGTCTCAAACCCAGCAGCTCGGCTTTTGCTTTTGACAGACCCAAATCTCTGACAAAATTGTTCAATTTGGACTATGTTATCAGATGTGGATTGCCTGATGAGCACGGCTCAAAATCCGGGTCAATGTCACTGTCAGTACCCTGCATTGTAGTTTCTTCATCTGGTTCATCTAAGGTCCAATCCTCTGATGGTTTTGGAATTGGAAGACTGTCGTCATGTGGCCTGGGTCTCATTGCTGAAGGCAGATTAGGATATTCAATTGACTTCTTGTTTTTGGCAGAGAAACCAGACACATTAGTCATTTAGAAGTAACAGTCCATCACATGGTCTTTCTGTTCTCGCCATATCATCAGAACAGCAAACGGCATCGTCTTTCGAGTGCCTCTGAGCCAGGCTCTCAGACTGACAGCACATGTCGCACAGCAAATGTGAGGAGCCCATTCCTTGTCTAGATCACCAATGTTGCAGCCAGAATACAGATGATAAGCTTTCTTCACAAGAGCAGTCATCCAACGTCTCTGAGGCGCAAGTTTATATTTGCCACAGATATAGCAGAATGTATCGCGGCTGTAACAACATTGATGAGACATATCGCCCGACACCAAAACGTCTATAGCATCAAGCTTACTTACTGTTATATTGCTACAGATACAATACTTTACTATACTGATACTATACATACACACTGACTATCTATATTAACCAAATGTGCAGGATCGTTGTATGCAAACCACCTTTATAGCATGCTGAAACAGCGTCAAGGTCATTTAGACCTGCCCAGGTATACCAAGGATGTCAATTTCCACAGAACAGCTTGCAACCTGGCCTGATTCCATGCTTGGACATGCCCAGGCTGAACAAACCATTGTTGATAAGTCACTTATGGGAGTGAAAAATGTTTGGATACAAATATAAGAAAAAATCATGACAAAACTGAAACGGTATGTGATAGGTAAATTTTGATGTGATATTCGTGATCAGCACCCAAAAATCTATAAGAAACACCCAAAAGTGTTCAAGAAGCAAAAACTTTGTTGTGCAGTCATCAAGTGTATGTGGGTCTAGTTCTGATTTTTTTAGCAACAGTCTGATATCTGACATTTTTAGTGAATTTCTACTGGCCAAAATACAGTAAATAAGCTAGTTTTAATGTAAGTTTCAACAATCAGCAATGAGCTGGGGAAATGTAGGATGCAACAAAGAATGCGTAACCATTGCTTTTGCTCTTTCCACTACACTAATGTACTAAAATAAGACGGAAATCTATACTGAATATTACATTCTGGAGCAGGCCATGCTATGGACACCATGGCATTGTCACTTTACAAAGTTTTGATTACAGGTTCAGTGAGTTATGTGTACATTGTGCTTATGTTCATTTTGCCTTCCACCTTCAGTATACACTTTCAGGTTAGTTGGACTGGTGTGCTTTACAATGGCCTTTTTTAGCAGCCAATATGGTGTCCATTTTAAGCTTGCTGCTGTTGCAGTAGTCAGCAGCTCCTTGTAACTCTGTTTAAAAAAAAGTAAATTTAAAAATATATGAGGATGAATATTTCGGCTAAAATGTATATTAGATTAGATTAGAATAGATTAGATTAGATTAGATAATCCAAAGGGAAAATTCTAGAAAGGTATAAACCACTGCAAATATAACTTAACTTTTTAAAATTGGTCTTATATTTAGACAAAAATAAAGAAGAAAACAAATGATACTGACACAAGTAATCAGATTAGCCTTGACTAGAGGGGCACAGTTTTCATTTGCCTCAGACCAAACCCTCTACAGTTATTTTGTGCTTGCAAGGCAGTGGAGACACTCAAGCCACTTGCAATTAGCTCCTGCAGTCTTGTGAAGAAACAGAGGAAGCTGCGTTACCATGCTGCTGCTGGTGGTGGTGAAACTAATTTTAGAGAATTAAAGGACACAGAATAAGAAGGGGAAGTTGTAGACTGAGAATTTTGAAAGGGGAAGATAATCACCTTCTAATTTTACTCAATGTTCAGTGTGCTCAGATATCCCAAAGGGTCAGAACCCTTATTCCGTCAAAGGATCCCACTTTGGCCATATCTCTGCTACCTCAGAGTATATATACATTGAACCAGAAAAGCAAAATAATGGACACCAAGTTGTTATGCACAAGGGGATTACATAAACATAAAATAAAAAAAAGAACCTAATCTGCTCAGCATTGAGTCCCATTTTGGGACTGATTTTTGCTTACAACTACCCTGTATTGGTTAGATAGATAGATAGATAGATAGATAGATAGATAGATAGATAGATAG
>JANRMT010062791.1:121741233-121797983 GCA_026402145.1 Polypterus bichir lapradei
TATCTATCTATCTATCTATCTATCTATCTATCTATCTATCTATCTATTTTATACCTGTTCTCTAACGTGTGAATATTCATTGATATCTGTTTTGCTCTTCTGAGCAGTCTTGCTGTGAAAGGTTTACTAAACAATAAACTATTTGCACCCCCCGGGTATGAATATCAATGGTGGTGTAAAACATGCTTATTTGTGATCAAACAGGATTTACAGATTGCTGGGTGCATTGAGGGATACCAAAATGCACTAGAAATATAAAAGCTGAAATAAACTCGATGGGGTTGCAAATTGAAAACTGGATTACACACACTTAAGAAAACACTTTTGTGATTGAGACACAGCCACTAGGGGGCAGTAAAGATATGCTGTACACTCAGAGCACAGTGCAATGAAATAGTGTATGTGGCAATCCAGAAATTTTGAACCCCCTTGATTCAATTGCATCTTTTTCTAAATGTATTTCAGGGTGTTGTGTTGCTCAGTGCAATGCAAATACATTCATTATGCCACTGTATGATTGCATTTAGAGGAATACTCAATACAAAAATTATTTTTTTATCTGTTTACTAACTCTGTATTGTTTGCAGTTATGTTGAGAAAAAAAATTACTCTCATATTTAGTGGTGACGCTCCGTTGAAAGTGGACTTCCATTCATTCCCATCACAAATGTGATTCATATTGCATGCACCAAATAGAACTACTAGTCATCGTGGATTTGTCAATTCAATTCAATAAAAATGAAATTATTGCAAGGGAACACAGTGGATTCAGACAGTATTCTGAACCCTTGACTTTTCACTTTATTCTATTGTAGATTTAACTTTAAATGTGTAAATTTGTTATTTTTGCACACCAATCTACACTCAATCACCCATAATGACAAAATGGAAACATGATTTCAGAAAGGTTAGCAAATTTATTCAAAACACTTTCTGAATCCACAGTAAGGGTTCATCATAGTTAATTTTCTGCTGTTAATACTTGCCCTAGAAGAACTATCCTCCTTCTCATTAAAGAGCAATGCTGACCTACAGCGCTACTTGAAGGTCTAATAAATCCATTTGATAAACTTTCTGTCACTGGCCCACTTTCCTTATCAGCCAGGGAGTTCAATCTGCCCTTGAGAAATGATGTGCCAGATATCAAGTAAACAGCGCAATCACAACGGCAAAGCAGGGCAACATGGATGACTTCTCCTCTAGGTGGACATCTAAGAAATGTGTGTATGTGTGATGAGGACAGTGAGAGGCTAAAAGGTGCACAAAGCATATTTATCTTCAACAGGTAACATTTCTTCCCCTACCTTGCTAAATTATCATGGCTTCAATCAAAAGAAGAATTTTTTAATCAAAGCTAAGTGAAACCTATAATTACTTTTGGGAAGTGAACGTTGATTACTATGTAATGGTTAATGTCGGAAACTGAACACACAAAATACAATTTAGATCAGGGCTGTTTTAGAGGCATTACAATGATACATAAAAAGAACAATAAAGATTGCCTTCAAACAATTCTCCAAATGCAACAAATATAAAAATGTCAATGATTTTATTAGAAGTTATTATACATAAACACAGTGAATAAACACATATTTTTATACAAATATTTACAACAATAAAGTAAACATAACCACAGTCCCAATGAATGCCTCTTGTCAGTCTTTACGCAATATGACTCTGGTAATGCCAGCTAATATCATAATCAGGAACATATGCTAAATGAGATCAAGGGCAGGGTCCAAAGTACAGAAACAAAACCATATACCACTCAGGTCCTATTCTGCAAAATTTGCTTCTTGGTTGTCAGCCACTACAGATGTTTCTGCAAAGTCCTGTTAATGAATTACTCAGCAGAAGAAAAATGGAAACTGCTATAAGCACTCCACTTCTTTGGTTCTGACTATAGATGTCCCAAGATGCTCATGTTTTTCTCTGCTCTTTCCCCTTCAGATTAGACTTCTCAAATTACAGTACATGTATTTCCATTATGAAATGTCACATTTAGCACCACCAGGGAGGACAGAAAGATATGGAAGAAGATGATCCACTGTGGCAACCCCTAATGGGAGCAGCCGAAAGAAGAAGAAGAAGAAGAAGGGAGGCCTCCATGTGACATAACTTGTTGGTTCTACTTTCTCATTTACTGTTACTAATTAAAACAAGGAGTTTTAAAAAAAACAAAAAGATAATGCACATATAAATCAGTGATGCCATGGGAAAGATGAAATTGGCAGAAGCAAAGGTTGGAGAAATGATTATGATCTGAATGGTTCAAATTCCAATTGAAGTTTAAAACATGCCTATGTCGATAAAGAAAACCTGAACGCAGCAGATAACAAACTCAAAAACAAAACCCAAAATTCAAATTCAAAGAAACAAAAAGAAATTCCAGACTCCCAAAAATTTCACATTCTGTCAGAGATATCATAAACTTGGAGGGGTTTTGCTGTGATTGCCATCTTTTATAGTATAAGTACCCAGATGGTGATGTATTACCAGAAGGGTGCACGGTGAAAAACAAAAACTCGCAAAATGAATGTGTACACGGAAAGCAAAATGGCATCACAACAAAGCAAAATATACATTTAAAAAATATAGTGTTAAAAAATTAAACCAAAAGGTAATACTAGAAATAAAATCAGCAAAGTTCAAAAATACAGATGATTAATAAAAAATAAAGAATAAATTCAAAGTTCAAGCAGAAATAAATACATTCCAAAGTCATAATACAAACTATTAAAAATGTACCGTAATTATTTCGATTTTAGGTACATTTATGTAGCTCTGTACAATTAGAACAAATTATTTCCTAATGGAAAGACACGTAGAGCCATTCATACAGTATACAGGTAAAGTGAGTCTGCGGAAATCTTTGTAAATTTCTAAGGTGACCTGCTGCCACACTATCAAAGCATGAGCTTGAATTTTTCCTTCAACAAGAATATGTAGCTACTCACTCACAGACATCATTTGGCAGGTGACTGAACAGTTTGAACAAATCACCATAAAGATTTTAATTACGTACATATTTTTTGGTCAAAAATATTTGCTTTTCTTTCTTTCTGGTTCAGATTTTTACAATAGGACCAACAGTTTCTATTAACAATTCACCAAAGTAATGACTGCTCACTTAATTTTTACAACCTTCAGAAAGCAGATTATGAAATACTGAAATAAATACATGGCTACTCCAACCCAAGATGGTCAAGAGTGTTTTGTAACTGAATAAATATTTCCAAATATACTTGTTCAAATGTACAAAAATAGTTTGTGGTGATTATTTTACACTCTGTAGTATCAAACACTGTTCTCAAACAATTTAAATCAGTAGTTGTTTATTTTAAAAGAAGCCCAACCAACTAAGAAATAATAAAAACTCTTCTAACTTAATGTACTGGGCATTATGTCATAAATTAATATGAACTTATGTTAGAATCTCTGACAACTTACTGGGGTTTTCTTAGTAACATTCAAAATATAAAATCTAGAGCTGTTTTATCAAAATGTGTGCTGCTGTAGCTCTAGAGTTTAGATTTTGCTCTGGTGCTCCCAGTTCCACCACTAACAAAGCCATTAGCACTATGGTGGTAGGTTCTGTGACTTATGTTTGCAGATGATTATTTTATTTTCTTGAGCTGCCATCTCAGGTTAATTTTTGCATCTCTGGGTCACTCCTTTTCTGTGGCCTGCACCATCACCAGACCATTTTATTTTAAAAATAAGGGCAATTGAAATACAGTTTACGACTTTAAGATGTCAAGTGGTGGAGTGTTCAAATGGGTGAGCGAGAAGAGTAGTCAGAAGTAGTAGATGTCTATACACTAAACAGGCAAAATGACCAGCAACCAAATCTAAAGGGCAATTCAAACTCATAATCATGAGGCAACAAAAATGTCAAAAGCACAACTGAAATGAAATTAGTCAAGAAACTAGCTTTTGCTTGCTGATGAGTCATTTCTTTATTTAGAAAAAAAAACTGTGGACACATGTTTAATCTCACACTTCTAATTTAACATTTTATCAAGAAACAAGATGTTACACTGGTTTGGAAATGTGCTAAAGGTCATTAGAAACTCCCGACCATGCAATACAAAACTGACTGCAAGGCAACCAGTTGGCTTAGGTCATGCTAATACTGGCTCTGCATCTTTCAATATACAAGAACAACACAAAAACACTGATGAATGAGAAGAGACCTTTCAGTCCACCAAGTGTTTAGGCTTAGCTAATGGCTAAGGTGTCCCAGCATCTCATCCAGATGCCCTTCTAGAGGTTTATTTTTGCCATAACCACTTGACTGAAACAGAATTTTGATCACATTTTGCCAAAATATGTGACCTCTCTAACTGTGTGTTTAACTAAAAATTTATGGTTAATGTATGTCTCAGTGGCGAATGCTACTTAAGAAAAACAAGAAGTGAAAATGCTGGTGTGTGTGCCTACTGAATAAAAGCAAATGCACACAAGCGAATCCACATGCAGCACTCAGTTGATTACGCACACAATACACCAGGAAAAAAGAAGATGGCCTGCTGACACCACATTAAGTACTAATAAAAATGTTCAATTTTTTTTTTTGGTTTCACCAAAATAAAGATTTCATGCTACTTCATATTTTATGTTTCATTGCTCACTTCAAATTCTTGCTCAGATTGGATTTGCCTATTTTGACAGTTCACAGTCATAAGTACAGATGACCTGTATTTAACTATTATGTGAAAGCATCTATCCGCCAAAATGGTACACATGCACACATTGATATTCGTCTGTGCCACTAACAACAAAAAAGTCATATTTGTGAGACAACACGTCTTATTAAATCTGACAAAACAGTTGCATTAGTAGCTTGTGTATGCATCTCACTTTGCTCTGGAGGATGAAAACAGTTTGTAAGCTGTATGTGATTAGATTGAGAAGGCAAAAGTAGCCAGTTAACTACCTTTTTTTGTCTTTTTTCTTTGCACTTCTTCACAAATAGATGTGTGGGTAAGAGAAAGGAGCTAGCAGTGGTGGGACTGTGACTGCTGTCACAGAAATAGCTTTTCTCCACTGCTGTTCTGCCATGCTGTCAGTGCTGGCTAATAACGGCAGTGCTCTGCCTACATGTAAAGGCTTCTGATCTGACTGTTCTCATTCATGTTGCACCGCTATGAATCCGATATGTATCCGATCTAGGATCATTTATGAAAGCGACTGAAAAGATCAGATTTCTGTCCAGATGACTTGAAAAACATCTGATTTGTGTCATATCAAGGCAAAAAATAGGATTTGAGTTACTTCAGCCTTGAAATGTGAAATGTAGGCATAGTGTTTTATAGCATCAAAGCAGTGCCACATACATACTGACCAGTCTGGACCAGATTTAGTTTCAAATCGGCTGTTTTTCAGACAGCTTCAGATTCTTCGGGAGATGGGAAAGTTTTGTAAATTGTTCTTCTTCAATTTACAAGACTGGCAGGTCTATTGTTCATATGTGCCATGCCTCTAAATAAATTTGAAATAGAAGCACTCTGCTTTTGTGCTATGAGAGCAAAAATTTACCTTCTATTAATCTTTCATCCAGAGGACAGAAAAAGTAAGCATTTTAAACTAAATTTTCACATTTTTTTCACAGTGGGTCATGATTTTCTCCATACTACTTTGTCCATGTAAAGTTTTGCTAGGATAGACTGTACAGTAACCTACTGGTCAAACTGTGGAGTTTAGCAGCTGTAGACTATGGCCGGCCTGCCATCTCGGCCAATACCTCCAGACCGCTAGGTGGGGCTCTCCCTGCAGCATGGAGGTGCCCCGAATACCAGCAGGGAATCATGGACAGTGAAGTTTTCCTTTACAGCCCTGTTGGATCCCACAGGGGCCAACAGAGGATCGTATGTGCCCTATAACCCGGAAGCACGTCTTAGTCACAGCGACAGGAGGAATGACGTACTTCCAGGATGAAGAAGAGGACTTTTTATCTGACCCGGAAGTGAAAGGAAGTCACGTGGACTGAAGGATCGAAACACTTCTGGGTCAAGGACTATAAAAGGAAATTCCAGACGTCGAGCTGAGCTGGGTGGAAGGGTAGCAATGCGTCTGGGAGTGGAGGATTGGTTCATTGTTATTGTATTGGAGAACTGTATGAGTATTGTGGAGAGGAGGGTGCTTTGTGCACTGAAAATTAATAAAAAGTCAACTTATTGGACTTTTACCTGGTGTCTGACGTATTGTCTGAGGGTTCAAGAGGATGATAGCGCCCTCTATCTGTCACACGGCCTAGATAGAATCAATTAGCCCATTTATATGCTCCTCAATAACTCAATTATTCACAGAAACCCGATTTCTAAAATGTTATGTAAACCTTTATTTCGACTAGAGAAATCAGGCTATTGGCCTCTGAGAAACCTGATTAACAGAGGTGGATTCAGTGGTCATGTGAACCCATAACCGGGATAAAGTTAAGGATTTTGTTGTTTGTGCATGCCCATTGCACTCTGTCAGCTTGCACATGTAGTAAAAGCTTCTTACAAGTTTTACAAGCTTTCAGCAGCCCCAGGTAGTAGATTCCACAAAATACATTTCCAAAGGCCAATGTTCAGGTGGTCGCATTATTCTGTCTCCTGGCTGAAATAAGTTGTCTTAGTATTTCAGAAATCGCTAAATTTATGTTGAGGACCTGAACGTACAGCAGCCCAATCTCAAGAGCAATAGGGTAACATGTAAAAAGCAACATACATTAAGTAGTTCTTTTTAAATTAATAAGTACTCAATGCAAACCTTATCTTATTGAAGTAAAAACACCTGTTATTATTATTCCGGCAGCACTGGGTGTAAGGCAAGAAACACACGTGCCAGGTCTTTTGCAGGGCTCAATTGCACTGTGCAATCTGGTAACAGATATCAGTTTAATGACATTGTAGCTTTTTGCCACAGGAGAACTCGCACATGCAAACATGGATTATTAAGAAACCAGGTTTCTGCCTGAACCAAATTATTCACCTTATCTCGATTATGTGTGTGCATGTAAATGCAATGAATGTCATAGGATTAACAGGGACCATCCAGGGGTACATCTGCACATTGGAAAAATTTGTACATATTAGAAACTACCAAATATTATCCCATTATACAAAAAAGGTTACAGAGTCGATTTAAGCAACTTCACACCATTAGGCTTAATATGCATCATTGGTACTAGGGTGTTGTACCATGTTAGCCATTATGAATGTAGAGAAAAGCCAAGCAAAATGACACCCTTTATTGGCTAACTAAAAAGATTACAATATGCAAGCTTTCGAGGCAACTCAGGCGTAACTCAGATGTAATCTTGCCTGAAGAAGGTGCCTGAGTTGCCTCGAAAGCTTGCATGTTGTAATCTTTTTAGTTAGCCAATAAAAGGTGTCATTTTGCTTGGCTTTTCTCTACATGCATCATTGGTAAATTGAAGCAATTACTAAGGAAAAGATTGGGCAGCAAATATCAAGGACAGGTGCATTAAAGGATACTCAGTATGGGTTTAGACAAGGGAGACTGCATTTTACTAATATGCCGGAATTCTCTGAGTAACAAGAAAAATAACACGGCCACAGTGGTACACATATTATTTATCATGATTTTCAGGGGGCTTTGATAAGGTACCACATGAAAGGCTTGCGATCAAACTAATAAAAATGAAAATTCAAAGCACAGTGTGTAGGTGGATGGAAAGTTGGCTTAAACACAGGAAGAAAAGGGTTATGAAACATTTTCAGAATGAGATAATGTTAAAGATGGTATACTTCAGATATCAGTGCTGGGACTATTGCTGTTTTTAATAGAAATAAATGATATTCACAAGAATGTAAACAGGACGGTTAAGATTGCATCTGATACCAAACATTTGTGTAACTGCAGACAATCTTGAATGAATATACAAGTTGAGCCAAAATGAAGTACCACATTTCCGAAGGTCATTGCGCGAGGTAGAGGCAGCCGAGTGGGTTGGGGTGGGGATCCTTTGATAGGTGATTCCTTGTAGTTTTAAGTCAGTAACATGCCTTGGTCCGCTGCACACCGTGCTTTCACTGTCAAAGCATTCTTCAAAAATAACAAATCCAGCATCACTGCGCAACACGTCTTCCAAACGTAATTCAGCATTCCTCCTAATGGTGACATTCCAAATCGGAAAACAGTTCTTCAGTGGGTAGCTAAGTTTAGACAGACAGGTACAACATTGAACAGAAAATCTCCAGGCCGTGTTCGGACTGAACATGTATTTGAGGAGGATTTTGCACGAGGATCTTAATTACTATCCATACAAAATAAGGGTAGTGCAGGAACTCAATGAGAGAGACTGAGAAAGCCGTAGAGAGTTGTGCGTGAACATTGCTCAAACCGTTCATCGAGATGCGGTCGTGGTTGCGTAAATAAGCAAAACTTTCACTATTGGGATAAAAACAACCCTTGTGAACTTCATCAGAGACCCCTGCACACTGAGTGTGTTACAGTTTGGTGTGCCATTACAGATTTGGCATTGTAGGCCCATACTTTTTTGAGGATGGGGGAGCAATGGCCACTGTCATTTCAAAACATTACAATGAAATACTAGAGAAATTTTTGCAGCTCTAACTGGAAGAATTGAATGTGGTGGAGGCCTGGTTTCAACAGGGTTGAGCTACAGCTCATACGTCATGGAGATCCATGCAAGTTTTGCGGGAGATGTTTCTGGGGAAGCTGATCTTCCTGCGCAGCAATGTTGGGTGGTCTTCACGTTAGCCTGATCTCACTCCGTGAGATTTCTTCTTCTGGGGCTATCTCAAGTCGAAGGTTTACACACACTGACCTCAAAACCTTGAAGCCCTCAAGGACACTATTCACCATGAAATTGCCGCTATTCTGCTTGAAATGGCCGAACGAGTCATGCAAGCATTCAGAAATCAAAGAGTGTATCACTAATGATGGCCATCACCAAAATATATCATTTTTAAAACACTGTGAAAAAAATCTTTTTGTATACCCTTTCATGTGTCGTAATGAAATTTATTTTATCTTGTAGAATTTCTGTAGAATAAATATTTGAAATGTGGTACTTCTTTTTGGCTCACCCTGCAGATTACAGATAGACTGAGGCAGAATACATACCTTGGCAAACTTGTGGCAAATAAATTTGAATTTAAGCAAATGTAAAAATTACGAGTAGGAGATAAAAATGTAAGATTTTTAATGCACAATGGGAGATTTCAAACTGAAAGTACACACCCTATGAGATAGACCTAGTCTGTAGTGAACTTTTAATTTTCCATATCAACTGTAGAGAAGCCACTATGAAGACCACTAGAATGTTAGGTTATATAGTGCAATATCTATAGCACAAGTTAAGGGAGGATATGTCTGAGCTACATAAAGCATTAATGAGGCTGCATCTATTGGCACTATGTAAAGTTTTGGTCTCCATCTAAAAAAAATACATAGCAATGCTAGAGGAAGTACAGAGAAAAGTGATTAGGCTGGAAGGAATTATAACGTTGGATCCCAGCTATTGATTTAAAATAAATTCTTCAACAATAACACAATACACAGATGGAAACTTGTTAAAAAGCCTTTTTTCACACAGAGAACCACAGATACATAGAATAAGTTACCAAGTAACCATAGTAAATGGTAAATCTTTAGGACCTCTAAAACTCAGCTTGATGTTATTTTGAATATGTCAGGTGATTAGGAATAACAGTTCTGCAGGGGTAAGTGGTCCATTCTCCAGTTTTCTAACAGACAGTATTTGAATAGTTCCTGGATATGTGCCTGTATCTAAAATAGATTATATTTTCTTGAACCTCTATAATTCTGACTTCACAGTTCAATAATGTGCAATTGCTACTCTCACCCACTGACACTGATGATCTCCTCCACTTACAAAAATGAGTAAAACTAAAAATACAATATAACATTCTCAGATCTGCTGCATTCAACTGAGAGTCATGATGGCCAGAGCTTATTCTGACCAAACTGAATGCAAGGACTGCCCACTCAAATACAGCTTATTTATAGATGCCAATCAACGTAAGCAGTGCAACTTCGTGGAAGAAGGAGGAAACTGGAGTACCTAGAGCCAGTCCCATGCAGACCTGAAGACAACATGCAAATTCTACACAGATGACAGGTCCAGGATTTGAACCCAGAGGGCTGGATCTGTGAGGCCACCCAAAAAACATAACACAAATTAATTAATCTAAATTAATTTAAACATTGTTCCCAGACCATCAGTTAATTTACAAAAACAATGGTTTATTTGATCAAAACACCTTAAAAACACAATGCATATTTTTCTTTGCATGTAAACATGTAGCCTATGGTATTTTTTCATGTGATTAAAAAATAAAATTTTGTCAACCAGTTGAATACAACATTTTGATTATATGCTGAGATGTGCAGGTGTTTCAGTTAAAGAAATTGCTCTGTGACACCACACGCTTAATGCCGTTCCTAAGAGGAAAACCAGTGGATTACAAAAATGCAAAGATACCTTGCATCACGGATATCAATAGGTTATCTGCAGTCTCCATTCAGATGGGACAACTCACACGCTGCAAGTGGCGTACCTGTGTGTGCAATTTCCAGGCTTGTGCTCTCTACCAGCTCCTATCTCTGTAAACATGACCCATTAATTAAAATCACTAAATTTACAAAGTGTTTTGATTCATAAAAAAAAAAAATGAAAACAATATACTAAAGAATATTAACTGTTTTACAGTTATATATTTCAAAACAGTTTTCCTCATGTTTATAATAAAGAAGTCCAGCTGATCCCCACATACAGTACAACATTTTTTCTTTGATTGTAATAAAACTACCTGAATTAATTGGCTGGCCACACCTCATGATAGGGGAGAAATAAATAAATAAATAAATACACAAATAAATTAATTAAAAACAAATAATCACAAGCTTCCAATAATTACCTTGGTGACTGCTGCAAATAACAAACAAGTTAAAATCTTATTTTCTTATAGTAAGAGAGCAGAAATGACAGGAGTCAACATGTACCTGCTTTAGCTTTGGGGATTCACACTGGCAAAGTCCAATCAAAGGCCATCCTCTGAGAAACTGGACCAGGCATGCCAGGATCACTGAGTTTAAATGTATGCACATCAAAGTGAGATAGAACGTAATGCAAAACAGTGCAGTTAAAACATCACATTTCTTTTTGAAATACACAGCATATAATACAGCACTGGCATAAGGTAATTACTAACAATCACGAGATAAGTCTCTTTGCATGGCACCAACTTTACACAGACATTGGTACATTTGGGGTACCAGCTGGTTTACAGAATAAACACGATTCCTCCAGATTGCATGCCAGTGTTAAATAACCTAAATGCAGACTGCACTAGCTGTGCAGTAATTGGATGAAGATGGAATGGCACCTGCACAGGAAACAATGTGGGAATGGAGCTATGTGCATCAAGTGGCCTGAGGATATATAAGCTTTAAAAAGTGGCCATGGAAGAAGATGAAACATAAGGATTTTCACTAATGTTTAAGTATGGCACAAGAGTAATGCAGTGCTAATTGAACTAACTCTCTGCTGATGTGGTGATATGCTAAGTCAGCTACAGTGACTGAACGAAAAGGATGGGAACAATTCAAGTTTTACAGGCAACATAAGGGCTGAAGCTAATAAAATATGAATTTCTTATTGGCAATAAAATATTTGATGAGAGTGCAGCACTAACTGCATATAAAATCAGCCGGGTTAAAATAGCAGTTTTTCTGACTAATTGCACATTATTAATCCAGGGTTGCATCCTGGTGACGTTATAGATTCTGGCCACCCATGATCCCAAATAATGACAAAGAAGAGTTGGGAATGTTATGTTAACTTGGAAGTAACACATGATGTTTGGTCACTGGCTAAAGAAGTATTACAACCTGGCATTGATGGTCAGTGCATAATGATAGTATCCAATAAACGCTAGGGGGCTGCGATGACACTTTTAATGAATAATGGGGATATCGCATGCTGGCTATAAATAATAATACTGTGCAGGAAAAAATACAGCTTTGCTGTTTGGTTACTGAGATGAATGAAATAGTGGTACATTTCAACATTACTAAAAAGCTGGTGGAATGAACTGCAAACTGTAACAGACCATGCTTACTGACTGAGGGTGCAATGCTAGTAGCACTGAAGAATTCAGTTTATTCGGTGACACTGAATATCTAGCTAGAGATATGCCAGCTGCATGCACATCTTTTAGGGTCAAAGAAAGCTATTCTGACACAATGAGAAGATCTATGGAATGGTACAGAGGGCACATTTTCAGCTTTACTTACAAACTTTAAGTGCTACATGGAGAAACCTGCTATGGGATGAGCAGATTGCACAGAGTACAGTCATGTGACAAAGTGCCAAAACAGTGCCTACAGATAAAGGGCATATATTGGAATAAATGACACATATAATTGATATGGTGTATTCATTCTCATAATCTAAATTAACAGAAATTTTGATTTTTTACCTGAAATAAGTAAGTACACCCTTACATTTATCACCACTTCAAATCCAGAAAAATAGAATTAAGTGTTCCAGATTAGATGCTGATAATTAAAATCACCTTTTGGAGTTCCTTAAGAGTGTATGCAGATGCAACCTGTCTTATTTAAACTGAAAACACCTATGGTCTAGTGTCCTTTTGCTTTTGATGTGTCTGATGTCATGATACCAAGATTAAAATAGCTCTTTAAAGCCCTCAGAAAGAAGGCTGTGGATGTCGTTAAGTCTGGAAAGAGATTATTTAAAATAAATCAATCCACTCTAAGGAAAATCATCTACAAGTGGTATAGATTTCAAAAAACTGCTAATTTGCCCAGGACCGGCTGGCCAAGCAAATTCAGACCTAGGGCTGACTGTCCCATACTAAAAAAATGCCTCCAGCATCCCCAAAATTTCATTTTAGGATCTGCAGGTAACTCCTGCAAAAGCTGAGTTCAGAGTGCATGCATCTACAATTAGAAAGAGTTGTGTGTTAGGAAAAAAGCATTTGCTGTTCAAAAAAGAACACCACAGTTTGACTTTGAACATACTGTACAGGTTAACACCAGGCCTTCTAGAATAATCAAAAAAAGTGTTATTTGGCCATAGCAGAAGAAGAACCACATACCAGCTGTGATACCACCATACTAGCAAGGTGGTGGAAATGTTATGGTTTGAGGTTGCGCCCTCAGGGCCTGGGCAGCATGCCATCATCAAGTCAACTCTGAATTCTGAACAATAACAAAGTGAAGCTACCTGTCCGAAAGCTGAAATTGAACTGGAAATGGGCCTTATAACAGTACACTAATCTTAAGCACACTAGTAAATCCATCAAGGAATGGATCGAAAACAAGAAATGAAAAGCTCCTATTTAAATCTCATTGAAATATTGTGGGGAGATTGGGATAAGGAAGTACATGCAACAAAACTCACAAACATCTAGCAACTGATGGAATTTTGCATGGAGGAGTGGTAAAACATTTTGCAGACTCAATGTCACAGAATGGTGGGTCATTTATGCTAAAAGGGACAATACCAGTTTCTATTCAAGAGTGTACTTACTTTTTCCCCAGTAGAAAAAATTTCCTTGTGTTTTTATTCAAATATATCACCTTAATCTGTAAGATCTAATGTTATCCTGTTCAAATATGTCAATAATTTCAATGGAATGTACTCACTTTTTCAAATGACTATAGCTTGAAATGTCAGCTGGAAACAGAAAATCAGAAGTGATTTAAGGAAATAGCAGCTAGGTTATAATATCAATCCAATAGTGTATGTCAACATGCAGACAAGGTGGCCTCTGCTAAAAATCAGAGAGGACATTTTCATTAGCAGAAAGGCATAGACATTATATATAGACACGCAATCACATAACCAATTCTCACATTGCGCTGTGAAGCTTCTTCCCTCTATTTCTTCAGGGAATTGTAATTGGCATGGGCATTTACTAAGATGTTAATTGTTTTCCAGCTTAGATTCTGAAAAAATAAGTACTAAGCCAATGGCTTCAGCATTCTGAATAAGACATTTCCTTGGAGTCATAAATGGATTCAACCAAATATACTAGATGAAAGCATCCAAAATGTCCATATTTGGTATATACAATGAAGTTACAAATAGGTAGGAAGCATTGTGCTACCTTTTAACACTGCCCATTGCCATCGCCGAAAACCCACTGTTAAAGAACCTTGATACAGTTTCACTTGGCCTGCGGAGCTTCCACTCTGGACTAGGATAATAGTAATGACGTCTTCTTTCAATTGCAGAGTATAGTGTCAGAATTTGCAATAAATGATGCACAATAAGGAACAGAACTTCAGTTGTAAATAAAAGTGGTCTCAGTCTCTTTTCATTATTACAGTTTAGATAATCATCCTCTGAATGATTTTAGTGTTGCCCTTTGCTGCAGTTGAGGGAACTAAAACCTGGTAAAGTGACTCGCCCATAGTTGTAGATCTCCTCATCTGTGCCCTGATTCATCCTCTTCACCAAGTTTTTCTCGTACAGTAGTGGGTGGTAGGCACCCATGGTACAGGCAGAGTCAAAAAAGTGCTGGTAATAATGACAGAGCTCAGTCTTTCGTTTTGATGGAAGGTATTCGTAAAGATGCACCTCATCACACAGGTCCATCATCAACACAGTACCTTCAGTATTGAAAATAGAAAAAATGTTGGAATTATTATTCATTTAAGCAAACAAGAACAAAATGCATGTACAGACCTAATATTGAGTTTTGGCATAAGAATGGGCAATATTTACAACTAAGCCCTGGCTTTAGTTTTAACAGAATAGACCTGTGAAAGTCTTCCAAAATTTCTACTTCAGCTATGAGACAAAAGTCATACAATTGCTGCACTGTTACAGAGAGAGAATCCAGACTTTTTTTTTTTAATTAAGAAAATAAGATGAGTGACCAAGAAGAGGAGACCATTCAGTCTGGGATGTCCCTAGAAGGGCACAGGCTCCCTACTATGGCCATAAACTGTATCTGAGAAATAATAGAAATTAAAAATAAGTGGTTAAAGCTGTCAACTATATTTTCAGATTGACTTAAACGTTAATGGTAGAAATAATGCCAGTTTTATGTATTTCTTATCAACAGAAACAACTGATTTGGTCTTGGAACACATTCAATAATGAATGCTACCAGCATATTAGGAATATTTCAAATTAACATAAATTTTTATATAAAATATAGGGCTTATTTGTGAGTATCACAAACGATTATTTTCTGTTTTTACTTTCCAAACCTTTCACTGTAGTGAATTCTCCTATTAAATCTTCATAATCTAAATGTTCCTCTAGTTAAATTTTTATGGAAATCATAGGCAATCCATTCAGTCTTTCATGAAAATTAGGCAGTGTTAAATAGTTGTTTTTTTTAATCCATTTCAACTTTACCCCCCGATGCTACTGTAACTGGTACTTTAACAAACTCGCAACTGTTATTTCTGAATTAGGGAACTATACAATAAACACACACACAAGGCAAGCAAAAGAAAACTATTTATTAATATACATATAATTTTTAGGTAATTTTTCCTATTCTATTTTTAACTTAATTTTCTCCCAACTAGTCACTGAAACTCTATCTCTGTTAGACACTTTTATTAAATTATGGCTGTGATATATTCTTCAAATTGTCCAACTTAAAGATTAACAAAGACTAATTGACCCATCGACATTCTCAATATTTTTTTTTTTTTAGAATGGTCAACATTTCTGTGTATCCACACTTTCCTTGTTAAAGTTATGACTTGTGGTGAATGGGTCATTTTTTGTTCCGTGACTCTTTCATCAATCATTGATTTAAAGATCTGTAGGAATGAGCAGCTACAAATAAGGACCTAAGTTCATACATCTCATTAGAGATCAGGCTAATAAAACATAAGGTAAGTTGACACTAAAGAAGAAAACAACAAAAACACCAGTTAATAGTATCCCTTCATTCATTTACATTTTTAGCAAGATGAACCTATTCAATAGATGTTTTAATGATCACACAGTGCCTATAAATGAATTCAGCACCCTCACAATGCAAATAAAGAGATGAGACACTTTAGTTTTTGAAAATTATTCTTCTGAATTTTCTCTACTCAGAAATTACTAAATATAAAACATTTTCCTCAGGTAAGTTTTATTCATGGGTGTTATTTTAAACTGTGACCTCACTCACTCAAGATAATTGCACTTCAAAGGAGAACTCACTTTAAGCATCTTTCAAAGGTCCTGTGAGATATCAAGTTTAGCTTTTTTCAGGTTAAAGTTATTTCTTCGCAATTGTGGTATAAATTCATTTGCCACATGAAAATGTATTCTAAAGTGAAGCCTATTTTATAAACTTTTAAAAAATGCAACCCAGCTCTTGAATTTTATAATGGAACTTATGGTTACAGGGTCCCTATTGTGAAAAATGTAAACCAACTACACTGTTCACCAAACTATATTCTTCTTATTATGCCATGGCTTGTAATAATAGACTGATGCACACTCAAATGAAGTGATTATTTTTTCCTAAACAGTGCCTACTTTTTGCCTATTATATTCTGTGTTGTTATTCTACGCTGACAGAGTGACATTAATGCCAAGTGACAGTGTGGTAAAAAGACTACATATACATTTCATTAAGCTTTGTACAAATAACACTAACTCCACCTGCACATTGTTTTTTCCATAGAATGTCATGCACATGCAAGACGCCGATCAGGCACAAGGGAGTGTAGGACCAAATAAGGTAGTAAAGTTTTATTTATTTTTTTATTTTAGATTAAACAGTCCTTAGCGGTCCAGAGGTAGAACAGTTAAGTGGGCGACAGCATAAGGGTTCATTAATATGGGGGAACACAAACAGTGCGAGTGGAGAGCTTATAAGTAAGAGGAGCGCAAAATTAGGAGAAGAGACTGAGAAAAGTAAAGTTAACCTCATAGAAAGACAACTAGCAGGCAGGTGAGAGGGAGAACAGTACATAAGCTTAAGGGGAAAAGGTGTAAAATATCTCTAGCAGATCTTAGTGTTACTATTTAAGTTAAGGAGCAGCCTAAAGAATAAGAAATTTAATTTTAAGAAAAAAAAAAGTTAAGGCAGTTTACTAATCCCAAATCAAATTTTAATAATGAGACCAGTGCAATGCAAGTCCTGTTGGATGTTGGACTTTTTAGATGATGGTTTGGAAGAACCAGTTGTCTATGAGGGCTACATCTGCAAGAGATGCCAGCTGATCCAGCACCTCGAGCTCAGGGTTGCTGAACTGGAGGAGGAGTTGGCTGACCTGTATTGTAATAGAGAATTGGCAGACTTGGCCCAGGTGTCCTTTAAAAAGAGATACTGTGCACCCTCAAGGTGGCGCAGGAGGAGATTCCAGACCAGACAGGTAGGAATAGGTGGGTCACAGTCACAAGGCGTAAGGTAAAGGGTGCACACTGTCCGGGGGCATCAACCCCAGAATTAGAAGTGTCAAACCATTATCATGTGTCTCTGATAATTCTGAGGTGGTAGGCAGGGATGAGGAGCCCCAACGGGCCACCTCAAAACCAGCTCCCAAAAAGAGAGAAGTAGTGATAGTTGGGAACTCAATCATTAGGGGGATTGAAGCGCAGGTATGCTCCAGAGAGAGAGAGTCTCGAACTGTGTGTTGCCTTCTGTGAGCACAAGTGGGAGACTTCCCTGGAAGGGTGGATAGGCTCTTGGCCAGAGAGGGGGTGTTGGAACAAATGACATACATAAGGGTAGTCTGTCAGTTCTGCGATCCAAATTCAAAGAGTTAGGTGCCAAGCTGAGAAGCAGAACTGACAAGGTAGTCTTCTCCGAAGTTCTGCCTGTGCCATGCACCAGTCCAGGTAAGACTGAGGAGATTAGAAGGCTTAACGCGTGGCTCAAATCTTGGTGCAGGGTAGAAGGGTATAGGTTTATGTGGCATTGGGACTCCTTTTGAAACAGATGGGAACTGTTCCACTGTGACGGGTTACATCTGAACTGGAGGGGCACAAACGTATTGGGGAGGCGTATGTGTAGGCTGGTCGAGGATTGTTTAAACTAGGGAATGGGGGGCAGGAAGTTTAGGACAGGCCAGGTTTAGGTCTATACATGGAAGAACAAACAATGGTGTATAAATAAAAATGCATAGTAATGTAAATTCTAAGCAAACATTTAAATGTAGAAGGAGTAACACATTAAAAATAGCTTGCCTTAATGCTAGAAGTATCAAAAATAAGGTACGTGACTTGGAGTTGTATGTAGCCGAGCATAATTATGATATTATAGCAATAACAGAAACCTGGCTAAATAACAAACATGGGGATGACATAGAGGGATACACATTTTTCATGAAGGACAGACAGAACAGAAAAGGAGGTGGGGTTGCTGTTTATGCCAAACAGGATTTAAATGTAAGTCCTCTTTAGTTGGATGATGAGCCCCATCTTATTGAGGACATGTGGCTTCGCCTGGAAAATATTAGGGAAAGAGGTTTTATTTTAGGAGTGTGTTATAGACCACCCAATTCAGACAGTAATTTCAACACACATCTTTTTAGTAATATCTAAAAGGCAAGTTTACAGGGAGATATTATAGTCATGGGGGACTTTAATTATCCAAATATTAACTGGGATAATCTTGCAGATGGAGGAGCGCAAAAGCAGGAGTTTTTAGAAGTAATCAGTGACTGTTTTTTAACACAGCATGCTAAAGCACCAACACGGGGTGAAGCCTGTCTGGATTTAGTATTTTGTAATAATCAGGATAGAATTGAGGGTGTAGAGGTAATTGAACCACTAGGATCAAGTGACCATAATATAATACAATTCTCAGTATTTTGTAAGAGTGCAGATGCAAAGACTAAAATTGTTAAGTTGAACTTTGGTAGGGCTAATTTTGAGCAGATGCGACAATGTCTAAGTAGGATAGACTGGGATAAGCTTTTAAGTGTGGAGGCAGTCGAGGAGCAGTGGAACAGGTTTAAAAATGTTTTACATGTAATGCAGGACAGATACATACCTAAATTTGGAATTAATAGGAAACTAAAAAAAACTCCACGGTGGATAAATAAAGATTTAAAAAAGAAGTTGCAAAGGAAAAGGCATATAAGACTAATGACTGCAAACTGAATCGTAGAGCATATGAGAACATGAGGGCAACCATTACGAAGGATATCAGGGAGGCTAAAAGATAGTTGGAGAGGAATATAGCAGATAAGGCGAAAGAAGACCCTAAGAGATTCTTTCAGTATTTTAGTACTAAAAGAACAGTCAAGCAGGAGGTCAAGTGCATCAGAAATAGTAAAGGGGAATTAAAAGATACAGACAGTGAAACTATCCCTAAACTTACATTTTTCTGAGATGTTTACAAGTGAGCAAGTGGATAACCTCCCAGAGGTAAACGCGACTACGAAGGAGGTACTGAGGGATTTGGAATTGTAGAGGGAGAAGTGCTGTTCAATAAATAAGATGAAATCAAACAAATCACCAGGACCAGATAATGTTTATCCTTGTGTTCTTAAAGAGGCTAGTGAGTACATATATAAATCCTTGACACATATTTTTAGGAAGTCGCTGCATACTGGAGAGATTCCGAAGGACTGGAAAATGGCAAATATCATCCCATTATATAAAAAGGGTGACAGGGCAGATCCAAACAAGTATATTCCAGTAAGCTTCACATGCATCACAGGAAAATTAATGGAAGGAATTATTAAGGATAAGATTGAGCAACACATGGCAAGGACAGGAGTTATTGTGAACAGTCAGCATGGGTTCAGAAGAGGGAGGTCATGTTTTACTAACATGCTGGAATTCTATGAGGAGGCAAAAAAAGGATATGATCAAAGTGGAGCATATGATATTATTTATCTGGACTTTCAGAAAGCATTTGATAAGGTGCCACATGAGAGGTTGGGTATCAAATTAAAAGAAGTGGGAGTTCAGGGTGATGTTTTTAGATGGGTGCAGAATTGGCTCAGACACAGGAAGCAGAGGGTGATGGTGTGAGGAACCTCATCAGAACTGGCCGATGTTAAGAGTGGTGTTCCACAGGGGTCAGTGCTAGGGCTGATGCTATTTTTAATATATATAAATTAATTAGATAGGAATACAAGTAACAAGATGGTTAAGTTTGCAGATGATACCAAGATAGATGGATTAGCAGATAATTTGGAATCTGTTATATCATTACAGAAGGACTTGGATAGCATACAGAATTGGGCAGATTTGTGGCAGATGAAATTTAATGTCAGCAAATGTAAAGTATTACACATAGGAAGTAAAAATGTTAGGTTTCAATACACAATGGGCGGTCGGAAAATCGAGAGTACAGTGATCACTCGCTATATCGCGCTTCGACTTTCGCGGCTTCACTCCATCGTGGATTTTAAATGTAAGCATATCTAAATATATATCACAGATTTTTCGCTGGTTCACGGATTTCTGTGGACAATGAGTCTTTTAATTTATGGTACATGCTTCCTCAGCTGGTTTGCCAAGTTGATTTCATACAAGGGACGCTATTGGCGGATGGCTGAGAAGCTACCCAATCAGAGCACGTATTACATATCAAATAAAACTCCTCAATGATATACGATATGCTTCCTGCGCGGTACTTCGCATACTTGAAAGCCCGAACAGCACATATTGATTTTTGATTTTTTGCTTTTCTATGTCTCTCTCACTATCTCTGACATTCTCTGCTCCTGACGGAGGGGGTGTGAGCAGAGGGGCTGTTCGCACATTGGCCTAGAGGATACGGACGCTCCACTAAAAATGCTGAAAGACTACCTTCACATTGCTCCCTTCCTTGCAGCTGCTTTGTCCGGCGGTGCTTCGCATACTTAAAAGCCCGAACAGCCCTATTGATTGTTGATTGTTTGCTTTTCTCTCTCTCTGTCTCTCTCTCTATCTCTGATATTCTCTGCTCCTGACGCGCACTCCTTTGAAGAAGAAGATATGTTTGCATTCTTTTAATTGTGAGACGGAACTGTCATCTCTGTCTTGTCATGGAGCACAGTTTAAACTTTTGACTAAAGGGTGTTATTTCATGTCTAGAGGACTCTAATAATGTTAAAAAACATATTTAGAAGGTCGTAAAAGGTTTTCTATGCTGTAACTGTGAAAATATTCAATTTATAAATAAAGAATCCTAATTCTCAGAAATTCGTTTATTGCGGTAGAGTCTGAAACAGATTAACTGCGATAAACGAGGGTTTACTGTACGCCTTATGAGAAGGATTTAGGAGTTATAGTGGACTCTAAGCTATCGACTTGCAGACAGTGTTCAGATGCCGCTAAGAAGGCTAACAGAATGTTAGGTTATATAACACGATGTGTGGAGTACAAGTTCAAGGAGGTTATGCTCAACCTTTATAATGCACTGGTGAGGCCTCATCTGGAGTACTGTGTGCAGTTTTGGTCTCCAGGCTACAAAAAGGACATAGCAGCACTAGAAAAGGTCCAGTGAAGAGCGACTAGGCTGATTCCAGGGCTACAGGGGTTGAATTATGAGGAAGAACAAAAGAAGATTAAGAGGTGACATGATTGAAGTGTTTATAATTATGAAGGGAATTAGTACAGTGGATCGAGACTGTTATTTTAAAATGAGTTCATCAAGAACACAGAGACAACAGTTGGAAACTTGTTAAGGATAAATTTCGCACAAACATTAGGAAGTTTTTCTTTACAAAAAGAATGATAGACGCTTGGAATAAGCTACCAAGTAGTGTGATAGACAGTAAGACGTTAGGGACTTTCAAAACTCGACTCGATGTTTTTTTGGAAGAAATAAGTGGATAGGACTGGCGAGCTTTGTTGGGCTAAATGGCCTGTTCTCATCTAGAGTGTTCTAATGTTGATATCTGCACCAAACTTACTAAACTTCAATATGATTAAACAGGGGTGAAATGGTATTTCTAAATTGGCTCTAGTGCAGGGGTGGGCAAAGTCATTCCAGGAGGGCCGCAGTGGCTGCAGGTTTTTGGTCCAACCCAGCTCCCTGTGTTTGGTTTAATGCTCAGGATATGTTGCCACTGGAGTTATTCTTCACATCATCATGGTGTGTAGCACCATATTTAGCAATCGTAATGATCTTTTGGTGTGAGGACAGGATCACAGATCAGTTTGAACAGACATTTGTATTGTGCTTCTCATACTTGACACTCCTCAGATAGTAATGTTGTTGTTCTGCACTACATGCTCGGCAGATATCACCACTGTTATTTTCCGTTCTGCATGAGCAGTTTGTCGTAAGAAAGACTCAAACCCCGATAACTATATTTTTTATATATATTTTTTATTTCACTACCGTGTATCACGTCATGAGCTTTCGATTAAGACCAAGACGAAGGATCTAGTCCCATTGGTTGGCAAGTAATCACAGAACAGACACTTAAAATCCTTAACATTTAATATATACAGATAAGCCTAATCTATTTAATAACCACTTTGTTTGCATTATTTTGAAGAGCAAGCTCCTGGTATGGGAGGTATGTAAGAGGAAGCTGACAAGCATCTGATAACAATTGTTGTCAATGTGTGTAGCTAAAAACACAACAAGGAGCATGGCAACAGAAGCTTAAACTAAAATTGAATTTTTTTTTGCTTAGGCTTCAGCAGCATCAGCAAGATTCCATAGGAGTGTCTGATAAAAGATATAGGAAATTTGAGACAAATCTTTATGTATACAAAGGTCATAAAAACAGAAGTAACTGAAAATGTGCTGAGTGGCTTATTTTACTTAAAACTAATCTTATGTACTGTGAAAATCTCTGTTTGCAATGTGTTACTGTAGATGAGGGATTCTCATTTGCATATATAAGAATAATTTGTTCTTGTCGACTAACTCTAACATGCTCAGTTTCATCATTAATGCTGTGTTCTGTTGCCTTCAAGGGAAAACAGTTCATGGGCTGGTGATGACAGGTTTTGTATCCTTTGTGTTAATACTGTCTTTGGTTTTGATTAATTTGTGGGTTGTTTCTCTTCAGTAAACACAAATATGTATTTAAGAAGATGAAAGAAAATAAAACAGGCAAAATGCCAAAATATGCTTGTTAGGTTTGCTGGCTTTTTGCAAGTTCTTCAAACCACTAATGGTGTACACTGACTTACTACTACTCAAACACAGACACATTCACATATCTTTTATTTGCTGAACTAAAATTTGCTAAAATAATAATAACTTTATTTATATAGCACCTTATCATACATTTACATGCAACTCATTGTGCTTTCCACAAATTAATCAACAAAAACAATAAAGATATACAACAGTTATGTGAATGTTAAAAATGATGATAAAATAAACTTGAACTTGTACTTCAGAGAAGATGGTTTTCTAAAATTGTTCAAATGATCACTCTCTTCAAATGGTCATTCTCTGCAAATATTGGCATCTAATTCAGGAGTAAAGGGTGAAGTACTTACTTAAAATACTTGATTGAAACTTACCCAGCAGGCCAGAGGAAGGGGGGTTTTTCTGGATGGGTTCAGCCATGTTTTCCTGAATCCTCTCCCATAGCTGCCATTCAGTTTTAGGGTGCAGGATATAGAACGGTTGTTGAGGATTCTTCAAACGGTACTTCACAAACTGCTTGAAGATTGGGTAATCAGTTTTATTGTACCACTACAACAATTAAGCAAAAAAAATTGGGAAGGTTTATATAACATATACTCAGGAATCTTTGTATAACAAGACCTAACTGAGATAAACACTAAACTTTTACTAGAAAAAAGAATATTTACTTCACTGTTATATTAAAGTCCTTAGTTGAATGCCATAATCTACAGGCTTTATGTTCAGGTTCTCTTAACCACAAGTGTCACGTCTTGTTAATGGACTACAGACAGCTTTTCTGCAGATAATATCATAGCACAGAAAGCCGTATGAAACAGTTAACTGCATTCCTACTATTGAATACTGCCATCTCTTAAGTGGCAGAACAAAGAGTTTTTATACAAAGCAGACTGTAGCCCTGATTTTAGTTCCAGAAATGGGTTTTGACATTTCCAGTTTTGGAAGAACTGAGAAGAGAATGTCCTGTTTACACAAGGGCTGCGTTTACAGTATTATAACAGTAAAAATTCTGGACTAAGCACAACTGAGAGGACAGCCATGCAGAGCAAATTGTACCAGAACATAACCATGTGTCCAAGTGTGCCACTGAGAGCTTTTCTATAGAGGGACAATATTTAATAATAGATCACAGCATTCATGTGTTGTGCAAGACAATGAAAAGAAGTGTATATAACTTAAACTCTGATTCCTTCCAATCAACAAGGATAGACATCTTCTAATTCAATTTTATTGGAGTCCTCTTCTTTCACCATTTCTCACCTGGGTTAGGTCCGCCGAGTATGGTGATGGGTCCCATGCTACCAGTATGCCTCTATTATAAAGAGGGCTATCAAGGAATTTGTGGTCTTCTGATGCCATTACCTGGAATAGGAATATTATAGTATTGAAATTGGCACTTCCCATCTGCAAACCAGTGGTTAATCAATGTTGTCTTAACAACACTTTGAACCAATATAAGCATCAATTATTACTGTCTTTTTACATTACTGGTAACATACAGAATATATATTTTTCATACTAGCAGCTACAGTGTATGTGCAGCTTTTATTTATGGTATAATAATACCATAAATAGTCTTTTTACAGTCAACTGTGTGTTTCTACGTATGCCAAAGAAAAATCTTACAATAAGAGTATAATCTATTTTTCAGCTTGCTAAATATAGCAAACACTGCACAAACTGTAAATATTCTGGGAATTCTGTGTCTTCATGTCTTACAGATCACTGCAAACACCAAGTAGCAGGTAAACATAAAAGGTAGCATCATCTATAAAGTGTTTATGTTGCTGTTTAATTCAGGATGTTGCTTCATTTTCTGTTTGCATTACTAAGGAATGAATTTTATTATGAATTTTAAACACTGATTAACTTTGACCTTTCATTCATCCATTAATCTATTTTCTATCCCAGTTATCCAGTTCAGGATTGTGGGCAGCTGATGCCTATCATGTTTTCAAGTATAGATGGTGCAATTTCATGTTTTTCTGCATGCTCCTCTGACTTGTGACAGGAATATTGTATACTATCAACAACAGAGAAAAAAATACAATGAATGCAGCATTTACACAAGAATTATTTTTGCACTAGGCAGGAGCCAACTAGACAAGGCATCAGTACTTTTATTTTAAACCAATAACTTAAGTTTTATATAATACCAATCATGGTTAAACTTGTTTTTTTTTAAATATTGTGATGGATGGCTGGGTCCCATGCCCGGCCGGGACGCCCCTGCTGCATATGTTCCGGGGGAGCAACCATGGACAGCTCAATACCTCCCCCGGGACGCTTGGTGGCAGCCTCCCGGGCCGATGATGATTCTTCAGCCTTCCGTCTGGCCCCATGGGAGATGGAGTCTTCCATAGCCTGGTTGGGAGCTGTAATGGCCGCTAGGGGGTGCTGCATGGAGTCAACAGCCCGGCTGGATGAGTCTTCAGCCCCACCAGGAAGTAAAATTGGGACCAGGTGGTCAAGCACCTGAAACGCTTCCGGGTGGGCTATAAAAGGGGCCAGCCACCACCACTCAGGAGCCAGAGTCGGGAGGAGGAGGACTAAGCATGAAGAGGAATGGTGATAAAGGAGAAAGGAAGAGAGTGTTTTGGTGGTGTTGTGTTTTGCTTTGGGACTGTGTTGGGCTGTGTGACACGGGGAAGACGTGTCCCACGGCTGAAGAAAGAAATAAGTCTTTGTTTATTTTGTATGTGCCTCTGCATCAGTCTGTGCTGGGTAGGCGCTATATAGCACCTTATTACAATATATTACATTAAACATTTCTTCCCTTGACCATGTTGGTGTCAGTGGAAAATGAAGCCTATCCCAACAACAATGATCAACAAAGCATCAAACTAAACTTGGACAGTGCGCCGCCATCCATTACAGTGAAAACTCATTTGTACTGGATAACATCAGAGTCCTTAGTTAACGTAACAAGTAAGTATGAGGAAAACTGGAGGGAAAATCCATGCAAAAATTGGAGGAGCATGCATATAAGCCTCAGGCATTGGCAAGGATGACTTTCAAAATATACTCCTGCATCAGAAAGGCAGCAGAACAATCTACTGTGCAACCCTGACCCACTATAAATCGTAAATATTTAATGTCAAAGAAAGTACATCAGCAATTTCCAGCACAAAGTGAGTGGGTAAATAATTGTTTGCTTTTGTTTTCAGCTGTTAGTAGTGCTCTTCTAAGTTGTATTTGTTAACTGTGGTTGTTTAAATGAGGTAATTTTAATGTCAATTTAGGGATTTACTAAAGGTTATTTGTTTCAGCTCTAGTAACCAGTTAGATCTGATTGCCTGCTAATCTGATGTAACTAACATTGCAGCTGTAAAGTATTTTATTAACAGACAGACAAAACTACTGCTGAATCTAAAAACCAATACGTTATATCCTACCATCCTCAGTAAAAGCAATTTATAAAATAACAGATTACAGGAGATTCCATAAACAGAATATGGTTCCTAATATTGCAAAAGATATATGTGAACTATGACCCAAGGACTAAAAACAAAAACTGTCTGAAAATGCTGTAGCAAACTTCAGTACAAAGGCTTGCACTTGAGAAGCAGCTACAGAGACATAAAAACCTTAATGAGACTAGAGACCAAGTAAGATTACTAATTCCTAAAACACCCATCCAAGTTAATGACAGAAGTAACAAGATCAGAGATCGGCTCAGGCAAAATTATTTTCCTTTATCTGTGCCAACTGCTCTATAATAATAACTTACATAACAAAAAATATCTGGAATCTGTACAATGACTAGCGAGACATGCAAGTTTGTGTAATATTAGAATCACCAAAAAAAAAGAAAAAAATGAAATGATAGTGCATGGTCTGTCTCAATAGACATCAGATAATTGAGATAACCCTTTGCCACTGTCATAGGACAAAAAACATCCATAAAGAGTAGACTGAGTGTCCTGCAGCTACCCACAGTCAGAAAAATATATTAACTATAAACTGCATAAACTGAAAACAGCAACACCTCAAGATTAGAATCACTTTCCGGTGAAAAAAGACAAGCCACAAGAACATGGAAAGATGTCAGAGGGTACGACAGACCACACACAATGCATGACTCAAACACAAGGCTGTGGGATGTCTGGTAGCAGTACTAAGTACCATGTAACCAAATGTTTGCTGGAAAGTGTGAGGTTGGCAAACAATTGAAAAAAGCTATTTGCTACATACTCATTCTTTCTGTAACAGGACTTTTTTTTGAAACAGCAGCATTATACTGTTGGCTTTCTTTGCACGAAGTGGAAGAAGCAATACAAGGTCTCCCTGGGTACTGTTTTAAATGTATGACCATAAAGTGGTCCTTATTATAAGAGGAATAAGATCAAGAAGTTGCTCAGCTCCATTCTGATCAGTATAATGTATTGTGCTAAATATGTCTGATATTTATCTGCCGCAAACCTAGTAAACAAATTTCTTTTTTGTTTTTTAAATTATTGCGGTTACCTTTAAAGGTTCAATCAATACTGAACTTTTTGTGCCTCTTCTCTTTTTTGGCAGTACTCATTTTAATGCTGAGAATAAAGGCTCTAGCCTTCAGGCCCCAATGTTAAATTGCAAAGTTCACACTACACAAAAATGCAATGTGCAGCTCCCAGCAGGAGGATAACTTCACATTCGACAAAAATCAATATTCTTCTAGGTAAACAATTAAACTGGGCACATGATACAACTGGAAAAAATGTAAAAAAAATTCTAGGTTGTTTTTAAAATTTACAGTAAATAAGTTAAAATACTGAGGGAAGCTAATTACTTATTTTGCAGATTACTTCGTGGGGCTGTACCCAAAAAGGCTCTAAATGATGAAACACCATTGGTTTCAATTTTTCATGAACACTAACTACTGTTGAAACGCAGGGTTCTATTATGGCCATTAAAGTCCTAAATATAAAAGTAATAATGTATTTAAAGTGTTTAAAACAAGCATGTAAGTTAAAAATACATTTCTCTAGACATTTTAAAAATAAAAACATCTTATTTCTTTATTATCTGATTAAATGTTATTTATTAAAGTTCTTATTTAGCTTCCTAGTACAATATTTGGCCATATCTGTATTATATAAACGTTGCCACACAATCCATTAATATATTTAATAAGCTTTTTTGAAAACATTTAAAATTATTTATTTACATTTAAAATTATTATAGATATTAGATGTATTAATTTCATAATTCATTTACTTTATTGTGCTTGTAATTGCTCTAAAATTTGTGCACATCACGGGCTGATCTTACTTGCGTAAATTTCATCACAGCAATTCATAATGTAACTCTGTAATGTGTATGGCCCCCACTTTACTGTATGTATTCCATACAATGTCTAGGCATGCTCCTGATGAGACGGTAGATGGTGCCCTAGAGGATCTCATCCCAGATCTGCATCAGGGTATCAGAGAGCTCCTGGACAGTCTGTGGCAATACTTGGTGGAGTCAGATGCACTGATACATTAATGTCCCAGAAGTTCTCAATTGGATTCAGGTCTGGGAAACATGCATGCCAGTCAAATGCAATTGTCATCCAGGTACTGCCTACACCCTCTGGCCACGAGGCTGTGCATTGCCCTGCACCAGTTATGAGGCCAGGGCCCACTGCACCAGCATAAGGTCTGACAATGGCTCTTGAGGATTACATACTGGTACCTAACAGCAGTCAGGGTACTGTTGCTTAGCATGGGGAGGTCTGTGCGACCCTCCAAAGATATGCATCCCCAGACCATCACTGACCCACCGGCAAACCAGTCATGCTGGATGACATTGCAGGTTGCATAACATTCACCACAGAATCGCCAGACTCCTTATGTCTGTCACATGTGCTCAGTGTGAACCTGCTCTCATCTGTGAAGAGAACATGCCGCCAATGGTGGAGCTGCCAATTGAGGCATTCTCTGGCGCAATACCCAGGAGAGGGGCAGATGGCCAAGGTCTCCATGACTGTGACTGTGTCTAATTTTGTCTTTGACTTTCTCTTTTACATTTTTAATCTCCTCTGTTGTTACCTAGCCACCTAGCCTAGGTCATCAATTAAATTAATCAATTGACAGATGTTGTTGGTTTTCAACTGTTAATCAATTTCTACTGTGTGTATTAACAAATCTATAACTTTATATGTAATAATTCTGCCTTTAGTAATTAGTATAATCTATACTTGTAATTTACCTGAGAATTTGCCCACAGTGCTTTGTATCTGCACTCAGTGAAGAGTGCTATACAAAAATAAATTGTTTTGCAATGTATTGCTGTGATTCACTCACTTGAATTAGCCAAAGAGGTATGAAGCCTTCAGGAATAGCTAGGGAAGCAGACCTGACCCACTAGGGAGGAGAAAATTATCAACCCCTGGCTATTACAGATCAAGACAAAAGAAACTCTTTACAAAAAGGTTTATTGACAAAAATATGAAAAAAGGAAGAAAGAAATAAAAGCTCAAATGAATAAAATGAGACATAACACAAATAAGCTGCCTAAAAGGCAATACTAAGCAACCAAAGACCCAGTAAGAGATCCACAAATCAGATATCAAAAAAGCATAACATGAAAAAAACAATAAACCCAGAGAATAAGCAATAGCAAAAGGCAGACACTCACTCACCAACCACCAAGCGCATACAATGTACCACAGAGATATAGCAGATCCCAAGTTCCTTTATAGGGCTGGGAGAAGTCCCTCAACAGAGATTGACAGATAGTCCCACCATTATGGAAACCATCCACAAAACACAAGGAACAAGACAGAAAATACACTCTTACACAGACACTAAATAGCAATCACAACTGACAAAAATACATAATTATACAAAAATAAACAAATAGCGTAAATGTCAATATTTAAAGGTTAAAACAGTAACAAAAAAAGACATTAGAAAGGTATTTAAACATTAGCTAGGAGGGAACCCTGGCTTAAACATAACAATGTCATAGTGAAACTAATCTATAGTATAACTAAATACATAAATAAATATAGGCACTTGCCAAACCAACACGGATGTGTGCAAACTGACATATAATCCAGATAATCCAAAACTGCACCTCATATTAACCATGGCACTGTATTTATCCATCCATCCATTATCCAACCCGCTATATCCTAACTGCAGGGTCACAGGGGTCTACTGGAGCCAATCCCAGCCAACACAGTGTGCTAGGCAGGAAGCAAACCCCGGGCAGGGCAACAGCCCACTGCTGGTACTGTATTTATTATAGACTTAATGCAAGTCTAATGAATATTAAATGCATCCTCTGTCAAACCATTGTGTGTCTATATGATTCAATATGTGCAACAGCATTTCAATATGCAGGTACTCTGACAACTCAGAGCAGAGGACTTTTTTCCTAAGTAGCACCTTTACCACTATAAAGTAAAATACATACACTGTATGATGAAATGCATACCATAGATACTGAGATTTTGTCTCATGTATTACATCCTGTGGTTCATACACTATATAGTTGTGGCAGTGCCATATAGTGTTTTGTTCTGCTTCTTCATCACTGTTAGTGCCAGTGTAGCTGGCTTATGCTCTTGACAAAGAGGCGACTGCACCTTTAAGTTTTTTTTCATTTATAAGATGGATGCAGCTGGGTAGGTAATTATTTATTACATAATACTATTTAATCAGAAGTGTTTGTTTCTCTGTGTGTTTTTAAATTAGTACCAATTTCACGTAACATTTCTATATAGGGAGACTGCTTTATTTTCAAGAAGTACAGACATTCAAGAATGCACATTCATCCCACAATTACAGTTCTGGTACGACTGCACTATTTTTCACCTTTGGAAAGTGTCAACCTTCATAGTCCTGTTGAACTTACTGTAAATTAGACAGATAAACTAGTGTATTTCATGAATGTAACATAAGCCACCGTATCATCTTTAGACTGTATTTAGTATTGCAAATAAGGTTTTCATCTTTGTGACACTATGCATCACATTAGGGGTGTCTGGTTCATTTTGGATCTTAATATACCTCAATCTTGTGTGTTAAATTGCGTAAGGAAAAAGAGATGGAAGCTCATACTTGGTTTGATTTTGACCTTAGGATCCTATAACCATCCAAATGTCTGTGTGCTCTATTATTTAAAAATATATGTAAACCTAGTAGAGTGCCCTTAAATGTTCCATTTTGTTATATAGCAAAACAAATACACTACACACTTTAGAAGCCAATTTTAGAATTTCAGTTTTCACTTTTCCCATCATCAGGCATCAGAATTGTTCCACATCAGACATCATTTGTCACTTTTCATTAGAGCATAAAGAACAAACAGGGATTGTGCTTCATACTGTAGCTAAAGAAATTGACTTTATCTTATGTTTTTGTAAATTTGCCACCTATGATAATTATTTATGTGAACATGTTTTCTTATTTTTCTAGACATATGGAGATCATTACAGAGCCCAGGTTCCTTTAGATTGACACTCTTGACCTTAGAACTATGTTCCTCAAAGTACACAGAGATGAAGAGAACCCTTCGTAATTATCCTGTGGTTAAGACCATTTTTGTGAGTGCTCTACCAGAGTCTCACAGGTGGTGAAATGCTCAGTTTGGAAACCTTCTCTTTTTGTGAGTTTAGGAGAGAAGAATCAAAGCATCTTGAACATCCATTGACCACAAAGCTGAAAGAGGCCAATAAAGGAAGAGTAGGTAAAAGACATTTTACCATGAGAAGGCAGCATTCAATAAGGCTGTTGAAGAAAATAAGAACTGCATATACATACATTTTGTAATTATCACAGTACTCCTCCCCCAGCGAAGAATTATAATTCGGAGCTGCCAGCCCAGCAAGGGAAGTCTTTCTCCAAGAGGAGTTTCCGGTCAAACCTTGGCTGATCCTTGTTCCGCATTCCCTGGAGAATCTAGTGGGAATATTAGTCCAATTTGACACCTGGTCCCCCGTTCTCCAAGGACAATTTCGCCAAATGTGGCCCGACCTTCGGCATCCCTCTGAGGAACTGAAAACAATTAGGAAATGTTAACTCCGCCCCTTTTCTCGCTGAGGAGGAGACCCCAGCCGCCTCTAAAGTTTCTACATCTTTTCTTTCTTTGTCAGGAGACCCCCGTTTTACTTTTGGGATCTCCTGTTTGCTTTGGGGGTTTTCCACAGTCTGAGTCTCTCTATTTAATAAAGAGAGACCCTTTCCTGTCTGCACTAACACTAGACTTATTACTCGGTCAACGTTCCGCACTCTTTTGTAGGGCACACAGTGACTTGGCACCCGCTACTTATCAATCGCGGGCCCGGATCACACTGCATCCCTATTTCATTATATATGGTACCGGCATTACCTGCCTGTACCGCCAAATCATATAACACCAGAGGCTCTCGGCCTAAACGCCGCAGGTACTCACATACTTTCGTTATGGGCTTTTCAGCCGTTTGTCCCAGATCCCTGACGATCTTCTGAATCGCCACCAGCATCTGAAAAATATCTTTTACGGGCTCGACCAATCTCTCGAGTTCCCACATTTCAAAACATTTAATTCATTCGGCCAGAGGTATACTCATTTCCTGGTTCGCGTTACCCTCCGGCCGGGAGCCAATGAACACACCCACTGTCGGCACGTGCTCTGAAGGGTCTCCCGGAGGCTGCTGGGAATTGGAGTTCTTTTGGGAGGACCGGGCTGCCATCTCTGGCTGACTGCGATCCACCTGTGTCAATTTGTCAGCGGATTGATCAGTCATTTCCCTGCCCTCCTTACCTTTCTGCAGATTGAGTGGTGCTTCGCTCGCCTCCCCCTTCCCCTTCAGAATGTCCAAGTCCGTCTCTTCGGATACAAAGGCGCAAACAGCAGGGCACGGACCTCCTCCTTCCCAGAAAACACCGGGGTTGATCAGGTGTCCCTCACCGGCTGCCGACATGTGGAAGTCCTATTTAATGCTCTTCAGCTCGTGTGCCACTGTCTTCAGGAAAACCTCCTACCTCCCACGCAGCCTTCAGGTGATCATCTCCGAGATACATGCACGGGACAAAGTGTGTTATTTTAAACAGATTATCGATGAAATTCCCGGCACGTACCTCAGAGCGATCGTCTGTCCCTGGATGCTTCTCCGGACTTCTGAGGCCGCTCTGTAACTCCTCCCGAGCGTCGGCCATTACGAGCATGGCTCTTCCGCTGGCGTTGTCGCTTTGTTTGCCCTTCTTCTTCCTCATATTGGACTTGGTTAAGGTAGGTTCCTGCGCTGTTGTTGCGTGTCCGTCTTCAGGGGGTTCTCTGCCCACAGAAAATTTATGTACAGGTCCTCTGCAAAAGGCGCTAGAGAATCCTGCCGGCTACGCCACTGTGACAGATTGGGTCCACTATCGTTCCCTTGAACCCTTGTCCAAGACGTCAGACACGATATAAAAGTCCAATAGTTGACTTTATTTAAACTGCACAGTGCACAAAGCACCCTACTCTCCACAATACTCATAAATACAATAACAAATCACTAACAATAATTCCTCCACTCCCAGATGTGTTGCCACCCTTCCACTCAGCTCGCCGTCTGGGAGTTCCCAGAGGCCTTTTATAATCCCTGACCTGGAAGTGTTTCAATCCCCAGTCCATGTGATCTCCTATCCCTTCCGGGTCAGATCAAAAGTCCTTTTCTTCACCCTGGAAGCACGTCATTCTCCTTGTCCATGTGACTCGGACGTACTTCCGGGGCGTAAGGCAAATACTCGTTGTTCCTCCCTACAGCGTCTCCTAGCAGCCCCCATGGTATCCAGCAGGGCTGTGAATAAAGACTCCAATGTCCATGATGCCCTGCTGGCCTTCGGGGCACTTCCCTGCTGCAGGGAGGGCTCCACCTGGCGGCGTGGGACTATTGGCCGGGATGAACGGCCGGCCATATATCACAAAGGTTTCTTAAGTATATCACATTTGGCACTATTTACCTAAAATAGCACAACTTACTGTTTTTCTTTAATATCTTTAATTTCAACCACTCTTGCACTTTGTGACTTAAATAGTGTATAACCTGGACAAAGTGCCACGTGCTTGTGTAATGCTATCTTAAATCTAAAGTCTTGTCACCCCAAATGTGAAAGTTAGATTCCATGTTATATGGTAGGAGCTTGCAGAACGTTTTATAGCACTTCGCTTGACATGAATGGTCACTTTTCCAAGTCTGTTCATGATCCATAACTCTATTTATAAATGCCTGGGCCTACCCTTTATAAAACCTTTCTGTGTGAGGTAGCATTTTGAAACATAGGGTATTATACAGTATCGTTATCAGGAGCCACTACTAAAGTAAAACAGCCCATAATATTTATTTTATGCCTGGCTAAAAATCATTATGGTCTGTCTCATGTCATGATAAAATAAGTGTAAATTTAAATGGAACTGATACCAGTTTTAAAAGAATTATTCTGCTTTATTTATTAGTAATAGAATCACTGCATCCACTGAATTTCACATAGCCCTGCAGAACACTAAGGCTTTACCGAGTGATGACCTGTACAGCACTGGGACAGTCATGTGAAAAGTTAATGAAACCCCATGGTAATGCTGACTTTTTCCACAACTTTGAACAGAAAAACAGTGAATCTTCATGCAAATTGTGCCTACAGATAAAGGTCATAACCCTGAATAAAAAAAAAGAAAAATTAAAATTTTTAATCATTTATTCAAGAAAAATATCAAGGGCTGCAATGATGTTAATAGGGAGAAATGGCTTCTTGTAGGCATTTTGCATTACTGCCCACCACCCTCAGATACCGACTCAGTGAAACTTTTGACCACTCCTCCATGCAAAATTCCTTTGGTTGCAAGATGCCCATTTCATATCACATTTTAATAGAACTAAAATCAGGACTTTGACTTGGCTAGTTCATAACCCTCAATTTCTTCTTTCTAAGTCATTTCTTGGTGGATTTGCTAGGGTGCTTCAGATCATTATTATGTTGTATGACCCATTTCCAGCTGCGTTTCATGTTTCAGATAGATGGCCTTAGATTCTCCTCAAGTACACTTTGATAAGATGCAGAAATCATTCTTGACTTGATGACAGCGCCCTGAGGCAGCAAAGCAACCGCAAACCATAAAACTTTGCCAAACCATCGCCATGCTGTATATATGGTATGAGGTTCTTCTCCTGAAATGCTGTCTTTGGTTTGCACCAAACATATCTACAGTTATTGTGGCCAAACAACTCTATCTTCAATTCATCTGTCCAGAGCACATTTTTTCAGGAGGTCTGAATTTACAATGAAAAGCTTGTTCTAATGTTCTTTTTTAGACAGCAAAGGCACAAATTGCATGCAGGTCAAATTTCTCAAATCTCTTTCTGATTGTAGATGCATGCACTTTGACACTTTTACAAGAGATACCTGTACATCTTGCAATTAAATTTTGGAGTTCTTGGATACTTCTTTTAGTATCTTAATTGTCAGCTCTTGTGCTGAATTTGCTGGACCAGCAAGTCTTGGACAAATTAACAGTCATTTGAAATTTACACCACTTATGAATGACTTTCCTTACATTGGAATGACAGATTTCAAATAATTTGTCAATCTTTTTAAATCCCTTGGTAGACTCATAGGCATCCACGACCTTCTTTTTCAGGGCATTAGAGAGCACTTTTGATCTTGGCATGATGACACCACACACATCAATGGCAAAGTGAGCACCACTCACTAGATATCTGTTGTTTAAATAAGACAGGTCCCACCTGCATACTTCCTAAGGAGGTTCTAATCATTGGCACATAATCTGAAACACTTGATTCAAATTTTATGGATTTAAAGTGGTGATAAATTACAGAGTGTACTTACTTTTTCCATTTGACAAATCTGCATTTTTTATCCTCCTTAGCATCAATTTTTTTCTCAAAAAATCATGTGAAAAGTGTATGTTTTGGCTTCAAAAATTACATATTTATTAAATCTGACCTTTCTAAAAAGAAAGAAGTTTAGAAAGTATGATAATTATACAAATAATAGTGATAACTAATAAAAATAATAATAATACAAATAATTCTAATAACATATATACTGCCAAAATGTGTAGTTTGTGTGGTATGTCTTGAAGGACGGTGAAATACACAATCCATCAGTTCACAGTTGGGACAATAGTAGCGTGATTCCTTGCATATTTTCTTTCCAGACTGATGAGCTTTAGAATAGCACACTGCACATGTGCAATTCACATTACAGTCACTTTTGGATTCATCAGAATCACTTTCGATATCACTGTCCATTTCAGTTTCACTGCTTGAAGACAGATTCACTTCATCATCACTGTACGTATCACTGTCAAGAGCATGCAACACCTGGGCAACTGAAAAATGTTTCTTACGAGACGTCATTATGAGGCTAGGAGAAGCCACATCTGACTGTTGTGCAAGGCATAGCTATATTGTTTCCCGAGCAATGCTCAACACTAACACTATTGGCACTTTTTTAATCCTCAGGTGTAATGTTTATGTGAGACGCATCTATATAGTTGCCCAAGTGACGCTCGGGACTAACGCTTTTAGCCCTGTTTTTACTGCCCTAGTGATGCTCAGGTCTAATGCTAAGGAGGTTAAAATCTAGATTATTAGAATATATGCACCATGTGAATTTAATGCATCATTTTTTAAGTATATCACCGTTACCTGTAGGCACTGTTTGCATGAAGATCTATTGTTTGCTTGTTCAAATATACCTGAAAAAGTCAACAATTTCTATGGGGTGTACTGACTTTTTCACATGACTGCACGTACTGTATAAGTAGCTAGTACAGTAGATATGACACCTGTACTTCTGTTGACACTGCTAGCAAACACAATGCCCGCCTCAGTGACAGAACAGTGAGTAACCTGCTAAAGCTGCTGGTCTTGGAACAAGACAACCAGTTCATAGCCATCACACATGACTGGACTGGGTCACAATGAATGCCATTTACTAGTTTCAGTGTAATCTATTCCTCTTCACAGAACAGTTGTACTTTAGCCTGTTCCACACAAATATATCAGCCAGTGTGGAGAAGAAAAGAACAGGAGAAGAGTATGCTGATGCCTGTGTTCCAGAAACTGAACCATGAGGTGGAATCAATGTTAATGTTGAGGGCTGATTTTCACTATACAAGCTAGATACAGATCAACATCATTATGGACACACTGAGTGTTCTGGGTGATTACAAAGCAAATCATCATTCCCTATTGGAGACAATGCAGCCTGACACTAATGTAGGACAATTCCAGCAGGGGAAGAGAGGGCAATGCTGAACGAAGGAAGGCAGCCTAACACTACTGTAGGACAATGCCAGACCACATCCACAGCTACTGTACTCAAAACGGTCCTTAGGAATGTTGTGGCAGCCTTAGCCTAACTTTTTTCCTGACCTTAACCACAAAGCGCCATTGAGATGCCCTTAATGACACACTCTTACTGATCTTACTATCTTATTTATTTGAATTTTCAGATCCTTATGTAGTAAGATATGTACTTATTTTATATTATTTTATTGTCTGGAAACCACTTTTGATTTTCTTTTAATTTCCCCATGTCATTTTACTTACTCAGTAAACTAAACTGATTATGTTAATAATGTTCCAAAAGAAATCAGAATCGTTGCCACCTCTCTCTATCCTGCATTGTTCTTTATTAAAGGAATATTACATCCAAAAATTATAATTTTATTTAATCTATGTGTAGTGAATGTTGTTTGTAAAAGTTTAATGTGATCCTTTTATGGAGAAGGGAGATAAAAAAAGTTTTTTGCTAAAACACACTTTAGTAGGGGCCAGTAGGGGAAGGGAGGGCAATGCTGAACAAAGGAAGGCAGCCTAACACTACTGTAGGACAATGCCTGACCACATGCACAGCTACTGTATTCAAAACGGCCCTTAGGAATGCTGTGGTAGCCTTGGCCTAACTTTTTTCCTGACCTTAACCACAGAGTGCCTTTGAGAAGCCACGGATTACAACAACTGGAAACACAAAACTCTGCCTGTCAATCACAAGAAACTCTGTTATGCCCTTTGGCAGGAATGGCATAACATCCCACAACTGCATATTCAGTTGCCTCTGTGCCTCTGAGTTTTCCAGCAGTGGTTGCTGCAAGAGGCAAGACACCAGTTGGTAAGATTTTCTCTTTTCCATCTGGATAAAAATAAAAGTGTTCGACACCTAATTAAAGACCTGTTATCTTTCTTTATTTACATTATAAAAACAAATCTAAAATGCAACTATCAAGGACAGATATGTCAACAGATAGAGCAGGATTAGAAAGATTATTCTTACTAATATCCTTGAAATAGCAAAAAACTTGTACCAGTGAAATCTACTTTGACTTGCAAAGTTTTTCATAAGGTACTCGCCATAATGAGTGGGCTTAGTGTACAGCTGGATAAAGAATTGGAGTTTCTGATAAGTGTACTGTAATCTGCTCAAACTGTTAGGAGATTACTAAAACTTGTTGATTAAGCTTTATAAACAAAACAGGAGTCATGATTTCTCACACACATTACATAGTCACCACACAATGTAAAAGAGCATGCGAAACTGATTAATAAAATAAGCAGTGCATTATGTGTTCAGACCAGAACACTTTCAGAATGACCTGGGAAAAAAAATCAAAGGTAAGTTTGGGAGGCACTGACCAAGGTGTACGGGGAAATAAAGTTTAAGAATGTAAATCTTATTATGTATATCTCTGCATTTGTAAATGCTTACCATGGATAGATATCATATAAATGACTGGCTTTCTGCACTGTAATGGAACAATAAGTCTTGAGCAGTCCTGGTTTATTCCTTATACCCATTACAATATACTTCAGTAGTTCAAAATTTTAAACAGGAACAACTATGCAGCAAAGAATCCTTGATCCTGAAAGCCTATTCCAGCTACTCACCTGAGAGTTAATGAGTCGTATTGTTGTCTTAATCCCAACATCTTTTTCATAGCCCTTGATAGGAGCGGCATTAAATCGAAGCACAGCATCATGGGTATCTGCCAAAGATATTAAGAAGCAGATTTATAGGTTCAGGCATACATTGATCTTGCAAAGTAGAAGGTAATAGGACACTCCTGAGAGAGAAAGTGAGAAGAAGATTTCCATCTGCCCTATATACTGGAGCAACTTTCTTGATCACTTCCTCACAAATATATTGTTCAGTTTAGAATGTTATCTTTTATCATTTCATATAAAATTGTTTCTTAAAGTGTACTGAACTGACAAATAATCTGGTTCTGCTACTGTTCAAATTATCTTGTTTCAGATATGTCTCAAAAGAGCTGCAGGATTTTAATCTTCTTAAATTAGCTAAGTGCTAAAAAATAACAGATCTCTGACCTATCTGTGTGGGCCATTGCTTACTACAGCTCTGTTTTCTAAATTGTTTTTCCCTTCCAGTAAAACATTTAATAAAACTGGTTTTCCACTATAGGGAAAAGACTGACCTTAATTTAAGCATTTACCACTTCAGATCTCCCTTAATGACACACTCTTACTATCCTATTTATTTGAATTTTCAGATCCCTATGTAGTAAGATATGTACTTATTTATATTATTTTATTGTCTGGAAACATCTTTTGATTTTCTTTTTATTTCCCACATGTAATTTTACATACTCCGTAAACTAAACTGATTAAACTAAAAGTTTAATGTGATGCTTTTATGGAGAAGGTAGATAAAAAAAGTTTTTTGCTAAAACACATTTCAGTGGGGGCCAGCAGGGAAAGGGAGGGCAATGCTGAGCAAAGGAATGCAATACTAAAATGTCCATTAAAAAATGAAAGTAACTCATGTTACATAATCCAAATGTCAGGTGTCCCAGTTATATGTTCACAGTATCCAAAATATTAGTATTCATTGCTAGACCATTATTAAATAAATTCTTCCATTAAATCATAGCAGCGAATGAACATGAAGCACATGAAGGGATCAAGGTTTTGAATGTGCTTCATGCTCATGAATTACTCTGAATTTCTAGATAACTTTATCACAGTCTTACACGACATGATGGTAGAAAAGGCCTCAAATAAATGGTATTTAACTTTACAACATATCCTCTTACCCCACATTTTTGCTATATTTATATGTAAATTGTTAATGGTTTGTGGACAGATTTGTTTTACCATATAGACTAAGTTTCTGCATAGGTTTATATGTATTCCTCACAGCAGTTATTATTATATTTAGATAGTATTGTTGCAGCCTGAATATACAGTATAACATCATTGCCACAAATAATGGGATAAACCATAATAAATCTGTTTATAAATAGAATAGTCTTTCTAAATATAATGTTAATATAACTTTCCCTAAAATCACTACCAATACAACTCCTCTTGGTCACTCAACACTCTATACCATGTTTCTTCTCACTCTGTTTGAGCTCCCTGGGTTTCACATTTTACTTACTGCACTTGTTATTGCTCTAACTTATTTCCAAACTAATCTCAGTTTGCTTACCAATTTCTTTGCCCAGTCCAGATCTCTTTAAAGAACCAGCTGAAGACACTACTGCACAGGTTTTGAGTGAACCAAGTTCTGCTGACAAATTCCGTTTGGGCAGCAGGTTACTCCAGTTGAAGCCAGAGAAAGGATGCAAATCCAAGGTCAGCATTTCCACCCTCACATATTCCTTCAATTCACAAAGAAGTGCCATACCACTCTGGCGCACTCCAGACTTTCTCTTTTTGCTTTCAAAATTGACACCATACTTATTCATGGCCTAAAAGAGGAAAAAGAAAGAAAACAGACTCATAAGATTTTCTTATATAAACAAAGGTAATTTGAAAACGAGACTCACAAACACCACAAGATGAATTAACTTCACTTAATATCCAATTTTTCACTACTTACCTTTCTGCAAAAAAATGATGTACCTTATGTAGTAGCACAGCCACAACTATAATTAATCCACAGCCCTTCTGTCTATAGGATATAAAAATGGCCTATCTGGTTGATCTAAAAACAGCTTTTGAGAAGCTATCATCCCTCTAAACACGTAGAATCTCATACAGTGCTCAAAATCAGAGAAAAAGATAAAACACCCATAAAGTACAGGTGGAATCCTGTTATAACGAAACTCACAGGATCATAAGGATATTTCATTATAACAGAAATTTTGTTATAACAAATATGGGGAAAATGCGTATAGTATTATGACCAGGGCCACCAATGATTCGCCATGTCTAATGGCAGTGGCGCAAGGACAGCTCCGATAGCTGCTCTGCTGTGTCTGGTAAACAGCAAACCAATGGAAAAGCAACTGGTTTTCCTCTGTAGGATCAGGGTATCTGCATACTGAGTTTATTGCACAATGTTTAACATTTAACACTGGGCTTTAATCTGCACTTTCTCACTCTCTCCTGATCTTTCTTCTCCAGACCGCATCGGTGATTCCAAGCCGCTGATGCTCTTCTAATCTACGGTAAAGATGGGAGCTAAAGCAGGACAATCGCCCATGCCGCAGCTCCTAATAGCTCCTATTCTGAATGAAGTCTTGAGACTATGCCTGCCTTCGCTATTCAGCAATTAAGTACCTGTATTTTGCTTGAAATCCTGGACTCATCCTCATGTCTCTTGTGCACCTCTAAAAACTGCAAAAAATATTTTATTTGAAAATGAGATGTAAGATGTAACTTTTTTATATAGAAATACAGGTATGAAAATACAGAATGAAAATGAGACATTAGATGTAACTTTTTTAACAGAAATATAGGTATGAATACAGAATGAAAACTAGACATATATTTTTAATAGAAATACAGGTATGAATACAGAATGAAAAGGAGACTTTAGATGTAACTTTTTTTAATAGAAATGCAGGTATGAAAATGACTAGTTAGATGAAGATGAAGGTTTGATTCCAAAATGCTTTCGCCATGTCATTTTTCTTAATTCCGAAATCAGCTTTTTCCAGGATTGTTCATTTTTCTTTCAGCATAAAGTGACTCCACTTCTTACTTTTTTTTTGTTAATCTCAAAGAAAACCTTGAGAACTGCTATGAAATTAGAGCAGTACAGTATTCGCACACAACTACCCACATGGATTCCCAATGGAACACTGACTCAGAATTTGGCTATGTGTGTGATGTCGTGCTTACATGTTCATTTTTCTTTCAGCATAAAGTGACTCCACTTCTCACTTTTTTTTGTTCATCTCAAAGAAAACTGAGAACCGCTATGAAATTCGAGCAGTACAGTATTCGCAGACAACTACCCACATGGATTCTCAATGGAACACTGACTCAGAATTTGGCTATGTGTGTGATGTCGTGCTTACATGCTCACAGAGCCTTACCAAGACTGCCCGAGACCAGAAATTTTGCAACAGACTGTCTTTCTCTTTGAGACAAGCTATTGCATGGTTCGCAAGGCTCACTGCAGAATGTATAGGGGCAGCATTAAGTATTTGATGCATTGTATTATTACCTTCAGTGGCCATTTTTGGTTGAAAAAAACGTTTGTTATACAGAGATTTACATTTCATTAAAACGAGATTCGTTGAAGATTTTGTCTGGGGTTATTCTGAAAATTTCATTACTTCCGTATTTGCTATAACAGGATTTAGCCTGTATATAGTTTTGCTTAAAAGTGCTTCTTAACATGTGAGGACTGGTGAATATTTTCCAAAAAATTATACACAAACTAATAATAATAATAATATTTTACTATGTATGACTGTCTGTCACTATTGCACTAAAAAAGCTTTGACAAGTTTACTGCTGTTACTATTGCATTTTGATCTAATCACTAGAAATCCTTGCTAAAAAACACTAAGGACAATACATCAGCACCAAGAACAACATGACTACCCATATATTTTAAAGGAATCTACACACCACTTAAAAATGAATGTTAGATTGGCTGCAAATACAAGTGTGTGATAATAACCTACCTCTAACATATTGCAAGTTTTAGCAAGCTTTCTCCCATAGAACAGAAAGACAAAACTCAGAGGTGCCAGTGATTTTGTGGAGGGCAGTGAAAATTTAAATATTATATAATATATTGAAAGTGCCATATGGGATTGTCTGTCACTCCATTCAGAAAGAAATGTGGCCCCTTAAAAGGAATGGACTCATGCTGGGAATTGATACCTCATCTGGAAGGGAGGCCAGAATTATGGAAGGGTCGTGGGGGTGGGGGCTTAGAAGGTTCAGAGTATATACTCCCCCAACATGCTAGACGGTAGCATCCATGCGTAGCTACTCCAATGTTCCAAAGCGCAGGGCAGGCTGGGAATTGTAGTCCTGGGGAACAGCCCTGCTGGGTATTGTGGATGCCGCCAGGTACAGCTACAGGGATCAATCATCCCTATTTTATGACACTTCCACCTGACCCTGAAAACCTCCTCTGGACTTTGCCCAAACACTGGAAGTACTTCCAGGGTCTGGCTTAAAAGGAGCCAGACATGAGTCAGGAGGCAGTGGTCAACACATTTTAGGAGAAAGAAGAGTTGGGAGGAAAGCAGAAAGACACATCATCCCTTTATATAGAGTGATATGTAAGGTATACAAACAAATAAAAATCATTGTAGTTGACCCTGTGACTGTTTGTGTCAATTGTGTCCAGAGATTGGGGCTGAGTGGTGTCCCCCATCTGTCACAACATATATATGTTGCTGTCTGACACCGACCAATCAAGCATCTCATATATGCTTACAGTAAGCGGTGGTTCGTCTTTTTGTTGGTTTACTTGGCTTTTGTCCTGAAACAAAGATTTTAAAGCATAATTATATTACACATATTGCAACACATCTGGAGGTATTCCAGGGAGTGTTATACGATTGTTTAAATATGGTTTAAACCATATTTTATAATTATACCTCAAGAATTATGAATGTCTAGTTGACACACTCAAGAACAAAAACACCTTTATTAATATAGTACTGTAGTGAAAAGTCAAGCAAAATTACACCTTTTATTGGCTAAATAAAAAGATTACAATATGCAAGCTAGTGCTAGGCGGTATACCGGTTCAAACCACAAACCATTTTTTATTTTTGTTATGATATGGATTTTTCTTATACCGGAGCACCGGTTTAAATAGCCTAAACAACGTTCAGAACATGGCGCAGCGGGAACCTGTTTAAGGGGGGGATCCTTTATCACTGCTGCACCACTAAACAGGAATGCAGCAGAGTACATGCGTTAGTGGAGGTATTAAGCAGTGAAAATGGACAGAGAACATTCATAAACGGAAGCTGTAGCAGACGATAAAGTTGAACATGATGACACAGAAGAACTTTTGACGAAAAAAGGTGCCGTGTCTGTTGTCTGAAGATACTTTGGTTTTAAAAGTTCGGATGTGGACCATTATGTTCAAATTTGTGAATACTGTTTCTATACTGCAAGCCAAGTTGTACTTGTTTTATTTTTTTTTCAATACTGTGTAATGTACCTGGTTACTGTGTAATAGTGTGACGATGCCGGTTCCCTACAGACTTCCTCTTCCCACATGGAAATCTGTTGAACCAACACCATCGATAGTTATGACCAAGATGAGCTGAGAAATCTCATTGAAGTCAGGGGATGGTGGAAAGTTCTCAAGTGCTTTTGTTAAAAACAGTCAAAATTTAAACCAAAAGTGTCCATTGTGCAGTGTTAAGAAAAATACAGTATCCAAATAAATAGCAAATCCATAAAACCAGTGAAACATGGGGATAAAATCCATAATAAATAAATCCGTTAAAATAGAGGTTAAAATGCAGTCTCTCTCCTCGCCCGATCGCAGCACACCACCTTCTGTCTCCAAGTGCTCACCCTTTACAGGCGTTGGTGGCGGATCCTTTGCAGCACGAACTGCTTTCTGCCAACTCCTGTCTTGGCTGCTGCCACACTGCGCATCCAGACTGTCCGAGATCGGCACACCTCCCGTCTTCCTTCGCGCTCACTCAGTTGCTCCTCAGATCCATTGGAAGGTCTTACATTTCGTTCGCCCCACTCTACACGCTTAGTCAGTGGGATAAACCAGCCCCTAGATCGACAGCAAACCGCCCCATCAAGCTTCTGTCCTGCACACAAGCAATAGCTGTGGCCCCGGTGACTATGGACCACAGGTCACCGCTTGCCGACGGGAGTCGCCCGAGGGACACTACACTACGCGAGCAGCGAAATCGCCCCCCTCCAGCCTCCATCCAGCCACTGCTTGCAGCATCCACAGACCAAAGATGACGGAGTGGCAGTTACTGAGGCACATGTGTCACAGCTGCTGCCCCGTTCGTAAGTTGTAGGTTGGATGTCCGGAACTTGGGGACTACCTGTACAGTATACTGAATATACAGGTCAAATCCTGTTATAGTGAATACAGAAGTAACAAAATTTTCAGAATAATGAATACTTTTTATTGGAATCGGGTTTAATAGATTTTATTTTTAAAAAATGTAAATTTCAGAATAACAAATGTTTTTTCAACAAAAATGGCCACCGAAGATAATAATGTGATGCAAAAAACACTTAATTCCGTACCTATACATTCACAGAGTCTCTGGAACCCTTAACAGGCTGTCTCTATCTTGCTAGACAAAAAGAAAGTGAGTCTGTTTCAGAATTTACAGTCTGAGGCAGTCTTGGCGAGAGTGTAAGCACAACATCATACACGTAGCTGAAGGATCCACATGGGTAGTTGTGTTGTGTGTGGATACTGTACTGTTCAAGTTTCATAGTGTTTCTCAAAGTTTTCGTTGCAATGAACAAAAAAAAGTGAGAAACAGCATCAGTTTACACTGAAAAAAAGTTACATCTAACGTCTCACTTTCATTCTGTTTTCATACCTGTATTTCTATAGAAGTTTTATCTATCATCTCATCAAATAAAATATTTTTTTCAGTTTAAGAAGTGCCATTTTTTTATACAGGTATTGTCAAGCTTGGGTCACAGAGTTGTATTAGAGGCAGGAAGGTATCTCCAGGTTTCCAAGGAAAATGCAGGTACTTTATTACTATATAGAGAAGGCAGGTACAGTCTCAAGAGTTCATTCAAAATAGGAGCTGTTACTCAGCAATCAAGGACATGAGACTGAGCTGCAACATGATAATCGTCCTGCTTTAGATTAGAAGAACACCAAAAACTTAAAATCATCACTGTGGCAAACCAGGAGAGTACGAAGAAGAGGAGGTCAAAGCCCCAATGTTAAATGTTGTAAACATTGTGTGACAAGCAAGTTACACAGTAAGCATGATCCTTCATAGGACAACCAGGTGCTCTGCCATTGCTTAACAGATGCAGCAGAGCAGCTACAGAGCTGTCCTTGTACCACTGCTGTTAGAGATGGCAAATCGTCGGAGACTCCAGTCACAACAGTGTATTTTCCCTATATTCGCTACAACGAAATTTCCATTACAACGAATTATTCTTATGTTCCCATGAATTTTGTTACAGTGGGATTCCACCTGTGTGTGTATATATATATATATATATATATATATATATATATATATATAGTGTCACACATGTGTGAGTAGGAGGCAGCTAAAGGGCTTGAGTAATTGAAATACCACATCAGACCAGGCAGTGGCAGGATGTAATGACTGTCTTTCTCAGTTCCTTGCAGACCATTCCCGGGAAATCCCACCAGATTCTGGTGCCTTTGATGATGTAACTTCCGGTTCTGGTGCCTTTGATGATGTCACTTCCAGTTCAAGCACCTTGGATAACGTCACTTCCAGTCACGATGGTGTCACTTCCAGTTCCGGCTCCGACGACTTCACTTCCTCTACGGGCCTTTAAAGCCACCTTCTTACCTCCATTCTGACAGTTCTGTTTTGGACTCAGTCTTGTGAACATCTCTGTTCAATTATTTAAACTTTTGCAGCCAGGATATAATATACAGGTGGCTGCCCCAAACCTTTATGATGTCTGGAGTGAATTACTTGTCTCAAAAAAAAAAAATTTGTTTCAGATAGGTGCATTACAGAAAAAAACTAAACAATATGACATCATGTAATTATGACAAGCATTTTACTTTCTTTATGCCATGTATTATGGACGAATATTTTTGTAAAAATATTATTAGTTGAAGTATGTATTTTAAGGACATTTTATTTATTTTAGTATTTTATGGTCACTGAACAATAAGCCAAAAGAATTCATTTTGTTAATGAAAAAACAATTAACATCTATGGTTTAAAGTTTAATTATAAAAATACACTTTAATATAGGACATAAGACTACTATTTATCTAGTTATGAAGGAGACAGGCGCAAATTAATGCACAGACTGGCAATGACTTTAGCCTAGGGGCCCCACGTGTGCAGGGGCCTGGGATTGGCCAAACTATTTTTAATTTTTCTTTTAATTTACTAAAAGAAAACCCTCTCTCTGACGCCCATTGACCAATAAGAAACATTTTAAATTTAAACAGCTGATTGGGTAGATGTGACCCAGTTAAAGTTAATTTTGTTTTGAGTTCATACCACACCACTGTGTTATTCTGGGTAACTGGACAGCATATCGGCAAAATGGCGAAAGAAAATATGATGGCGGAGCACAAAAATGAAAAGCACAATGACTGAAAGGACAGTGTAACTAAGAACTGCTAAAGAAATTCCCTAAATTGACTGAATATTTCAAGTCTGTCGAATCTTCATCCAGTCAGCAACAAAATGCTGATCCACAGGATAGAGGCTTTGAAAGGCTTTTCAGACACTATATGGTCTGCACATGCACTAACAATAAAAGCACTGCATCAGAACTACGCCAGTTACTGCAAAAGTTAGCTGATGACCCGAACCAAACCCTTACAGCTCAGGATGAAGCCAGGACACTCTAAGCGAAGATGGAAAAACTAGAGATTTCCTTTTTGTGTAACAAGTGGCACCGCATACTACAACATTTTTACAAGACTAGCACTGCTCTGCAGGTAGTTGATTTGGATTTATGTAACGCTGTTGATCTCATTAGCTCATTGAGGAATTATGTAGCCGGCCTGCAAGATGATTTTGACAACTTTGAGAGTGGTACAAAGAACATGTCACCAGCTGGGTTCCAACACTACAAAGTGGACACACAGAGGCACAGAAAAAGGAAAAAACAAGCAGATGAAACCATTAAATCTGACTGTGAACGATCAGGCCGAGACAAATTCAAAACAATAGTTTTTATCGCCATCACAGACTGACTCGTTGCTGAACTGGATCGGAGGTATCACTCCTACAAAGTCACTGAGCAGACGTTTGGATTTTTGAACAATAATTCCTCCATCTCTATAGAAGATCTTCAAACTGGAGCGGCTTATCTTCAGAAGAAATATGCGGGTGATCTGGAGGAAGATTTTGTGGACAAAATTGGACAATTCAGAGAATTAATTAAAGAAAACAAGAACATCTCAGCAAGGTCACTGCTGCAACTTATACAAGGAAGAAAATTATGGTTCATTTTTACAAATGTTGATATAGCACTCCGGATATTTATGACTTTGCCTGTAACAAATGCTAGCGTGGAGTGTTCATTTTCAAAACTGGGACTAGTTGAAAACAGACTGAGATCCACAATGGGCCAAAACAGACTGAATCACCTGTCTCTGATGTCCACTGATAGTGATATTTTGCACAAATTGGATTTTACCAGTGTAACAGATAGGGGGTGATATTGTCCCTTTAAACCCTCAGACAACACGTAAGACACCAGATAAAAGTCCAAGAAATTAATTTAATTTTTCCGTAATGTGCACAAAGCACCTCCACCTCCACTATACACAATAAACAATCAATAATCAATACAATAATACAATCCTCCGCTCCCAGGCGCTTCATCACCCTTCCTCCCAACTCAGCTTGCCTGCTGGGATCTCCCACAGTCCTTTTGTAGTCCATGACCCGGAAGTGCTTCTATCCCTCAGTCCATGTGATTTCACAGCACTTCCAGGTCAGATGAAAACTCCTTCTTTTCTTCAGCCCAGAAGTACGTCATTTCTTCCATCCCTGTGATTGGGAAGTACTTCCAGACTATACGGAAAATACAAGTCCCTGAGCCTCCTTGCAGTGACCCCTGGTGGCCTCCCCGTTATCCAGCAGATCTGTGAATTAAAACTCCAAGGTTCATGATGCCCTGCTGGAATTCGGGGCACCTCCATGTTGCATGGAGGGCTCCATCTGGCAGCTTGGGGGTATTGGCCGGGATAAACTGCTGGCCATATATCACACCAGCCTCATCAAGGACTTCTCTTTCAGGAAAACAAGGAAGAAAATCTTCTAAAGGTAGGAAAATGCATATCTGTCGTGTGATTGTGATGCTGTTGTGTTATTACTTTGTGTTACTGTATTGTATTCTTATTGGTCTTGTTTTATTTGATATGTGTGATTTTGCCTCAGTAATATCCTGTGGCCTGTATGCTACTGCCGTTATTGCACCTGTTGGTTTAGAAAGCTAAAAGCGGTTATTAACTTGCAGATCCACTGTTAATGCCTTTTATTTGTGGAGTTGCTATTTATAGTAAAGACTGTCAAGGTATTTCTGTGGATGTTTGTTTATGCTAGTGCACCCCGAGTGGGTGCATTTTGGCTATGTAATATTTCCAGTATGCTATTACACGTGGCATTAAATATTTTTTTTTTCTGGTAAAGCATTATAAGTAATTGGGGCTGTCTATATCCTCTGCAACAAGCGGCCCACACAAAGAGTAGCCTAGGGGCCCATGACCACCTTAATCCGCCTCTGGCAGGAGACTAGTATAAAACATTTTTTAAAGTGATAAAGAAAAAAATGGAATCGATATCAGAATCAGCTGATCAAGTAACATGAAATCGGTAATCGGTAACCCGATTACAGCATCTCTAATGAAAAGGATTAAAAAATTAAAAAGCAAGGCCCAGAAAGGTGCTGTCCTTAATGGACAGAAAATAAGCCAGTGGCTATCACAGCAGAAATGGACAAAAGGCAAGATTCCAGTCCTGGATGGTGCACATTTACTCATTAATACCTGGGACAGTTTAGAGTTTAAAGTTAATGTTACAGGTACGTCTTTGGGCTTTGTAAGGAAAAGTACAAGCGCACACAAAAAAGGAGAATGTGCAGACAACACCAACAACTTCAAGGACAGGATTCAAAACCTGGATTTTGGAGCTGTGAGACAAAAGTATCAAATCATGCTTCCCCAGAAAATTGTAAGTGATTTTTGCATTACTGAAAAAGTGAGCAAGATGCTGGGCTCAGTATGTTTTAGAGATATTAGTTTTCATAATTAAATGATGAAATCAAACCAACTGCTGAAAAAGCAATAGTGAGATTGTTTCTTGTCCCAAAAATCAATTGTCCTGAATACTTCTTAAATTAATAAGTACATTCACAAAGGATTGCTGGGAGTGACTATATTTGACAATTCATACACTATTACCTACTTCCTAATCCATGTGCTTATTTTGGTCATGTTCGGTTTCAAAATAATTTTTAAAAAGGTTTAATTTCTTAACTATTTTCACTTCTCATTTCATTTTCAGTTTATTTTTATGAGGATTTAACCATTTTTTATTTTAGCTTTTGTTTATGGAGACTTACCTTATTTACTTTTCATTTTAACAGAAATATTTCAGTATAATTTTTGTTTAAGCTTACAAGAGGGTCATTTGATTAAAAATAAGAAAAGCATACCATGCTTCAATAGAGCCAGGATTGAAGGAAACACTCAGATGTGTCCATAAAAGACAAAGCAAACCTCTTTTTGCTCCATCTATAGAGTTACCTTCAGAACAATATGTAAAATGTGTCTCACTTGCTTTGAAACAGTATGCATTCTGATTACCTTTAAACTTGGGATTAAGTACTTCACAGTACCTTGTGAAAGTAAGTATAGTAATGCAAACTACTGGCAAGACATTCCTAATTTAATAAATAGTTGTAACTATATATATATATATTTTTTTTTTAGTTTCAACAACAGATATGAACACATATAAAGCTTTTGCAGAGTGCGGACATGAAGTAAAAGTCTACCGATCAATGTAGCCTGTCATTTTACCTTAAAACATGCCTGACACTGACCATCTCCTACCGCAATATTTTTTTACTAAGCCGTCCTTCCAATAATTTAATTTAACTGGCAATTTGTCACCTAACTTCTGATGAATTAATATAAAGTCTTCCAAAAATCACAATATGATGGCATTTGCTGTTGTGATGGCATCTCCTTCCCTAGAGACAACAGCAAAATAAATACTCCAACTAAAAATGTGAACATCACGATAATAAAAACGATTATCATAGAAAGAAGGATTTATTTCAAGAAAACATTTGTTTGCTTACAATTTTGAGTGGAAACCTTCCATAAATCATCCTTGAGTTCTTTGAGACTCAAGTCTGTATTTATAACCATGCTTAACTTTACTAATTTTAACTGACCTTTTTTGAATTTTGACATTTCATTTTCTGTCTGAAACTTGGAAACACTTTGTTTGCAGTTGCTCTTTTTCTGTTTTTGCTATCACATCCCCACTTGTATTCCATCAGTTGACTATGATGGCCAACACAGTTCTTGGCAGCAGTTGTCTGGTGTTGTGCTCAGTACATTCTGACATGGAGATACTGGTTTTGTCAGAAAGATGTTACAGTTCACTTTATTTGACAGGAGCATCTGAATGCACATACATCCTATGCAAGCCTCCTGACTTCTTTACTTCAATGTCATGCATACTGTAGATGTTTGCTCATCACTGTGCGATCTTCAGCTAAATGTAAAAACTCCTTCTCACTTTATCACAGATGCTTAAAAAAAGTCCCAGTACTCTCTCTCTAGCCTTTGAATAATTAATTCTCAAAAGCATTCTAGGCTGTAATATTTCTTTGCAGCTCTTGTTTTTTTCTTTCACCTATGAAACTAAGAGTCCAAATCAACCACTCATCCTTTTATAAGGAATATTCTGTCATGATTTCATTCACTCTTATTATTGCATAGCATTCTTAATTGAACATAGGCTCAGAGTTGCTTGTTATATTTTTGTTATTTAATGCAACAGCAAGTCCATACACCACTATACACCACTAACATTCATGAACATAAACTACACTAAGCACATACTAAAACAAAGCAGTTTCAATTGTAATATAAATCACAGTAATACAATGTCCATTAAAATTATAATTAAGATCAGGCCAGCTGGCAACAGGAAAGCAAATACTCCAGTCACCAGCATTACTTAAGGAAAAATCTCTGGGAGCTTATCTCTTTAATATCATAATTACCTGCTGGATAGTGTAAAAAGATCTAATCGTTTTGCTGTGGAATCCCACTGCTCTCAATATTTCTGGTGTCACTCTTCCACAAGCAGGAGTAGCAATTAGTTAGAGTTGTTTCAAGTTACAACAGATTTTCATATGAAAATAACATAATGTAACATAAAATCCTCAAACTTCCAATTTAGGGTTGTTGGCACAAGGGCCTAACAATGCCAAACACGAAGAGGACCAATCAAGGACTGAGTGTTGGTTCATCACATAGCCTGTACACTCTCACACACCCATACTTACTCAAAAGGGGCCAACATACAATCATCAATTATGCTAACATATCTGTCCTTTGGATGTGGGAGGTAAACTGGTGCACAAGGAGAAAAAAATTATTGTGCACGTAGTGGTGTACATGTCAACCTTGGTTTATCTTCTCAATTACACCTGCTGAATCCTTTGCTTAATCATTTTTAATATCTGCATCCAACCTATATAAGTGTACATCAAACAATTTCAAACTTCCTGTTTAATTTTTTTTTTCTGGAATACTATCCATTATTATGCCATGGCTTTAACCAGCAATCTCCTCACAGAGGGACTATTTGTAAGGAGGAAAATCTCATCCTCAAAGTACGTCTCACATGAATATTTGAAACATATTTTAGTTCCTTTCCCAAAACTCTCCATAAAATCCTATATCCCCCAGTATCTGACAGTCTGACCTTGGATGCAGATATTGTGTGAATTTTGTGACAGAAGCAATTTACAAAAAAAAAAGGCCACCAGATCCATAAAGAGCCTGTCAATTGTTTTCATTATGTTTCCCCAGCACATTATTACAGATTATTTCAACAATAAATGAGGCCTGTCTGGCTCAGTAACCCTTCTTTGCTGTTTGCCCTCTGATGTGTTCATAGGTGTCACTGTTAAAACCATTACTGAAATCATACATTTTCTCTTTTTCTTCAGATACACTGGTGTTCATTTTAATTTTCTAAATTAGTCTAACATTCTTTTTATTGTTTGTGTTTTGTAAACAATATTGTTCTGGTGTGTTTGAAGAAAGGAATTATATAAAATTAAGTACAGTACATAGGCTTGTGACCACTAGATGTCACAATAGAGCTTAAAAACACAGCTTAACAACAAATGGAAGCATACCCCTACTGGCACCTAATGGCCAATGGCAGCATTTGTACTCCCCTGTATCAGCAATAAAGTGACAGGTATGGGTTAATTTTTACTTTCTTGTTTTCCATTCCCTCTTTATTTTACATCATATAGTATCTTTTAAACCCATCTGTGCTCTTTAAGATTCTTACCTTTTTTTTATCTTAACATCTCTGTAATTAGGTAACATTTTAAAGTGTTGACAGAGGCTCACCTAAGGAGAGTTAATGATTATTCCTTAAACCAGTAACGGCGCACTGCACAATAACGTACAGTGAATACACTTGATTTGAGCTTCATAGTTTTCATACTCTTTCTCTGTATGTTTAGCATTCATTTGCTCAAAAGTTGATGCACTTGCTGCTTCCTGAGTAGCTCTTGTTTTCTCCACTCTAGAGGCCCACTTCTTTTCTTCTTTTGTCAGTATCTTTTCACATTAAAACTGATTAAGTTGGTGTTTGTGTTGCAATTACTTAGTACGTTTTCATTAATTTTTCACTTAAGCTGGCACTTAAGTCTTCAATCTGCCTCAAGAATGATTTAAAATATGAAGGGGTAGGGGAAGTGATGGCGAAGGTGGTAGGGATGAGAACAGCGGCCGTGTAGTGCTGACCGCTGCCGAGAGTTTATTCTACAATAAAATAAAATGCAATAAAAATAAAAAGTGTGTAGCAAATTTCAGGTCAATAGTTCAAACGGTTGGCGAGCTACAGGTGATTTAAAATCCTGGACACACAAACAAACAGCCACGGTAGCGTATTATAAATAAAGATACTGTATATCAGGGATACAAATCAGATAAGAAATGTTGGTTTGTCCTGTCTTAGCCTCCACTCCCTCCTGCTTCTCTCTGTAAACATATACTTGGCAAAGGAGACAAACAAGTGAGAAGGACACATTTTGTCATTGCAGTCTAGCATTCATGATCATCATCAATAAAGGGTATTCCATTACATACCTGGTAGTTCTGAAACACTTTCTTCAGTCTCTTGTTAAGCATGCTGGCTGATGTGTCTTCATTCCAAACCTTCCAGGAACTGAAACGAGACCCAAATGATCCAACTATAGACTTCTGCTGCTTCTTATCACTGTTCCAACTCCAAAAAAAGTCCCACAAGCGTGTAAGAAAGTGGGGCCACTTCATAAATGATCCTGGAGGTGGAATAGAAGAGCTTGTAGTACTGCCCTTGGCTTTTCCATGATAATCTGATCTATTCTCAACAGCTTTGTCATGCATGACAGTGTTTTTTGTGTTGTTTTTTTGGCTGTTGTTGAAGGGAGGCAAGAGCTGTGTTGCAGACATTGCCAGGGGTGGTTTTCTTGTATGCCCCACTTGAGCCATGCGAATGATCTTTTCCACTCCATTGTGTTCAAGTGAGCTGGAAGCAGAATTGAGGGCTTTACTGCGCCCATGAGTTCTGAACAGTACTGCTGTAGCAGAAGGCCCATTTTCAGCACAAATGACATAGAGAAAACCCAAACTGAAGCAAAGCAGACTCATGCACATGCATCCTCTTCTGACCCGCCGCCGCAAACACCACAAAAAGCTCCTGCGATCTAACATCAGTATTGGTATTGAGTTGGTACCCCTGTTGGAAACCTAAAAAAAAAAAACACAAGTTTAATTAACAAGCAGTAACTCCATGTTTTTAAACCTTATTGTAGAGCAAATATTTCTCAAAAACAGGGCATTGATAGTAATATTCGGTCTGCAACAACTGTCCACCAGTGTGTATCAAAGAACAACAATGAAACAACATGAAGGAATTTTTCCAGTTACGTTTCTCACAGGAAATGTGTATTCTAAAGTGAAGGTAACTGAACTACAAGCAACACTCTTAGGCCACTGAGCACATGGTTTATGATATGAAAATAATTGTGGTTTCATAAGACTGATTTTAGGAAAAACAGCAAACACAAAAAAATAATTCACATTATTGGTTTTGATGTTGTACTACGGAAGCGTATTAGGGCCACAGTGAAGAAAAAAAAAAAATACGGACACAGTGAAGAAAAAAAAACTAAATGTCGAGATTAAAGTCGACATGTTGACTTTATTCTCGACATTTCCACATCAAACCCTTGTTTTTTTCTCTCACAAGTTTAACTTCCGTATGTACGATTGGGACTTGCGAAAACTGAAGAAAACTACGGATAGAGCACAAACAAGTCTGTCTAGGAATACACTAAACGATTAAAGGTTAGCTTGTGTATGTCATATATCATTTTAAACGGGTTTAAAGGGAGATTGTGTATATCTTGAGTTGCTCTTTCCGAAAGCATGCCATCGCTAAAATCGCCATAAACTCCATATTGAAATCGTACATTTACTGCTGTTTCTCAAACCCCATCCTAACTAAAGTAGCACATTCAATCATTCGTAATCTAAGTTCTCCCCGACCTAGGCATTAATATACTTAATGCTTCTTAAACAGTCATCTTCTTGCACAGACCCTATACTCACAGGCAGTTGTCACCATACAGAATGTGCATTTTATGGCAACTTCGCGAGAATTTTGAAAACTGCGATTTATACTTAAGATTGTGTAATTTTAATGCTGAAATCGATGCATTTGTAGTGTAACATTTTATAGATGAATTGTTCACTTTGTTTAAATATTTTATGCTGTTAAAAATTAAACGTGTGAGGCACGGTCACGCAGAGGTAGTGCTGCTGCCTCGCAGTAAGGGGTTGAGGTCCCAGGTGTTCCGTGAGTGTTGCTGTGAATGTTCTCCTCGTGGATTTCGCCAAGGTGCTCCGGTGTCAAAAGAGATGCAGGTTAGGTGAACTAGTAATGCTAAATTGTCTCTAGCATATGTTTGTGTCTCTTTTTACCCCACGATAATCTAGCACCCAGTCTTAGTGATTGTTCCTGTATTGTTGCCCGATGCTTGCAGGCATTGGCTCCAGCGATCCTGCACAGAATAAGAGGGTTTGGGAAATGGATGGATGGATTGCTCAAATAATTAAACATTTAAAATAAATATTTTCTGTGTTCTTCTATTCCATTCCATTCGAACTACTGTGTCGCTGAGGTGTCACCTGTTGCCTGAGTGCACTTGCGTCCTAAATTGGGATCATCAGGCGGTTCGTCGTGGGGTGGGTGCGACTATATGCCGTATATCAGCGCGTGCTCCCAACCTCCTCCTCCTCATAAGTTTTGAAGAATCCGTGTTTTATGCATACAACTGCTTTTACTTTCTATGGAGAAGTGTAATGCGTGTAAAAGTGGGAAGAAGGAAAACTGAAAGACCCGCACTGAGAGCTGGTATGTTTGGCTAATTACAGTACAATAGTACAATAAAGAATGCACGCCCAGAAGAACCTCCATTGAATTAAGTATTGTTGTCTCCGAACACCACCTCATGAATCCAACACTTGCACATTCTCAGCTACACCAGTGGGCTGTATCTGATATCCATTC
>JANRMT010062791.1:121797993-121873298 GCA_026402145.1 Polypterus bichir lapradei
TTAGAAGGTATATCAGGGAAGTAGATGAAGTAAAACTTTATAAGTTTTTGAGGTTTTGTACAGGGTCAGATTTGATTGTGTCAGAAAACATCACTGTTGCCTTTGTGCCTATGTCTTCTTTTACAAGGCAGCCAATAGGACGCACATGTGGGATGATCCTGCAGCTATCTGACAATTATGACAATTTTCCAGACTTTCGTGCTGAATTCAATGATGTCCTAGAGAGTAACATTTGGGTGATGGACATTGTGTAGAACCCCAATTATTCTGTGGTAAAATCTTTGTCAATCAAGCCGTTTGAATAGAGTTTGCACATAAGGAACTTGTGAAGAACTGAATTAGGATCGGACAACCAAAGTATACATAGATTTAAGTCAAAAGAATGCCAAAAATAAAAGTCTTGGTTATTGAAATTCCTAGACAGAATATAACAACAGAACAAAATGAGATTGAGCATAAGTTCAGAAGTTACACCAAGAAATAATATAAAGAAGTACTTGTTTTTCAGAGGTTCAGATCTGAATTTGGCAGATAATGCTACTGTTTATACTGTATGTGTTTTCACTACACTGAGTATGTTGTACATGTGGGGTAATCCTTCAGCTAGAAGATAACGATTCAAATTACTCAGAGTTTCCTTCTGTGCTGTACATTGTTTTATTGACTTTTCAGTAATTAAATAGCAATTATCCTGCTAAATCATGCCAAACATATATTGCACAATTACAAGTGTTGCTTTTCATTTTTTTGTGAATGATCAGCATCAATAACATTTAATACTCTGTGACTCTGTAATCCAAATTTGTGAAATAAACATTCAAACTATGTTCTAAATCTTTTGATAAAAGTTTTGAAGTATACTGAATACTCTGAAACAGCGACAGTGCAGAGTATGTCTGTTAATTTTGCTTTATTGTTCAGCTTATACTGTAGAACTATACTGCATTCATTGCATTGTGGAATTTGTGATGATGTTATAAGAAAAGACTGACTGTTCAAAGGCTAGTACTGTTTTATAATTTATTTTCAATGTTCATGAAGAGTTTGTATTTCTGATGGTATATTACCTGAACGGGAATAAATACTTTGTTAAAACACATTTTTCTTTCCATCTCATGTACATTCTTGAGTCATCTAACCACTGGTATATTTTGGTGTCACCAAATCATATATTAAATGCTATTCTAGGGTCAGATGTTTATTGTCAATACCCACCAAAGACACAATACTGAATTTATTATCATATTTGCCAAACACACTGTACTACAGACAACTATTTCTCATTTCAGTGTAAACATTACCATAAATAACTAATTCCCTACGTGTTTAAAATGGTGGAAGCATTCAATGTCATTAGTAAGGGTAATGTTAATATGAATTGTGCATTAAAAACCTTAAGCCTTAACTTGTGCCCAGTGTATGTGTGCACAAAATGAAATCGTGTCTATTAGAGAAAATATTCTGTAAATAAAGAATAGTTGTGAGTCAAGATGGATGTTCTTTATTACATCAGTCTGATGGTGCTGCCACGTGCTCTTGTTCAATACATCATGACAGACTAGCATATCTGAACAGTGCAGCATCTTTTAGGAATTAGGTTAATTTACATAACTGCAGTCAAGGGAGTATTTCAATTACATACAGATAAAAGGTATGATCTTTAAACATTCCTATAGCTTAACATTATCTAAAGGTCCCAAAATAGTTAAACAGGTTGACAATCTTTGGCAAATATGTGATTCATTAAACAGGACTTCTTATATGCAAATTATTGTCAAAGAACAAAATAAAAAGCTAACATGTCATATGATAAGTCTATGTAGTATGGAAGCATATTAGGGCCACAGTGAGCACTTTACAGATTTATGCAGTCATTTTTCCTTTACAGTGTCCATATGCATGTCATTAGAGAGATCATCTTATTTAATAATTGAGATATGCTTAATTTTATGTCAACACTGATACATGTACTAGAGTGTTACGAATCAGATATCTCATTCAGTATTTCATTTCTCAACAAAGTGTACAGTTCAGCAGCAGAAAAGGGATCTGTAGGAGCATTCCAACCCTTTTCCTCCATCAGAAGACAGCAGAGCTCAAAAACTGTCTCATCACAAGGGTACTGGCTTTTTGGTGTGCATTCCCCCTTACACAAAGCCAGCTCCTCCATGTCCACTTCCACCATACATCTCAGGAACACTGTGCATCAAAATAGGTCGATCTCCAATGACACCATGGCCTGTCCTAGGTCTGATCTTGTGAAAATTCCATGTTTTTTCAACTTCATTGAGTTCAGACTGCACAAAATAAATAAGTAACAGTTCAATGTTTTACTCATAAGCAAGACAATACTGACTATTATTGTTGTTAACATACTCTGGATTGTTGGGCCCAGATTAAGTCTAATTCTAGACTAAAGAAAACTGCTTTGCATTGCAAAGAGACCTGGCTAGGCTTAATCCAAATCCTTGAATCCAGCCCATTATGTTATAAATGAACATATTATATGGTTCAATCAGCACAGATGAATGACAGCATGATTGCAGGCTATGAAGGAATATTTCAGACAAAATAAAATAAGTAACTAACTACATAAATAAATAAATAAATAAATAAATAAATAAATGTATAATTAATTATTAAAAATAATTAATACTCAAATGTGTCATGATGTACAATTTTGTTGCTTATTTTTTTCTTCATGAATTTTATGTTATGTGTGGTGTCACTGAAATACATAAATGAAGAAATACTAACAAATATAAAGAAATGTACAAAAACACATTTTGGAATACAATAAATTATTTATGCTCACAAACGATTGTGCTTATATTTATTTTCATTTTTTATTTAAGAATATTACCTGAACAAGGTTGAGGAAGCAGAACTGTATTAGGCTTTTATCCAGGAAATCGCCAGAGAAATATTAATCATCGTGAAGGGTTTGGAACAAGTTAATCCAAAACTGCATACTTAGCTTCCTCAAGATTCCCCACCACGATTCAATTCGCTGATTTGCGGTGCTGCGCCCATAAATGAAACTCCTTTCACCTGCAAAACTGTCATCGTGATTTCTTCGCAAAAACAAAAGCATTTGTTCCACATGTCCGTTTTATGTGCCTCTGTCTGCGCGTAGTCGCTGCGGGCATCCTCTCAACCTCGAAACTGTCGAGATAAAGTAATCTGCAACTACTTTCGGGTCATTATTAGTGGTATACGCTTCTAACCACAAAACATAGCGGCTGAAGCCATCGATGCAACCGTGAATTGCAATACCATATGGCTTCAGTTTATCGTAAGAGTCCATATGCCACAGTGCATTTGGACCTTGGGTGTGATAGTGCCGTCTTCTCAGCCGTCGTGCCCGCCTAAACTCCACGCCTTCGGGGTCAATCAGCTTGATCAACTGTCTTACCACGTCTTGTGTTACAACGTACCCTCTTTGGATTGCTCGAAGATGTAACCAGCGATATCCCTGCATTTGTCCGTTACTGGCAATTTCGCTTCTCAAAACTGCAGCCACTTCGTCTACATCTGTATGATTCCTCCGTCTAAAGAGATGCAATTTTCGGCACAGTCTCTTCAAACACCTTATGCTAATTATGATTCTGTGCTCATGGGCTAAAAGAGCTAGAATTTCTTGATTACTGAAACCACTTCTAAAATACATTTGTATTAAGTCTTCCATTATCTCCATTTTTATGTGTTTTCTTCTCCTTCCCTCTTGACATAAAAGGCGAGAATAAAGTGGAAATGTCGAGAATAAAGTCAACATGTCGACTTTAATCTCGACATTTAGATTTTTTTTCTTCGCTGTGTCCGTATTTTTCTCTAAATTAACACTTGAATCCACTGATGGGATTCTCTAGATGCATATAATGAGTACAGGATTTCATTTTAATATGCACTGAATAGCTTTAAAAATTTCTCCAGAGGATGTTGATCCAGATCTATGTTTGTATAAAACCATGTGCATATTTTGTAGGAACTATATGCAAACAATTCAAAGCTCCAAATTGGCCTTTTGGTTTTACACATTCACGACTTTATAGTAAATTATACATTAAAAAATTGCATTATTCTTCATATAATCTTATTCCCAAAATTAAACGTGTTATAAAAAAATGAAATCCTGCACTCAATCACTGCCTGTAAAGAGCTTACATAGTCTCTCTGTCCATTAGTTGTCTTTCAGCTACTTACAAAGAGGTTCAGGTTAGGTACATTAATAGGCTTAAACTGGTTTAGCATGAATGAGTGTGTGAGTGGGCCATGTAATATAGTGGTATGCACCCCATCCAGGACTGGTTGCTGTGTTTTGTCCAATATTGCTGGAATTGGCTCTAGCTGCCTATCAGCCCATTCACTGAATTAAGTGGGTTAAGCAAGAAAATTAGCCTTTCATATTATAACAGTGTTTTGTCTTCAGTAAAATGTTTGATTAATGAAAGAAGCAATTGTGGCGGAGAATATATCATCTGATGTTGTATTTAATGTATCTCTTCATTTTCTGCTTTTGCATTATACTACACTCACAAATCTATGGGAAATACGTGAGCAGAGGTCAGAGTGTTCTTAGTTTTAACACTGTAGGTTGGTTTTGGTGAAAATGCAAATAGAGCCTTTCAAAACTACTATTAAAAGCAACAAAATATAATTGTATTATTTAAGAGGATAGCCTACACTCAAAAATGGAAAACTTGCTTTTCCAATTAATTAATCCTGAAAAATCAGCTTTGTGCCAGCCTACGTTGCTAAGTTTCTTTCACAGTATTTCATATGGCACTAAGCAGTCTGGCAACCACACCATATATTACACTAGCTGTGTAAGCCCATGCTTTAAAAAGTCCTGGTTCCTAGAAACTATTAAAATCGTCAGAAAAAAATTGAAATGCAGAGTCGGTGGTTTCGTTTTGCAGACATACTCGCCGACCTCTTGTCTATCAGCAGCTAAGCGAATTTCTGTCTTGTTTGTCTTTCCTCTGCAGTTTCACTTTGGCAATGGAGTTGCTTTCTTTCAGCTTCATGCTGTGGCCTCGTACTTCTTCTCGTAAACTTAGGGCTGCCATGCCGGCTCTTTGAGCTTCATGCTGTGGCCTCACATCTGAGCCAGACAGACAGACGCACACACATTCACTCGTAGATGTTTATATTTAAGATTCAAAATAATGATTTAGGTAGTCTTAACTATTTATTCTTCATTCTCCAGTTTACATTTGCACCAAGAGATGTGGAACATAAAACAAAGGGAATGAGAGACAATGTCAAAGTGTTATTAAGACCTATTCTGGATGTCAGGATGGGATAATGTCTGCAAAGCCTAAATTTCTATTTAAGCCGGCTTGACAAACAAAATTTATAAATACCTGCCTTAGCTTCATCAACCTCCATCTCCATCTGTCCATTTTTTCTAAAACCACTCTTTTGATTCAGCATATTGTGAATAGTCAAAGCCTATTTTAGTAGAAGTTTATAAAGCCCAATGTATGGGCATCTTTTGCTTTACTTGTGCTCCAATGCGAAAAAATGTAAAAAATAAATGTTGGTTTGTCCTAAAAAGGGTAGTTTATCAGGTGTGCTGTTTTTAAATGGATAGTTGAAAATCTGAGGTGCATTTAAAAAAAATAAATGGTGAAAAAACTGAAACAACAGATAAAGAGCTTGGCAGGGGTTCTCAAACTCAGTCCTGGGGACACTCTGTGGCTACAGGCTTTTGTTCCAACCAGATTCACAATTAGTGATAATAATTGATTTCATTTAATTAGCTGGTCTTTTTTCTTTTCTCTTTTTCTTATTCAACATTCAGAAAAGCACGACAGCATGATTTTTACATTTTTAAAATATTTTAAAGTATTTCTATTTTTTCAATATCTTTAAATGCTCAACTCATTATTTTTTTTTTTTAATTTTGACCTTTTTCTGTATCGTTTGTAGCTTCTTTCATTGTATCCTAATAATGACAATTAAAAAGATGCATGGCAGACACCTGAGAAAACAACACTGAATGGTGAAAGGCTGCAGCTACTTTTGCTTCAGACCCAGTAATTGTAAATAATGGATTAAATAGAGAAGCATGGTGGTGTAGTAGTAGCGCTGCTGCCTCGCAGTAAGGGGACCTGAGTTCGCTTCCCGGGTGCTCCCTGCATGAAGTTTGTATGTTCTCCCGGTTTGCTCCAACAATCCAAAGACATGCAGGTTAGGTGGATTGGCAATCCTAAATTGTCCCGTGTGTGCCTTGCAGTGGGCTGGGGTTTGTTTCCTGCCTTGAGCCCTGGGATTGGCTCCAGCAGACCCCCCGTGACACTGTAGTTAGGATATAGCAGGTTGGATAATGGATGGATGGATAGTTACACAAGCATTAATATACTTAAGACTATTTTTTTTCTCTGGAGTTGGTAAATAAAGAATAAAGCAATTTATTGAGATAAATAAAGTATATATACCTAGTACTTCATTTTTATAAGACAAGGGAACCACATTATCTGTGAAAAATAATAGCTCCAAAAATAAAGAAGCTCTGCAAATGATAACCTGTTTTTAAATGCTAAGGCCTTGATAGAGGGGCTATAGACAGAGCTTTGACCCAAGGCTGTTTTATAGAAAAGAACTGTTCAGAAAAAAAGGTGTTTGAATAGCAGCATTTGTGTGGGCGTGTATGTGTGTACTCTGTGTGTGGTTGAGAGAGTCAACAGAATCTCTGAACAATGGAGATGTTAGACAAGACTTGGGAAGATAGCAGTTAAATAGGATGTTTGTGCTGTTTATATGTATTTGGCTTTGAGTAGTTGTACTATGTAAACTTAAGTTACGATGACAAATGCTACCTATTCTTCTCAGCAGCCCATTGTGCTCCTAGGGCTAATTTTTGCCCACAGTCATCAAACTGTATAATGCTGCCTCCTATTGTGCCCATTTAAGATGCAAATTGGTGTTAGAGATTGCTCGTGTATGAAAAAGTACATCAGTATCAGGAAGACTTTACTATGGAGACAGGTTTTAGGCAGACTACTCACATAAGAGCATTAACTTGACATGTCTCATGAACACATCATTTAAATAGATGCCCGCGTGTGTGTATGTGTGTGACTGACCGACACAGTGAGGAAGTGACTTGTTTTATATCTCAGAGATAAGTTCATATGGGCCAAACATGTTATTATGTTTAAGTCCCTTAAATATTGTGTGTGTTCCAAGGAATAAATGAGTTATTAAAATGAAGGAGGAAATGCTCAGTTTGCTTTGAACAGGCAATTGGCAGTGCAAATTAAAAAAATACATATGATGCCTAATGTAAAATTCTCAGGGTGTTATGAAACACTGGAATTTTGCTATGGGTAAAATAATTTGTGAATAATAGCAGGCATAGGACAGCACAGACAAGTAAGGAAACAGTGAGATTCAAGTCCCTGACCTTATCAGCTGAGCCTTCTGCAGAAAAGGTTTATTATCAAACACAGATTGTAAATGGGACTATAAAAGGCCACATTTTATGTAGTACATCTGAGGAAGATAATCAAACCTGAAGACAAAATTAAATATTAACAGCATAATTATACAGAGAAACCAGAAGACCACAAACCTTTATTAAATACAATACAGAGCATTTAAGTAAACAGTAGCCTTACGCAATCATGGCTGAATGTAGAAGCAAAAACAGTGATGCAAGTTCAGTAACGTTTTCTTGGGAAAGTAATACCTGTTGGAAGCTGGGAAAAGCTTGGTTTGAATATTGTTTTTCGGGTCTATGCCAACTGACCCTCATTCTGAACAGAACTTCCCAGCTGAAACTTTAATGGCACTCTTATAACTGAAAGCTTTTTTTCCCCTCACAACATATTTATCAAGCTACCCATTACTTTATTATTCAAAACTGTTTCATCCTACTCAGAAATGCTGGAGCCGGAGTATTTGATAGCTATATCCTTGCATAAGGTAGCAGTTTAAGGCAGGACATAACCTGGGTAACTAATATAAAAGGAACTTCATAATAACACTGTAAGGTAGAAAAATCACAATAGTACACAAAAAGGCTTGATGTTAACACCTAAGAATGGCGGTGGCAGGCCAGTTATGGTCATAAGTTTAGTATATTGATGTAATCACATATTACATGAACATGTTTTATATGAAAGATGAAGTGATACTTAAAAACAATGCTCAAAAGCTTTAACATCTTGCAGCCAGCTTCTTTGATATTTAAAATTGTGGTTTACCAAATATTTATAAACAATAGAGTCTTGACTTGATTGTTGTTACTTACAACTTGATAGAAATAATTATGATATTGTTCTTCCAATGCCATGATAACACTGGTTTTGTTTTTTTCCCCACTCCAGCAATGAGGCAACTTAACATTTTCAAATTTCAGCCTCCAATAATACAGGCAGCAAAACAAGCAGAAACAACCCCATTTATAAAAAGGCAGTGTGGTATAGTAGTTAAGGAATTGGACTTCAAACCCTGAGGCTGTGGTTTCAAATCCTGCTACTGATGCTTCACTTGACTTGCCAAAAGAAATGTAACCAGCTGTATATAAGTCACCTTGGATAAAGGTGTCAGCCAAATAATGAAAATATTTTAAGTAAATTTCAGTTTTCTCAAAAGTGCAGGTGAGGTATGACGGCTCTAAATTGGTCTGCTGTGCTAGTGGGGGTGGACAAGTGATGAGATAGCACTCTCTTCTGGCCCAGTGCCTGACGTCATTCCCAGTGCTTCCAGAATTGGCTACAGGACCAAGCCACTCAGTATTGAAATACGTACGATTAAACAATCCAAAAGTACAGATGAATGAGTTCACTCTGTGGGTTTGAAAAGCCCAGTATTTTTAGCAAAAGTAGAAACTGGCAAAACAACAGCCATCACTAATATGGAGATTTTCTAAACATTATTTAAATAAATCTTGTATGCATTCACATCCTGAAATACTGATCAAATTCCAGATTCTGTAGTTAACATGAAGTGACACATTGAGTCAGATAAGAATAGACAAATCTATTACACAGATATTCTACTGATCCCAAGAAGAAACTGCAGTGTTCCAAAATGTGTGTTTTTTTGCAAGAATGGCTGTTATAGTGTAATTAATGCAAGGTAGTTACATCAATTGAGAAGTCATTACAGTTCTGCAAAAGAGAAGACTTTCTTTCACACTTTTTCTTTACTTAAAAATAAAACAAATGAAATGGATGTAAATTTACACAGCCATGTTTCTGAATTCAGAATTGTTAGATAGTAATAACAAGTTTGATGTTAATTAAACAAGTAATTTATACTGGGAACCGTACAATTCTGAAAGTCAAACTGCAATGAAAATAAACTGTTCTAAGTTGCATGATGACAGTTGAGCCCTTTGCAACTTATTACTGGGAAAAAAATATGATTTAAAATTCTAAAGTAGTGGATATAGATGTGAAGGAATTGTAGGACAGTGTCTAGCACTTCTGCCTAACAGCTCAGACAACTGGGTTTGAATATGCATATTACTCCTAGCGAGGAGTTTGCACATTCTCTGCTTTATCATGAAGGTGCATTTTTTGTTTGTACCCTCGCTCCAGATACTCCAGGTTCCCACCTGTTTCCCAAAGACAAAGTCTGTTAGGTTAAATGGTCACATTAACCTACAGTATGTCAGAATACTGTTTATTGATTTTAGTCCAGCATTCAATATCGTTATCCCATCAGAACCTGATGGGAATGCTGAAACTGACGTGCTTCAGTTCTTTCCTTCTTTAATTAGATTTTGGACTTTTTTGACCAATAAAACACAGCAGCAACTCCATTTTCTGTAATGGCTGAAGACAGTAAGCCTTCAACAACATCTCCTCATCACATTCTATTGAAGCATCAATGAAAGTGCCCTGACCAGCTGCATCACAGCCTGGTATGGGAACTGAAGTGCATTTGATCGTAAGTCCATTAAGCGAATAGTGCACACTGCAGAGACTATCATCGAAACTTCACTCCAGAATTTTAGGGGATTTCTTCCACCATTCCAATAATATATTTTTCCAGACTCCATCTGGCAGAAAGTATCAGAGGCTATAAACCAACACTGCCAGACTGAACAACACCTTCTTTTCATAGGCAGTCAACTCCTGGGCATAATGTTACCCCCCCCCAAGTATCCTCCCTTATCATAGGTTTATCTAATTACTCTTCTGTTCTGCATTCCTTATCCATTGTACTTCTCCTATTATTACTGATTAAGATTTGTCTATATGACATTGGTCTGTACAGATGTTATTCCATGTGTAAAACTGCTGACCCCTCTGTATTGTTATATTGTCATATTTATTGTCTAAATATTGTAACGTGGCCCTGGGGAAATGCAATTTCCTACCACTGTACAATGTACCAAGGTTTGTATATAGATGGTATGACAATAAAGCCCACTAGACTTTACTTGATAATTGGCTCAGTTAGAGCAAGTGTGGCTTTTGCATAGCAAGGACAAGTACTGGACGAATGTGCAAACCATGAAAAGTGGGTATGAAGATTGCATTAATCAGTTTTGTCAGTGAAATACTTAGGTTGTCCAAAAGATATACAGCAGTGGAGTCACATAGTCTGTTCAGATGAAATTTTACCTTAACTATCACATTCAAAGTGTTGCTTAATGGCATGGTATGTAACAGTTCTCAGCTGTTGTGAGGGATGGAGTTCAGAAGAGTTGTTGAGAATAACCAGTACAGCTAGTCAGGGATTTACCGAGATCAAAACTTTCCCCTGAACTTTTGAACAGACTGGCCCATCACCATTGGAAAAACACCTACTATCCTAACACCTTTTTCACTACATGCAAGAATTAGCAAGATAATACAGCAGGAAAAGTGCAAAATTTGTGAGCCATCTGCATCACCTCTCTCTCTCTCTTTTCCTATGTCCCTCACATGTTTCTTTACTGTTTCAGTTTGTGCCGTGACTGCATGGCCCACTGTGTATTGACCAGTAACCCCAATGGCCAGACCATCCCTGCAGCCAGTACTCAAAATACACAATCACAAACCCACATCTAATTCTTTTTTTTTAATTATGATGTAGCCATTTTCCAAACCACACGGTATATGATTTCTAGCCTGAAGCTGTAGAGTATGCATCTGTATTTACAGCTAGCTTTTCACATGGGAGGCATTGGATTTCTGCACGTGGGTAGAACAGTGCTCTCTGTTGAAAAGCACAGCTGGCAGGCATTCGCCAAGTTAAGAGGGTTACTGGAGTTCATTTAAAGCCTAAGTACTGACTTAAAACAAAAAAGCACTTGTGGCAAAGGAAATTAAAATATACAGAGAGAGAATCTTTGTATAGAGACCACAGAGATCAATATAATATTTATTATCACACAGCTAGATTGTTATTATGGCAGAGTACTGTCATATTCATCTAACCTATTAGAGATGTATCGATGGTTACCTGAAATTTTTACATTAATCAAATGCAGAGTTATGGAAAAAATAGCTTTCAGATAATACACTGAACAACACATCTTTGCTTTCTCTGTAAATTTTTGCTTTCTCAGTTATTTGAACAATCATACTGCCTAAGGGTAGATGTGCACTATATGATTTTCTCACGTTACAATATCAGGAGGTTGGGTGTCCTGTCACACTTGATGACTCATTTTTATTGCTATCTGATCTGAAGCAGAAATACACTATACCAGGATTTCTTAAACTTTTTTGCTATAACCCATCCTTGCCCTTTTAGTGTCTTTGATACCCATTTCATGTTGATTTCCAAGACAATCATCAGATCAGGGAATTGTCGCTGATCTGCAGAGTTTTCCACTTGGAGAACATCATTGATCATCAGAGCAATGTTGATTGCTTAAGCAACCCACTGTGATCCACTTCGGAAACCATCCATGACCCATTACCAATAAATACAACAGCAAGTTGCAACACAACCAAAGCCTTGACCCATAGTTTGAGACACCCTGCAATATGTAACCTTACAGGCTCATAAACAATTGGAGGTTTGCTGAACAATTTTGCACAACTGTGTGCTATGAATATTGGAAGGGACTTTAAAGTACCCATTTAACCTGACACAGTGAGGAAGTGGTGTTTTCTTCTTATAGAAATTTTAAGAGATATTTAAAATAAAATAAAACAAAATAAAATAAAATAAAAAAGAAACAGGTTCAGTGCTGGGAGTTGCACTATGGAGGATCATTGTAGTTATAGTGCCACCTAAAAGCTACATTGGCAACAAAATAACCACAACATCAATATAAATAAATCGCAACACAAACACGTTTTTACACTGCTTGTATTAAACAGACTATCAGTATACAAATCCACATTTAGTTTCTGCCATTAGAACCCATGATAAATGCTGACAGAGACGAACCCAAAGGTTAGATGAAATGCTCTCTGTGCTAAAGTCATTATGCTCTGTGGCTGCTGTCATAGAGTGCAAAAATATGGAGGGTGAAAAGTTATGGAAGCCCAGAATTAAAAAGTCCCAAGGTTGAGCAGATCAGCAACTATGGTGATGCAGGGTCCTCAAAGTCCAGTGCTGGTTGAGTCTAAAATGCTAGTTTGTGGTAACCCTTTGTCTAATTTTAAGATAATAATGTTTGGGCATAATAAACCAAACCACTGTTTAACTAGAAGTTTTGGCCCTCACCAATGCAAGAAAATGTCTGAGAACAAAAACATTACCAGCACTTCTCCTGGCAGTGCCAAGAACATTTAAGCAAGAATGTATAATAAAAATCTTTTCTGTTAAAAGTAAAAACAAGCAATGCTACTAAGCATTTGTAGCTGCTGGACATCCATGATATTTCTCTGAAAAATATAGACTGTTCTCTTGCCACAACTCAAACAATACATCCTTTTTCTCATGCATCATCATGTGTTTCACAGCCATGTTTCCAAAAGCATAAGATTCATTTTGTGATTGGTCAATGAGTATTGAAACACAGCATCTGCTCCTTTGACCTCTCATAACTGACAAATTTAAGCAGAAAGTGTCCGAAATTTTTAAAATGTTAAAAAATTAATGTACAGCCCATAAGCCATTCAGATCGTGTTGAACATATCACATAACTTGCAACTTTTCGAGTTTCAAGCACATTTTGCAAGTTTGTGCCAATTTGAAAAAACAGTGAGGAGCTTCCAGCTCAAGCTAGGAATCACATAATAAAATTAAGTTGAAGAACGCGGCCTTTACCATTATGTCAGTGGGAGGATCTTCAGATTTAACTGAGAGAAACCAGAAGGCCAAGCTAGGAGAAACTGTGGCCACATACAAAGCAAAGGCTTATGTGTGGATGGATTTTGAGGCTATGGAGAATGACATTCAAACAACCTCAAAGAGGTTTTGGTAAACCATTCAACTTGGGAGTAGTAAGCAGGATGTCATTCAGGCTGCTCTCCACAAGGGTAAGTAAATTGTAACCATAAATGGGGATATTGTTGAAAAGTGTAAGTACCATTTTGAGGGTCTACTAAATCAAGTTAATATAGCCTTCTTAAAAGAGGCAGTGGTAGAAGCATTGTCTGGGTTTGTGTTCATCTCTGTGATTCAGGTCACTGAGCTGTTTAAAAATCTCCATGTTAACAAGGCCACAGGGGTGAATGAAGTCCAGCTGGAAATGTTGAATATAAAATTGGGGTGTTTTGCCTAACACTTCTTTGGTGTTTCCTGGAAAGTAGAGATAGTACCTTTGAACTGGCAGATGGGAGTGATTCTCATTTTTAAAAAAGGAGACAAAAGGATACATTACAGTTACTATGAGCCCATTCTTCTCAGCCTCCCTGGAAAACCCTTTGCATTTTGTATAGAAAGAGATGTTTATAAACTTGGTATTGAGTTTTGACCATTCAATATGGGAAATAGATTTTCTCATGGTAATAATTTGTCTTCATTCATGTTCATATCAAGGATATCAAGGTGCAACCAAGGTTTGGAAGGTATCCAGTGTTACAACCAAACTACAACCTTCAGTACACGCTTAAACAATTTGCAGCAGAGTCCAATGAAGCTAGGAAGAGAATTAGTACCTTTAAATGTGAGGTCATGGTTCTCTCCTGGAAAAGATTGGCTTCCCTACAGAAAAGGGATGAGATGCTGCCCCAAGCAGATTTTCATCTACAGTTATCACCTGTCTGTAATTAGGAAAAGAATACAATCCTAAGTACAAGCAGAATAAAAAAAGTTTATGTGAAGGGTTGCTGGGCTCACTCCCCATTATAGGGTGAGGACCAATACAATAGATCCATGGAGTAGAACTGCCCTTTTTTTTCTTCCCCAGATTAAAAGGAATCGGCTATGGGGTAATCTAGTCTCAGTCCACTAGGAGGGCAGACCTAGGGCACATTGGAGGTATTATATCCCTCAGCAGTCTTGGAAGCATCTAGGTATTCCCCAGGAAGGACTGGGGAGGTCTTAGCCACAATCCAGTGGTTGAGAAACATTGCTATAAAGTATCAGTGCTTCACACCTAGTCTGATCCATGCATTCATTGATAACCTTACTGTAACAACTACATCAGTCCCTGGCAATAGATGGATTCTGAAATATCTGCAAAAGCTTGTGGCCTGGGCACGGATGAGCTTCAAACCAATGAAGTCCAGGTCTATGGTGCTGAAGAAAGGCAGGGTGGTGAGCAAGTTTCAGTTTATTTGGAAGACACCCCTATTTTATCTATCTCTGAGATGTCAGTCAAGAGTCTTTGACTGCAGTCTCAGTGAAACAACTGTAATAAAGAAGACCACTTAGGAGGTTCAGGGATGGTTATACTCAGTAGATAAGTCAGGTTTGCCTGGCAAGTTCAAGCCCGGGATATAAAAACATGGCATCTTTCCTTGAATTCTCTGGCCTCTGTTGATCTACAAGGTGACCCATAATGTAATAGAGTCCTTGAGATGAAGATAAGCAGCTATCGTTGCAAATGATTGGGCTTTTCATGCAGTCACAGCAGCATTTTCCTCTGTTGGGGGATAAATAAGCTGCAGCTCCCCATTAACAACTTAAATGTTCTTGTGTATGAGAGGGGTTTTGAAATACCAAAATTCTCAGGAACCAAAGATTTCTATAGATGGCATCCAAGTCTGAAAAGGCAGGAAGTGGGAAGCTAAGGATGCAGTGGCGACAGCTAAGCACAACTAGGCACAAACTGTTGGTAGGAACTGTAACGAATTAATGTAGCCTTACTTCTTGCCAATATGACAAGGACCAAAGGCAAGGAAACACATCACCTTGTGCAAAATAGGTGTGTAAAGGTGTAGAAGAGGTGCAGAACTGTTGGGCTGTAGGAATGCAGAACCATCAAGCTTGGGCCATGTGGGAGAGTGGTGTGGAGAGAAAGATCATCTGGGCAGATACAATATTTGGCAAGCAGAACCTCAGCACATCAGGGTCATAATCCAGTCAGTCTAATATAGCCTACCAAACTCTGGAGCAAAAGTGATGCACAACAAGATTGCACCGAAAAAGGAACCCTGTAGATTCCCCAAATCATTGACAGTGGAGTAATATCAATGGAGGCACAATCATCTGATAAAGGCAGTGGCCTTTATCAATAACACGAAAAGCCACCACCTAGGCAAGTTACTAGTGTTCTTAGTCAGGGCAGCCGCTGAAACAGGAGAGAACACTAGGAGGCCTACTCACACTTGCTTCAGCCTGGCAAGTCTCAGTCCATCTGTGGAGAAGACTCAAGTTCCCACACACCACAGTGACAACAACATTGAGGCCAGACATGGGTCTACTGTCTGTGGCTTCATGCCAGGTTATAATGATGGGACTAACAGTACCGTGGGAAGACAGAAATGATAAAGCCAATGAGAGAAAAAGGAGCAAGTATAAGGAGATGGTGCAAGAATGCCATAGGAAAGGATGGAAAGTATGGTGTGACCCGATCAAAGTTTTGTGCGGATGATTCACTGGCCACTCGCTTCATTCTGTGTGAAACAAGTATTGTGCTGTTTGCTAGCGTGCATAAGGAATTTTTAGCCCACAATCTGTATAACTGTAGCTAATTCTTTTGCAGTGAGGATGCTGCGTCAAGCTCCACTTCTGAATAAAATATCTCTTACTAAACAATACAAGTTTTGTAACAGGATTACCCTTTAATGGTTTTTCATAGTGGATAAGTCAAAAATGTCATATTTTCTGTACATATTTCCCTGGGATCGATACATATTTTGTACTTTGAGTGTTTAATTTGCCCTAAAAAAGAAAAAGTAAATCACTGCAACATTCATGTCCAGTAAGCAGTAACAGACTTTGGTTTTTCTTTAAGAGTAGTAATATGAAGATCTGAATTTGATGTTCAAGAGTTAAAAATAACACAAATAAATAGCATTGTTGTGCTACTTTTAACAAGAAACAGACATAAAAGCTTAAGCAATAGTTACTGACACACTATGAATTGTAAACTACCAATGTTCAAATAATATGGTGTCTTTATGAGTAAACCATGAAAGTAAGAGAGATGTATACATGCGTTCAGTGACTTAAATGAACTGAAAACTTTGAAGGTAAACTGCTCAGTCATTCTGGCAGCGTTACACCTCAAAAATGGCACTGGAAAAAAGAACACTAAAAATAAGTAGTAAAATATTTGAAGACCAGTTCTCTGTGTATAGTACCTAAAAATAATTGGATTTACCAGTCCACATACAGCAAACAAACATGAGGACTTTATTATCAGTGAAATTAGATATAAAATCATGGCAAAACAACAGGTGATAAAGTGAACTTTATATAAACGAAACGGTCTGAATTAAAAATCATTGATAGCACAGTGAATTGACTAGCTAATATTCCCGTTTTAAAAAGTATTCAAACACAAGAAACAATGGAGTCTTAAAATATAAAATTTAATACTGGATATATAGTTTTCACTTTGGGCATACTTACTAAATGTTACATGTCAGTTTTCAGTATGGAAGCATATATGAAGCCTCTTCTTAACAGACTCTGCCTTTTCCCTTTGCAAGCTTACTTGAATCTGACTGATTCATTTCACCCACTAAACGTTTGTGCTAAAGTGTTCTCTTATTTTTTTTAAACATTTTATTGAATTTATTAAAAACAAATAACATTCCATACAAGCAAGTCAAAGTTTACAAAACTAAGTTCAAATCAAATCAACCCCCACCCATGCGAAAGAGAGCTAGGCCAACAGAGTAAAACTTTAATAGTAGGAAAAATAAGTAAATAAATACATAAATAAAAAATAATTAAAATAAATAAGGGAAGAGGATCCACTTCCTCAATATAAATGCTTATTCCAAATTGTTATTGATTAGATCCTGCCAGGTTTTAAAAATGTTTTGTACAGATCCTTTATGTGAGAATTTGATTTTTTCCAATTTCAAAAAATATATAACATCAGTTACCCACTGACTTAAAAGAGGTGGGTTAGGATTCTTCCAGTTGAACAAGATAAGTCTACGTGCCAATAGTGAAGTAAAGGCAATTACAGTTTATTTGTCCTTCTCCACTTTAAACCCATCTGGGAGTCCACCAAACACAGCTGCTGGTGGATTAGGAGAGACTGTGACACCAAGGCTATCTGAAAGGCATTTAAAGATTTTGGTCCAAAATTATGATAGATGATTTTAAGTTGAATACATTGTATGTGTTGAGCATATGGAGCTAGAGCGAATTCTGCCCATTGCTGCCTTCCAATTCTTTTCTGAAATGTTGAGTGAGAGAGCCTTTTCCCACAGTACTCTGGGAACTTTGAAAGGGAGAGACTTTAAAATGCTTTTGAATATTACAGAAATGCTGTCTGAGTCCTCAAGACTGATCAATATTTTTTTGGAATAGAAGCAGGTGAGGAAAATTGGGCAGGTTTTGTTTAGCAAAGTTTCTAATTGGGAGGTAGTGAAAGAAATGTATAGCTGGAAAGTTAAATTTGGAGTGAAATTGTTCATAGAATGTGAAGGCGTTGTCTATGTACAGATCTCTAAGTGATTTAATCCTGAATATTTTCCAGACATTAAAAACTGCATATGTTTAAGAGGGTGGAAAAAAGTGGTTATCATGCAGAGGTGCCACAGATAAAAGCTTCTCTATTTTGAAGTACTTCCTACATTAGTTCCATATTCCGAGAGAATGAAGCACAATTAGGTTGTTAGTATATTGGCAAAAACTTGTATTTACTGGGGTACAAAGCAAGTAATATAAAGAAGTATTGCAGGATTTTATTTCTATTGCGTACCAAGCCTGTGTATGTTCATCTATTTGTGTCAATGTGCAGGTTTTTATAGCTTGTATATTTGTCGCTAGCTAGGACTTTGAAGAGTATCTTAACATCATTATTCAGAAGTGAGATTGGTCTGTATGATGTACATTGTAATAAGTCCTTATTTTGCTTAGGAAAGACGGTAATTAATGCTTGGGGAAAAGTTTGAGGAGAATTTTATTGTGTCCAGCTTCTGTAAATGCTGCTAATAAAAGGGGAGCTAAATTAATTGAGATTTGTTTATAAAATTCGGCAGGGTAGCATTCAGGGTCTGCTGCTTTCCCACTCTGAAGTGAGTTTATAACGTCTAGTAATTCTGAGATTGCCAAAGGTTTATCCAGTTCCTCTGCACTGAGGGTATCTAGTTGTGGTATCTGTAATGCATCCAAAACCACAGTAGGTTGTATGTTGTCTTCTTTAAACTGAGTAGAATATAAGGACTTATAGTGTAGTCTCTAATTGTGTGCTGTGTTGGTAATTGCTGTGATTGCATTGCCAACTTCCTGCTTGTGTATTTGTTGAGCTACGATTTTGTTAGCCTTAGTTGTTCTGTTTCTTTTAGTTATCAAGAGGTTGAATTCTGTATTCAGAGCTTGTCTTTTCCCCCGAAGTGTCTTTTGGACACCTGGCCTGTTCTTGATCTATTCTGGTAATTTCACTGATTAGGTGTTCTCTTATTTCAGTCCACATTTTCACACTTAGTCTAGGCTGGATTATATTCTTGTCTCTCAGTCACTGGCATCAGCTAGTCACTGACTCGAGCTTGGAAGTGGCTCCCTTGTCAGACCATTGATGTGTTATCTCTTGCCTTTACTCCCTACGTGTGCCGCAAGATGGCACATTATTGTCTCTGCTCAAGAATACTGATTTATGAGATAAACTGTCCTCTATGTTGGACAATTTTTTAACCATTAATTCTAACTCTGTCAGTGACACCACTTATGTCTGGTAGGCTGTTAAAGATGCATTAAGAATTTTACGCTAAGTTACTCTGCTGGTTTGGCAGAGCTATCTGCTCTTCAGAAAAATAAACCCTGTGTCAAAGATCCTGACCATGAATCCTTAATTTCCACTGCAAGATCCGAATTAAACTCTCTGCTGCTGCATAAAGCAGAATTTGAAGATCACCTCACTTATGCTACATATGATACTTCAGGTGGCAAGCCAAGTAAATTACTAGTACATAGGTAATGCTGTTGCCAGGCATCTGCATCCATCTCTGCCTTTAAAAATAATCCAGGTGCCAACACCCATGACCCATTAGAGATTATTACATCATTCCATTAGTTTTACTCAGATTTATTCTTTAAAAATTCCTGCTTTTCCCCAGATAAAATATCCTTCTTTCTTAACAATTTACACCTTTCCAGATTAAATAAACTGGAGACTGACAGATTTGACTCTACCATTACCAAAGCATAGCTGACAGATTATTTGCACTTAATGAGAACTGAAAGAGCCTCTGGCTCAGAAGGGTTGCCACCAGAGGTACTGCCTGACTTTTGGTGCCATCTTGAAAAAATACATCAATAGATGTTAAAAATTGCTCTACCACAAAACAAACTGAACTACTCAGTAAACTCACCTTTAATTATTCCCTGTTTTAAACTATGACAAAGGCCCAGGAGTGTACAAATTACTGCCCAATTTCTCTGATGAATGCAGATGCAAAACTGTTAACTACGCTTTTAGCAAGGTGACCAGAATATGTTACTCACACGCCAATTAATCCAGATCAGGCTGGTTTTACCAGAGCACACCAAGCAGCGGTCAATGTCCATGTAGTTAACAGATTGGGTGCTTCACACTAAATTGTACTATTTTTACCTCCACATGTGCTTAAAAAATGTTGGTATGAGTCTTCATTTTAGGCTACTTTTCTTATAAAGATAAAAAAAAATGACTTTTTCAATTCCACACTCTTTTAGACTATGAAATCACCTCTCTTTTTCTTTCTAACCTAAGACGGTAAAATGTCACTCAACCCTCTTTATTTAGCATTTAATTTCACAGATAATTACAGTTCATTCAACCAATGACCTTGCAATTACAGCTACTTCTACTCAATTATTGATGAAATTGAGCATTGCATTAGGTATTAAACAATTATGGCTAATAAATAGAGTGTCCTAAACAGGAATGCAGATGTGGGATAACTCCAGTACAGAAACAATTTTCATGTTAACTCTACTACTGTCAGATCATATTTTGTAAAATGTAGGAAAAATATAAAAAATATTTTAAAACTAAAAAAATACATATTGGGAGGTATGGAAAAAAAACCCAATCTAAAGTAATTGATCACTTGTGTTCTTTGAAACAGTATAAGTTTTAGCATGGTTTGTAGGTACAGTAATCCTTTCTTATATGAATGACATATCTCTCTATTACAATAAAAAAATCCTGGGACGAAACAAGACTTTTTAGCCTGGGACGAGACGTGACTTTTTCAGAGAAAAACTTTCACGTCCCGTAAGACGAGACTTTGTGCCAAGAGATTTAATCACGCCTGGGGACGGAAATAAAAGACAAAGAGTAGATGACAAAGTAGAATGTCGTAAAGAGGTTCAAAAACGTTGGCGCTATACACATGAAGAGCAGGTTGGAGATAATGAAAGTACTAAAATTCGAAAGTCTCAAAAAATTGATAGTAAAGATTGCATTAGCGCAAACAAACGGAAATTATTACTCTGCGAAAAGAGATCGAACTTTAAGTCAGAGACTTGTAGATCGTCTAATTCGTGTTGCCATTAGGGAAAAGTAGTGTTTCTTCCCAGTGAAGAGGCTCATCCATGAGAATTAGAAGATTTGTTGTTTGGTGAAAGTGAAATCCACTTACGCGAGTGGCAGAGACGTTATAGCAATATAGTTTATTGAAAGGATGGTTCATGTGTGAACACAATGTCTTGTGTTTCACCATGATATTTGTAGTTGTGGTGCTTGGGATTAGAGGTGTCATACATTTCTCTTAAGGAAAAAAAAAAGTTAAAGGTTGCTTCCATGCTGAAGAGGAAAGACAGTGAAGCACAAAAATTTGGTGACACACCTGGTGAACACTACACAGCCGAAACAATGGGTTTGTTACCTTCTTTCCTTTTCACCATAGAAATCATCCTTAACTTTTTTCATTTTGCAGCTGCATGAAAACACATTCTTTTACTAACTCTGTTATGTAGTTTGACCTGAAAGGAAAAAAAAAAATAATGCAACAAATATAGCCAAATGACTTCTCTTAATTTTTTTTTAACCATTCATCCCCCCCGTGTAAACAATACACCTAATAATTGTTCTCTTACCCTAATTGTTATTTTTGTTATGTTTGGGACTGCCCTTCTGTGCTCAGTTTTTCATCTGATGGGTCTGATTTTCTTATGTTAGTAGTCTCTATTAACATCCCCTTGCTTCCACACATTTTTTTACTTCTAGACTTTTCTTCACCTCATTTATCTGTTATCCAGCAGAGACTACTTGCATTACATACAGTCACTGCTAAAGCTGCCTTTGCCTCTTGCAGGAAATCTCCCAATTCCTTTTTTCTTTCTGTATTCTTTTTTTCATTTGATCTTTTTTGGTTGTCAGTGAGGATTAATGGGACATCCACGTCTTATACTCATATATTGACTGATACAGTACAGCTGGTCCAAGCACGGATGTCCCTTGGTCCTGGCCACAATCCTAATCCTTAGCTTTTCTTCTTCTTAATGAAGTCAGTACTGGGCTTTTCCCTTTGCCTGCTGGTATAGGGAAAGGAAGTGATTGGGATTGCAGGGCATTGGGTTTTATTTTAATTCCTGTTAAAATGGCTTATATTTTTCTTTAAAATGTTGACTTTTGAAATTTCAATAAAAATTTGATCACAAACAATGCCATGCCCTAAAAAGCAAATGCTTGTGAAAATTATAAAAGTATACAGAATGAATCAGTTGTGTAACACAAAAAAGGGGGAAAACACTTGTACTCAAATCACTACTTGGGGCACTGTATAAACACCATACAAAAAATCAAGTTTGCACTTGCACAAAACCATTTCAGCTCAGTGAATCCAATCTGCTCTGTTTGAACAGTTTTCACAGCAATTCCTTATGACTGAAAAAATGGATAAGCAAGATCAAACATGAGAAAAAATGTCTGAAAGCTCAATGGACAGCTTTTAATCTCATATAATGGGAAGCAGCAGTTCATAAATGAGTCATGATAATGAAACAACTGAACTCTGCAGAGAAATGCAATTTGGACTCCGTTTTAATTAGAGTACAGTACACCTTGAAATTCGCAGGGGTTACGTTCCTAGAGCACCCGCGAATTCTGAAAAATCACGAATCATGGATGTGGTTAAAAAAAATACCTATTTTTATAGTTTAAACCCTAAATATGCCCCCAAAACACTTTAATTTCATTTCAACCTCAGCTTAATACATTACCTAAAAAAAGAATGTAAAGGAGAACCTGTATACTGTACAGTACTGTACTGATATGTCACCCGCAGTGCTAGAATGTAAAATACAGATGTTACCGCTATATGTACTGTAATTCATGCAAGCGCGTTTTCATTGCCAGAAGCCTTAGAAGGTGCAGGGTGTTTCGACAGCATCTTGGGGCTTTAACCCTTAAACTGCCACATACTTGGAGGTTAATACATTGCTGGACGCCAAATACTTTTTTGCTGCACTTTAAGTAAATGTCACAATTCACAAAGAAAAAGTGAAATGTTAATGGAACACATATATTTTTTCATGCAAAGAACATCACAATTACTGCAACACTGATCATTTTACACACTGCCAATAAACTGTAAAAACTATTTTAAAAAACTACTGGAACAATATGTACAAGGTGCAACTGACGCCATTGATGAAATTCAGTAAATCACTGAGCCAACTGCGCTTGAAGTGGCTGCACGCAAGCACACAGAGGTCAACGCTGACGCCAGCAGGCTAGTCTAGTGCAGTGGCTCAGTCCCAGAGACAGTGAGGCTGCAGTGCTGCAGGGGCCGGAAGTGGTCATAAGCTGGCTGCTCAACGAATGTATGGCACTGACTGATCAGCTCCGGCGTGCTGGTAAATTGCACTGGAAACTGACAATAACCGGATGCGGCGTTCAATGAATGTATGTCACCGAATATACTCAGCTCCTACGTGCTGGCAAATGGCACTGGGAAATGACTATAGCCGGTTGCGGCAGTTTAAGAATTAAGAAGAACAAAACAGAAAACACGAGAACACTCAGCTGGAGATGCGACACGGGGCAGGAGTCAATCAGCAGCAAGGAGAAGTGAATAACGCTGTAGCGGTCCTGTGCCGCTAAGATTCACACCATCAAGAAGCCGGTGATTTATTTATATTTATGGTGGAGATTCTAGGGACGCACCCATCCTTGACTCGACCGGCATGCACTCACAAACAGAGACAAAAACAAAGCAAACCGGTAATCAAACAGCAAATAATGAATGTAATGAAAACAAATGAAAACAACAATACCACCCCGTTCCCCTTACGGCGCTTATACATTAAATACAACAAAGCACCAACAAAACACACACAGTAAAGTCTATCAAAAATGGCAATGGATGAAATGTAATGATGAAGATAGATAGTCCAGAAATCCGCATGTTGAATGGTAATGTAAAGATAGTCCTACCGGTAGATCCTGTAATGGTGAAGAAGGGTGGATGGGTTCAGGAGCGATCCTTTCTTCGCAGGATAGCAATGAATCCACTTACAGTCCTCATGTACACAGGCAGATGGCAGACAATCCAGACCCCACCACGAAACAATCCAGGACAAAACAAATAAGTGCAGGTAACCTAACAGTAGGCAGGCAGAGAGGCAGGAACTTGAAACACAAATTACAAAAAGTTTTTCTTTTGGTCACCGGCCCCCTTTTTAAAAGCTGCACTGACATCCTTTGACCCCAACAGCCCCTTCACTCTCAGCAGAAGACCAATTGGAGCCACTGCAGGGATTGCTGGGAGTTACAGTTTCAAATTCTAGTAGAGTACGCTCTCGGATTGGCTACTTTCACCACCCCAAGCCGCGTTTTCCTCTACGGTTGCTTCCTGTTCTCTCTACAGTGCAGTATTACCACAAAAAAAACCATAAAAAATTGCGGAGGATATTTGCGGTTTCCGCTAACAATTATTATTTAGGTTCTAAGGAAAAATCCGCGAATGACTGAGGCTGCGAACCCTGAACCGCGTCTTTGCGGGGTCTACTGTACATGTAATGTAATTCAGTTATTTTTTCTCTCAATGCATAAAGACAATCACTCTAAATAAGGGTATGCTTACAAACAGAAAAGAATTGCTAAATAGCTAATTTAAGTCACAGCTCAGGTTATTAAATTAGGTCATTAGGCTTAACAAGAATAAGATATTCACCTAACAAAGCTTGTCAGTCCAATTCTCATAATTTCTCCAAAATAATATTGAGGTGAGCTTTGAAGATCTTTAAAGTCCTACTGTCTTTCATACTAACTGGTAACTTATTCCTTAAGCTTTTAATCCTCTGTGTGAAGAAAATTTGTCTAGTATTTACTTTAACAGAAACAACTGTGGCACAATGCTGCCTCACAGCTCCATTAAGGCAAATTTGAACACCACAATTCCATTGTCAAGTTTCTGTGGGTTTTCCCTATGCACTCCCATATTTCAATTTTGATTTAAGACTCTGAAACAGCCTTATGCAGGTGTGTACTTAAGTATGCTGTGCAGTGTTGGGTATACAGTAAGGCTAAGCTAACCCTGGATAAAGTGTTAGTCTATTAAAAGTCCAATCGAGCACACATCTACTCTTGTCTAGATTAAAACCATAAATGAACAAAAGACCATCTATGTCTAGACGTGAAAGGTTTTCTCATGTACAAAAAGTCTCTAATGTTTAGAAAGATTGGCTTTGCAAGCTTAACAACACCTGTAACCTAACTCACCTCCTCTTATAAAGCCAGTAATATGAGCTTTACTCATTAAAATAAAACAGACCACTTAATAAGCAACTGTTAGCAGAAAAGCAGTAACCTAAATAAAGCCTGCTATATAACCTGCGCCATTCCACATGCAATAAAACCTGCATACTGTATGTTTTTAAAGTACTGATGTAAAAGCAAAGTTTAATTCCACACAATAAAAGTTCTGATCAATTTCCTTTTTTAAAATGACACAAACACTATTTACTGAACATCTTTTTCACATCTAAAGAGCTTAATTTCAACAACAGATACTGAGGAAATTTGGGAAACTTGCTCACATCTCTGTTAATAAATTCTGTACCTTCATGTGCCTCCTGAACTAGTAGCACATTCTAAGTGAGTGCGGAACCACCAGATTGGAACTGCGTTGGCAGTAATTAATGATAACTTGTGTGCAGAGTAAAGATGACAGGGTAGATTCTGCTCTGTAGCAACAAAGCAGGTACAAAATCAATTCTATCTGACTCTTCTGATAATCTCACAGCGGGTACATTTATGACCCTATAATTTATATGCGATGCACTAGAAGAAGGTGGGTAACCTCATGCCCCACCTCTGTCATCTAAATTTCTGAAGAGCATAATCTTATCTTTGGGTCTGTGTCTTCATACAATTCCAAATAAAGTTACTTTTTTTCTTTTTTAAAGAGTTTCATATATTTGAACTCAATGACAATTTTAAAACATTAAGAGGCATATTCGTTTTAATATTTCAAAGCTAATGTGAAATGAAGACCTGACCAGTTGAAATCTTGTTTTAACATATTTCTTAAGATATTAATGCTACTTTGAACAGGGCATTGTATAGTTATGACTCCTGAGTATGAACTTATGTGAAACGGTTAAAAACAGCTTATCCAATTTAAAACTTTTGTATAAGGTTAACACAAAACAACTTGGTTTCCTTCAAATTAATCATGAACCCTGCTATATTATAAAGTTTACATATAGTAATTACAGAAGTCATGAGTACAAATCAATAATGTACAGCAGTATTTCATGTACTTAGAAAGCTACTATTCACTCGGGCTGCTCCCTTGAATTCCCAAGATATCCAGTTTATGCCAGTAAATGGAAAGAATAGCATTTGAAATAAGATGAAAGAAGCAAAAAAATTAATGGAACAGAACATACCCGTTGTACTCCACATTCTAAAATTCAGAAATCATATAGTATTTTATTTATCTACTTAAATTGAACCTTCTGGGAATGAGTATAATAGTTTAAACAATGCACATACTTTACATTGGGTTCTGAACTAAACTTGTGTACTCCCATTTCACTCTGTCAAATAATTTTTCTTCATCCCAATAGCATGACTTTAGTGCACTCTTCTTCTTCTTCTTCTTCTTCTTCTTCTTTCAGCTGCTCCCATTAGGGGTTTACCACAGCGGATCATCTTCTTCCATATCTTTCTGTCCTCTGCATCTTGTTCTGTTACACCCATCCACCTGCATGTCCTCTCTCACCACATCCATATTCAAAGTTCCTACCCTCAGTTCCACTCTCTTTACTTTCCTCCTCTCCTCCTGCCTCTGGACACATCTCCCCCCTCTTCTTCGGCCAACAGTAGCCCAATATCCGCCAGCACCCTGTTGACTAACAGTACTAGTGGCGGTCGTTGTTAACGCGGGGCTCGACCAATCCGGTATGGAAATTTGTATTGTTGTCCGCATATCGATTTTGCAAAATTTTACACCAGATGCCCTTCCTGACGTAACCTTCCCCATTTTTCCAGGCTTGGGACCGTCACAAAGAAACACACTGGTTTGTACATCCCCTGTGGCTGGGTTTCTGTTGCTTCTAATTTCTTATACTGAACATGCATGAGAAATTTTGACAGCAAATTATTGCCTTTAATAACCCCAGTATAATCTTGTACAAAAAACATTTTATCTGTTCTATGCAGAAGAACACTGACTAGAATCTACACATTAGCATTTAGTATTGAAATTGGTAAGCAGAATGTTAACTCAAATGGATTTTTATTGTTCCAGGCAAAAACTGAAATTAATATCTGACACATTGTTTCTGGTATTAAATTTTCCTGTTGGGTTTCAATAAACACTAGCATATCTCATTTAATAGTTCTTTATAAAATTTTGCCACATAGCCAAATGTCACTTAAATACAGTATGTTTTTCTGATTTGAGAGATTTTAAAAGTATATTTAGCTTGGTTATGTATTATGCCTGCAACTGCCACATGTACGTTTTATTTAAAAAAAAAAATCTTTACTTATAGGGTATTCTCTTCACATTCCAATAAGTAAAACACACATTGTTCTCTCACAACTACAAAAGCCTGTGTTTGAATTCCAGGCTCTGTGTTTCCTCCCACATCCCAAAGACATGTAATATCAGTGGACGTTCTGACTTAGCATAAGACAAGTGAGTTTACTACAAGATGGCCTCAAGTCTTTTCTAGATCTTGTTACTGCCTTGTACCAGATGCATACTGTGACACAAAGTAGGTGAAGTAAATGGATTGATGATAACCAATACTTTAAGTGCATTGTAATTCCACCAAATATCAGAAACTAGTAATGCCTAGTCTAAGAAAACCATTTCTTCTGCATCATGTATTGAAATAAAAAATGGAGACAAATCTCCCCCAAATCCCTTACAACAGCGGTTCTTAAAATTTCTTTTCTTGCAACCTAATTTTGCCTTTTGCATGTCTTCGTGACTCACAATCGCCACAAAGAATCATCCAGGAGATCTATGCCTCCGGGTGGAACTGGCCCCCTGGGAGAATAGACGTTGATCGTCATCCCTGAATCTCCATTGGAGAATCACTGCTGACTGTCGTCTGGTGGGATTGTTTTCCCATTGCAAGCGGTGATCCATCACAAGGCTTTCTGCAAACTGTTCGCAACACTTTCTAATTTAAGACTATTGTAATTCACAGCTCAGCGCTACCCAAGTTCAGACATTAGCTGACCCAAAATGGGTTGTGACCCATAGTTTAAGAAACACTGCTTTAGATGTTTGATATAGGAATGACTTTACAAAAACTAGTAGTTTTAAAAAGACGAGAAAAAAATCAGTATTTAAAACAAATCAAGACATGGTGATTCATTAATGTTTCAAACTAGTCTCAAAAGTCCATTATGAAAATTGATTCTACCACTAACAACTTCAGAGAGCAGAAAATAATGCTAAATACTGTACCAGACACTGATCTCTAATTAGCTTTCTACAGTACATTAGTCACAAAGGTCAATGGAGCTTAGTAGGATTCAGTGATGCACAAGGAAAACTTTTTGAAAAGAAGAAGCAAATATTCAATGAGCTAAATAAATATTTAAATATTTGCACAGGAAAAAGAATACATGGAATGCTCTAAAAGATGTACAACAAAAGAAGAGAAACCAATTATTTCTAAATCTTTACTAAGCCTATTGTAGCAGTTAGCTGAGACTGTAGTATTACCCAATGACTAGAACATGGCAAATGTGATTTACAAAACTGTATTTCAAGTGTGTCAGTGTGCTGCAGAGTACAAAAAGTGCAGATGAAAGAAGAATGTTATGCATGGGATAAGGTCATTATGGAGTCCCACAGGCCTATGTGGCCACTCCTGTTCTGCTCTAAATAATATTAATGAATGAAATTCACAAATGACACTAAAATTTGAGGGACAAAAAATTTGAGTGGACATCAACAACAATTTAAAGACCAGAACAATGTTAAAAAAAATTAAAATAATTAAAAGATGCAGCTGAATGAAGAAAAATGCAAACTGCTACACATATCACACAAGGATTATAAATATAAAATTATAAAGAAAGATACTGAGGAAGCAACTTTTGAAAAGATTTTGTGGCATTTACACTGATACAACATTTCTTGTCTAGATTGTGAGCAGAAGCAATTTCAAAAGTCAAATAAATACGTATATTACATTATTAAAAAAATCAAATATAAATCAAAGGGCATTATCTTCAGGCAGTACAAGGTACTATTGAAATCACATGTGAAGCACTTTGTGTAATTCTGATCACTACCCTACAATAAGTCAAAAGGCAATAGAATATATGCAGAAATGAGTAACCAAGTGCACCCCAGGATTAAACGGCATAGCCTCCTCTGATAGGCTCAGGGAATTAAACCTCTTTAGTCCTGATCAGAGAAAGCCCCATGGGGACCTAAACCAGACCTTTAAAATTCTCAAACATTAAAAAAAAAACTGATCCAACAGATTTTAGCTACTAAATTGTGTAGTCAAGGACAATCAGTAAAATTAAGGAGAAGGACATGCAAGACAGAATCCAGGAACTGCTTCCTCATATGCAGTGTCATGGGAATCAGGTAAACACTACCAAGTCATCTAGTTTAATCAGAAACCTAAAAAACTTTTAAACTATAATGATGAGATATTAGGATACCTAAGATATTAGCTAACCAAACAAGCTTGCTGAAATGAATGGTCAAATTTATCAAACTTTTTATTGTTTGCTTCTTTCGAATCTCATACTTCAAATGCTTAATTCCAGAACGCAAAAAAAACTAATCTTCTGCCATAATACACTCTAAATCTATATGATGCTAGATCAGATCACACAAACTTAAAATATAGATGGAGTAAATTTTGTGAGACCTTTATTCCAGTTAAGGAATGCTTTAACCATTTGAAAGTCACAATAACTTCATATAAAATTGAAACATTGAACATTTAGACTCACATTCAGCCTTTCCTAAGCAAATAATATGTATATTGAAGACATTATCCTTAAGCTTTATAGGAGGCTATGCTTAAGCTTTATAATGCAAGTTGGGAAAAGATTAGTTTCCCCATTGTTTCTTTCAGGCTAGTTGTTATCCTAAACAAAATTTATCAATCTGAAATATTATTAGCACACATATACTTTTGAAATCTACACATTCATCAAACTACCCATTACTTATTAATCAAAAGTGCTTCATCGTGCTCAGAAATATGGTGAACCAGGGCCTCTGATGACTATGTCTTTATACAGTGTTGCAGTCTTATGAAAAGACATAACCTAAGTAATTAAGATAAAATCAAAGTTATGCACTAAAAATGCCCCAAAGCAAGAAAACTCTTTAAAAAATCTCATTAAGCTTTTATGCTTGTATTTTGTGCAGTCATCTGCAAAGTTCTCACTCAGAGGCTCCACCAAATAATTATAGAATTCAAATTAATGCCAAAAATCTAATCTTGCATTCAAGAGATACAGTTTGAAAACTATTTTTGCTCAGCCCTGATTGCAGTTGGCTAATATTGGTTTCACTTTACCCTTTATCAAATTAATGACAATTGATTCTAGCATCAGTTAAATACACTGGTTTGTTTCCTTATAGAATATTCTGTAACCTGGAGTGTCTGCACTTTTCCCGTTATTTATTAAATCTGACTGAGAGTTGTATATGTGTGTGTGCAAGTATTCTGTGAAACTGAATGGTGCCAGAAAGTGGGAATAAAAATCTACAAAAAGTACCCTTAGCCTGCCACCTCCAGATGCATTTTAGATGCTTTCCTCAAGTTTTTATATGGGTGTCCTCCAGCGGTGCAAGTTTCTATTACATTAAAAAACAAAAATTAATTAAACAACACTTACCAAACTTTTTATGATTATCTTATTCTCTAGAGAGTCAGTGCTTCACTCCCTAACTCAAACCCACTGGCAGCACTACAACAGAATTTAACAGTAGCCATTCTCTTCTCTGCCTACTTTTAAATTCCCCATTTCTCTTTATAAGCGCAATGTAAATAATTAGATTCATATCACTAGGCTATCATAACAGTCGCTTAAGCTGCTCCTGTGTTCTGCCTACATAGCATTAAATCATTCCCATGGCTGCTAGGTTACTTATAAAGGCAAGCAGGGACAAGATAAACCATATGTTTTACTGCAATGCATAATAATTAAAGATTAAGCATGTACAGAAGACAAAAGTACTAGTGGTCAGGGAACAACCAGACTAATCTTTGCAAAATTCATGTAAATGAAGACCACGGTTGTGGAACAAACCTATTAAATAAACCAAACACCTAACCAAACGGACATCCATACTTAACTGTAATGCAATATGACTTATAGGAGCCGCACAAGCTCAGGTTCCTCTGTCCCTTGCACATGGCCATTGGCAACCTGTTGCTCTTTGTTACTGAAAATAGTATAGTTCCAACCAGAAACAAAGATCCAAGAATAATACACAACACTTACAGATCTTTCACAAAGGTCTAGCCAAATCTATTTTGTATGATAAATAAACACTGCAGGAACTGTATTTTACTAAACACTAACTGATCAAACAGTGATGAAATAATCACCACTTACACACCAAAAATGCTTTTGGCTTGTCTAATGAAAGAGTTGATAAATACAAGTGATGCAAAGCTGCTCTAACATACAAAATACTTGCAAGGGATTCTCAAAATGGGTGTAAAATATCAGTTAGGGCTTGATCAGGTAAGAGACTATTGTAGTACACCTAAAAAGCACTGTATGATACCCTGTTTTACTATAAACGAAAGGCAGAATTAATAGCTTTAAGGTTTACTACATTGCAAGAACTATACAATATATACTACAATAAGTGCAAGACATCAAATAGGTTCAAAAAGGCTGAGGTAGGAAATTTAATGGAGGTCACAAGGGTCTAATGAAAAGTCTTACTTCTGACCTAAAGTATGCAGAGAATTATCTTTCTTAAAATGAGTATAGCAAAAGACATCACAGAGAGTAAACGGTGGAAGATCTTGGAAAAGCTGGAATTTCAATAATCCATAAAATACAGTGGTACCTTGGTATACATCCGCTTTGGAATAAGTCCAACTTGGTATACGTCCTGTTTCGACGCAAAAAATTTTGCTTGGTATACGACCTTTGTTTGGATTACGACTCACATGCTACCCTTGTTTACCTCTCTCGACACAAAGCCACGACTGCCCACGAGTGTCAGTGCGCCAGTTGCTAGCATTCAGTGAACAACCCGCGCTATAAGTCTCTGTGAATTTTCATGTGTGTGGTATAGCATTTCCACAGCTCCTGTCAAAGGCCAGTTTTAAAATAAATAATCACCGCCTTCGCGGCTTGGTGAGGGAGCGTGGTGGCTCTGCAAGTGGATAGTATTGGGCTGAAGCAGTTCTCAGGGCGATTCGCGATGTGGGCGTTTCTCACCTAAGTGCACAGGTAACAGACCATCCGCATTCGTGATTGTTCCTGGGGCTGCTGATTTCAGCTGCCATGTCCTCTTGATAAACAGAAGCGCGAGGCAGCTAAAAGGGGCGGAAAAAGAAAGAAAGAAAGAAAGAAAGAAAGAAAGAAAGAAAGAAAGAAAGAAAGAAAGAAAGAAAGAAAGAACAGACGGACGGACGGATGGACAGGAGGGAGGTTGCAGGAGAAAGGAGGAAGCAGGAGAGAGAGAGAGAGAGCGAGCACAGAGGCAGGCTTACATTGCAGCTGAACAGGGAGCCTAGGTGTTGGGCCGACACCCGGGGAATAGTAGTAGTGGTCTCTCCCGCTGAATGATCATGGAGCGGGATTGACTGGAAGGAGGTCGCTGTGGATCCCAAGTCGCTGTCAGGAGAAGCCTACTGGAGCCAGGGATCGGAGAGATGAACTGAACAGCTGAAGTAGGCAGAGTGAAGGTCAGCTGCAAGTAGGGTGACTCCCCTGTTGAGAAGCCCAGAAGGGGGAAGCAGGGGGGCTGTCAGGTTAAAATGCACCGGGCTTCTTGTTGTTTTGTTTTTTTTTTTTTAAAGAATGCTTTTTGCTATATTTTAACCTCGTTGTTTTTCAGAAGACTTTTTTTCTATTGTTTTTAACCTCCACATTTCACCTCTGATTTTATGGATTTATTTATTGGAACTTTGGACACTGCACTTTAATTTGAACACCTTGATTTGTTGTTTTAATAAAAGCACTTTGCACTTTTTCAACATCCCGTGCTTTGTTGTGCATCATGGCTAAGCTCATCAGTAACATTACCGACGGTGTAGGGTTCAAGGGCTCCCGGACAGCAGATGGGAGCATACAGCAAACCCGCATCGTCACAACGTGATTTTGTGTTTTTTCACGTAAATTTGAATTGATTGTTGAAAAGTATGACGGTGGCATGCGTATCCGGGACATGGTTGCTGAATACCGTATGCTGAGAACGACAGTATCTATGATTGTGAAAAACAAAGACGTTATTAAAAAGTAAAGTGAGGTTAAATTTTCATTTATTTCATCTAATTGCTTTTGTATTTATGTAATTTAGTATTAAGCAGTGTTTAAATTTTATACAACCCCATCAATGTATAATATGCCAATAATAGGATTTTTTTTTTCATGGGAACGGATTAATCATTTTTCCATTATTTCTTATGGGAAAAATTTGTTTGGTATAGGTCCTGTTTGGTATACGTCCAAGGACCTGGAACGGATTAAGGATGTATACCGAGGTACCACTGTATATTGTAAGGAAGGTTTGGCAAGGTTGCCTTTTATTTTTTTTATTTTCACTTCACCTTTCTCTTCTTTTTTTCATTTTAAACTCATGTGATCTTACCTGTTTAGCCACTCACAGTTAGTCTTGCTTTTCACATTAATATTCATAGTTTCTTTTTCTATTGAGTTAAAATTCTTCCCTTCACTTTACACTTTTGACAATTCAATTGACTGGGTCCACTCACCCTGGGTAGATTCCAAGTCACAAGCAGACTCACAAAACATAATCACAAAGAGGAGTTTGCACAATACGTTGGTGAGCTCTGTAAGCCGTGCTGTTTCTTTGAAGGACAGGTGTGGGGCAGACTGACTGGCACGATTACGCCTGATCTCATCCTGCATCAAAACGGTGCCATCTTTTACCTTTACATCTGGTGCAGCTGCGTTGTTCTTATATGTGAGTGGACATTTCTTGCAGGGAGGGCTTCTGTTCTCTTTCTCCGATCTAAGTTCACCTCAATTATAGATCGTCTTTATTTGAAAACAGCAGTGTCAGATCTGGGCGAGTGTGAATGTGACTGAGAGAATAAAACTGAATAAAAAAAATGCTTACCTTTACAAGTACCATACATTTTCACCGGAAGTTACAGACTCAAACCAAATGTTTTTATTGTATAATATTAACAATAAGAGCAGCTCACTACTCAAAATGTTTATTTTGGGACACGTGAAGACTGGAACCCGTGACCTTTTGAATAGGAGTCAGCAGTTTTTACCGCTGCACTACCAAAGATGTCACAACAACAAGCCACACTAACCCGATTTCTTTTTCTTCGGTTATAGTCTTGAACAAAAGCGCACTTGTTCTGTTATATTTGTACCTTTTGTGAAAGTGCTTATTCAATATTTGGACTTCAGTATTCACACATTATACACTTCATGTCAAAAGTCTGTCGTTAGTACTAAAACAGGAAAAAAGTTTGTCTTTTAGGTATGCGTTCAACATTTGTTGCATTTCCTGTTATCCTGCACTTACATAATAGATCTTTGTAGACACGGAACACACTTGGAATGCATGTGTTCCAAATAATGATATATTTTTTAGCTTATATGGCTCTAGGTACCTAACTCCCTGATAAACAAGGCTTCAATTGGGGGAGGTTTTTTCTGTTTTCTGCGGCAGTGTGGGGGTGGTATAGCAGGCTGTTTGCTGCCTGTGCTTATCAACACATTTACAAGACAAAAGACGCTGAATGGAGAGGTGCGAGCGGATTTAAGGTGGGCCATATTTATGAGTTTTTTCCGTAAACTTTGGTAATTCTAGAGTTAAAACATGAACCATTAGCAACAGAAAAAGTGTTGTCATTACCCTTGTGCAAGGCTGAGCATGATTGTATTCTTTTCTGAAACTTTTGCCATATGTAACAGCAGGCTAGGTATGCAGGTATGCTACAATTAACTTTACTGTCATCTCACGTTTGTGACAGATGCAGACTAACTTTCACCATCAGTAATGATAACTGACAAAAAAGCCATGTTTTTATCAAATGCTTCATCTCCATGATGCCTGATCTCAGAGTCAGTAAATGATTAGCAATTATTCCTCCTTAATACAAATGCTTCCTTACAAGCCTCAGCATGACATCCAGCCTCCAATTCTAAAAAATATAAATTGAAGTTATGCAAAATCGACTGACTGGAATTTGCCAAATGCTGTTTTCTTTATATGTATACTAGCAAAATACCCGCGCTTCGCAGCGGAGAAGTAGTGTGTTAAAGAAGCAATGAAAAAGAAAAGGAAACATTTTGAAAATAACGTAACATGATTGTCAATGTAATTGTTTGTCACTGTTGTAAGTGATGAGTGTTGCTATCATATATATATATATATATATTTACACACACACACATAAACATATATATATACATATCTATACATATACACATATATATACACACACACATATATACATACATATATATATATATCTACATATATACACATACATATACATACACACATACATACACACACATATACACAAACAAATACATATATATATACATACACACACACATATATAAACATATATATACATATACATACATATCTACATATATACACACACAGCTATTTCGTATCAGTGCAAGACGCTGCTTGTTAAAACGGATAACTCCCGCTCTTACGTGCAAGTCTGCGTGGATATTATGAACTATCGTATTTGTTCAAGTTCTATTTAAATTTCAAATAGAAGGAATTTATTTAGTCGACAGAAATATCTTTGGTAGGAATGGTAAAAACAGACAGGAATATTATTCCTGAATAAATCAACTCAAACCTTAAACAACTTATAATATTTTGCTCTCCATAAAAATATATCCTGTCTAAATTATACAAGTTAGAAATAAAGTAAACGTTAAAAGAACAAACATTCAAATTTCTTTACTCTTATGTAATTTTATATGAAAAATAAACTTAGATTTTAAATATCCCAAAAGATTTTGCTCTCCATAAAAATATATCCTGTCAAAATTATACAAATTCAAATATGAACATGCTGCATAACAAAATCTGGAAATATAAATAAAATGTGTTCCTTTCAGCAATAACAAATCAAATCATTCAGTTGTCTTTGCTCATATGTCATTTTAGAGCTGGACGCCTGGCATCTTTTTTTGGCCACAAGTTCGTTTATGTTTGGTGTGAGGTTCTGTGTTGTGGAGATTCTCAGGATGTACTGCAGGTGCTCATCAGTGAGGCGACTCCTGTGTGCTGTTTTGTTAGTCTTTATCACTGAGAAGAGCTTCTCACACAGATATGTGCTACCAAACATGCACAAGGTTCGAGCCGCATGTAGACGGACTTTTTTTGTTCTTCAAAGTCACCAAAGCGCCGTGCAAACTCAGTGCGCTCAGTTTATCAGCAAAGTGCGTATTTGGGAAAACCGTAGTGACGACTTGGTTCAACATTACTTGGCAACAGGGAAAGTGGGGCAAGTTGCACTGGTGCATTTGTGTCTCCCATAAAAGCAGCTTCACTTGAAATCACTTTGTGATTGTGCACGGGTAAAAACGTCCGCTGAAGTGTCAGATTCTTATTTAATTCTTCTGCTTTCTGTATCTTCTGCATTGCATTCAGGTCTTTCAGGTTATCTTGATGTTTTGTCTCATTGTGCCGTCTTAGATTAAATTCTGTAATTACACCCACATTAGCTCCACAAATGAGACACACGGGTTTACCGGCAATGTCAGTAAACATATACTCAGCCTCCCATCGGTTTTTAAAGGCTCTATGTTCAGAATCACCTTTTCTCTTCGGCATCGTGTGGGCTAGCTTCACAATAACTGTGCAAGTTATAAGCTAGACTTGATTAACGCGGTAAGTGTTCGGCAAGGCAGCTAGACTTGATTAACGCGGTAAGTGTTCGGCAAGGCAGCTGAAGCGCTGCATTATGGGATCTGTAGTTTATTGTGTTACCAGCGCTTCATATACCCGGGCCATTAATAACAATAATACAGTATATAAAATGATCTCGCGGGCCGGATATAATTACACGCCGGGCCGGATGTGGCCCGTGGCCCTTGAGTTTGACACATATGGACTAAATAGAACTTGAAAAGATATATTTTTTCGTACATCGAGCCCGCGTGCTATTGTGGTTTTGCCTGCATGCCTCAATAAGTCACCCTCCCCTCGCTCTTACTTTTTTACCGTTCATCTAATGAATACACTGAGTATGGCTTTACCAAAACAATCATTGATTGCGAATAAAGTATTCATTATTCGAGTATGTCCTGTGGTGGGTTGGCATCCTGCCCGGGATTGGATTCCTGCCTTGTGCCCTGTGTTGACTGGGATTGGCTCCAGCAGACCCCCGTGACCCTGTGTTTGGATTCAGCGGGTTGGAAAATGGATGGATGGATGGATTATTCGAGTATGTAGATCGGGGTATATATATACATATATATATACCCGCGTATCGCAGCGGAGACGTAGTGTGTTAAAGAAGCTATTAAAAAGATTCGTTTCTTACTGCATCAATAAACAGCTCGTCTTCTTCTTTATCTGAGACCTGACACACTGCATGCACGGGTTTTTTTTTTAACACTGTCTTCCTTTAGCGGGACATCCACTTTTTCCACCGTGTGCTTTGTTTCTGCAGTAGCTGCAGTTATGAATAATATGCTTGTATGTATCAGACGCTTCATATTTTTTTGCTGCCTTTTCAATTGTGTAATTCGGTTTTTGTTCAGCGCTCTTTGGAACTGTTGCTTTTTGTCTGTGCACTGCGTCAGTTCATGTGAGCCGCTCGGTGTACATGCATCGAAGTTTCCCAGCTGTGCTGGTGCCATGTCGTGCTATGTCCATGGCTGTATCTAATGTTACCTAAGTCCCGGCACTTAAAACTTTCTCTCGCAGTTTCGCTGAGTTTGTGCCAAACACCACCCTGACCATCTCATCTTCCTCTGCATAAGCACAGTCCTTCACCCGTGAATATTTACCCGTGGCAGTGTTTCTATTGGATTGCCGCTGACGGACGGCCTTATATGGGCAGGCACTAAATTACAAACGCTAGCGGCAGCCTGTCTATGAACTTAATTTAAAGTTTAGGTTTACATCGTGCTTTGTTTCCGAAGTAGCAGAACTCATGAATATGGTTGTATATGTCACTCGCTCGCTTCTTATTGTTTAGCTGCCTTCTCAATTATATAATGCATGTTTTCTTCAGCGCTTTTTGGGCCTCTTCCTGGTTTTCTACCTGCTGCGTGATTACGTGGGAGGCGTGATGATGTCACACGAAACTCCGCCCCCACGGGTTTCACGCTCATCTCCATTACAGTAAATGGAGAAAAACAGCTTCCAGTTATGACCATTACGCGTAGAATTTCGAAATGAAACCTGCCCAACTTTTGTAAGGAAGCTGTAAGGAATAAGCCTGCCAAATTTCAGCCTTCTACCTACACGGGAAGTTGGAGAATTAGTGATGAGTCAGTCAGTCAGTCAGTCAGTGAGTGAGTGAGTGAGGGCTTTGCCGTTTTTTAGTATAGATAAAGTATGATACCTGAACATCTACAGGCCATTTCTAGTGCTTTTTTAACTGTATTTTATTTTTAAAAACATTGATTTTGAGTTAGTTTTAAATGTGTTTCTTTCCTGCTTTGTGAAATCCTTTTGGACGATTTCTTCTGTGGAATGGTGCTAAATAAAATAAAGACTGATAAACTTTATGAATACAATGTAATACTTTCCCTTGTTTCTTCTTCTTTAATAGGAAGAACAAAAATGTTGGTCATACTATTTCCACCTACAAACGACAGGTGTGCTAGGTTAACCAACAACTCCAAACTAGCTTTGTTAGTGTGAGTGAGTATGCCCTGTGATGGAATGGCATTCCATCCAGGGTGTGCTTCTGCATTGTGCCCAGTGCTGCCAGGAAGACCACTAGGTAAAGTACATGCAATTCTGAACAATATAAGTAGTATATACTTGTGTATGTATATGACAATCAGAGAGAGACAACATTGACCAGCATATGCATTTTGTAAAGGTTTACAGTTAATAAAATTGGCAAATGCTGCACACTCTAAGAAAAAAAGTAACTGAATGAATTACAAATAAAACTAAATTTGAAACAGGATAATCTGAGTTTCTTGTGCCAGACAGTTCATGGATAATCCAGTTTTCAAAAAAACATGCAGGTTGCAGACCATTTGTACACATTAGACACTAACTTTTTATTAAACAGTTCCTGTCTGAAGTAATTGTTCTTTTGCTGTATGCCTTTCTTCTTGATTGTTCTGTACTATAAATAATTTAAAAAGTCAAGCTTTACATGAAAAATATATTTGAAAACCCAGAGAAAGAGAGAGACAGAGATAATATATCAAAACCATATAAAAAAATGATTTAATAGAAATATAAGTTACCCGGAGCACCATGGTCAAATATCCAGAGGCAATTTCTACCTTCAAGTTTTTTCACCTGGTTACTTAATCATTCCAGGATATTCATCACTGTTTTTGCAATGTGGAGGCTACAAGAAAAAACAGTTGAACATTAGTGTACAGTGCATGTCATCTTTTTCTATGTCTTTAAAAATATATGTTTATAGGGTCACATGGACAGAGTAATGTGAAATTCATACTTGCATGTGCTAATCAACATGCAACTCTAAGTTATACATGACTAAAACTCTTAAAAAAGCTGATGGTGAGATATTTTTCACTCCTTAAAAAAAGAAATATATTAATCAATTACATAACACTGCTTATTTAACATCAAACAATTAAGTACTAACAGTGATTATTTAGAGCAGGAATTTCACCATAGGATTGGGAGAATCATAAATGATATAATTTATTAAAGTGGGTAAATTACAATACTCTTTCCAGACCAAAAAAAAACAAAACAAAAACACATAAGAATTAAAACATTTTACTATTGTTAGCTGTACCCCAATTGTCTTGTGAGTAAAGTACTAAAATACATAATTTATGCATTTTTTGGGAGACCAACAATTTGAACAACCAACTATTAAGCTGCGAAAATTTTAAATTCTGGCATTTCACATTTGAATGAGTAAATTTGAAAGTGATAACAAGATGTACTGTTGGCTAATAAAACACAATAAAAGGTCCAGATTAGGGAATTAGTCTCTGTATTTAGCCTCGTAATCAACTAAATGTGGTTACAGATGCACCAATTTATTTCTTATAATCAGGGGTCACCTAGTGCCAGTGTCTCTTGCGGGAGCACCAGGCTCAAGGCAGGCACCTGTATATATCACAGCACACTACTTACTACTTAGGGGTGACATTTTTAAGCCATCAGTTAACCTGACCAGCACATTTCTGGGATGTGGAAGGATAACAAATACTTGTGCAAACTCTACACAGGCTATACTTACTTTAAACAAAGCTCATTACCTATATCTAGTGTATAACACTAAAAAATATAACTGCTCTGTATGTTTATTGAATAATAAAATTTACTAATCATTATTTCAAAACTTTGATGTCTCGGCTAATCTAATAAAGCAAATTTGATTTATGCAAACCTCTCTAATATCTAAAATTTAAAGGTGAAGTTGGAGGGGGGTTGTGGCTGCTAAAACAATGTAAACCCATACTAAAACAAACTACATATCAAATCATTGAAGCCAATTGAGTGGTACAGTAGCTTGTATAACATTTAATATTTGAAGACTAAAGGGAAAGCACAAATAGAACATATCAAAATGGTACAGGAGCTCCCAGGACGCAGACTTCCAACATGAGGACAATACAGCCTGCCCGTTGTATATCAGCAATATCAGAATATCAGCGACTTCACTTATAAAGCTTGAATACACACAAAATGAAGCTAAAATGTGCATATACAACATCCCACACAAACGTTGCAGATTTATAAAAAAAAAACTTGACGGGGGAACATGAATAGATTTATGGCAATTCTGACCTATGTGTACAGAACATTTTGGAGAAACTGGGAAATGATGACACTCTTGATCAAAGTAGGAAAATGCAGCCAACCAAGCTAAACGATGACTTGTGTGCATAAAAATTCACTCAATAAAACACTGAGCTGTTATAAGGTCATTGACATAACAAACAATATTACAACGCAAAGGTGATGAATATGATGTACAGACTTTAGTTCCTCTTTAAGAGTACCAATGCTACATACTATTACCACAGAATTTGTATGGTTTTTCATCAGTTTATACTGGCTACCTGTTGTTACTTATCTGGGAACTGGCCAATTGGTCAGAAATATTTTGGCTAAGCTTCACTCCATTAAACTTCACTTGTGCTGGAAGCCATTAACCAACTGGTGTAGCAGTAAGGCCAGTTTTTGTATGGTGTGGGTGCATATGCATAAAACATGTTTTTGCCAACCTAAAAAGGCAATTTGCAGCATTATTCAGCTCTCCTTATGTAAGCATATTGCAATAAGGGCATCTAACGAAAATGAAGCTGCTTTTGTTAACTGTAAGTAGTGACATTCCATTAACACATTTGTTGCTGGCAAATGTTGGGGCTCGGTGGCCTGGGTCGATTCATTTTATTTTCCAGCAAAGTAGCATTGGCAGACAAGACAGTAATGCACATGGTAAATGGCTTTGATGGTAAGGTAACTGGTTGAACCCTCAGTGTTTGATATGGTCGGTGCTATTCTATATTAACTGCAGTCACATAGACTGCCAGGTGATAATGGGTATCCACCCCTAGGACAAAGATATATGGCACCATAATGCCACTCATGATCTTGGGCTCTCATTTGAGAATACAACCAGAGAATACCACTCAATGAAGTTCTGCAGCATTGTGACTGCATATGTATGAGGCTGATTAGCATGCTCCATATATGGATGCTTTGGCGTGGCATTCGAGGTGTAGTCACATACACATATTTACAAGCTGATTAATTTAATAAAGGGTAAATAGTGTAGAAATGTGTGTCCACCATATTTTATAAATCTCTTTATTTTTTTGGAGAAAGCATTTTCCTGTTTTTTGGGTGTGCACAAATTTTCACACTGAAATCCACACAAAGATGTATAAATGAGGCCCTGGGATTTTGGGACTTGAAATTTTAATTAATTTGGCTATCCATAAAATTTTACTTTTTAGCAAGTATATTTAACCAGCCAATGTTTCCTATCTCACAATAACAAATGTCCAAAATCAGGCAAAATGACTTGTTAACAAACTTGATATTACACAACAGCTTTAAAAAAGAACTTTTATACAGTAAATGAGATGTTATAACTTGACATATTATCAACAATTCTATTTGATGTGGTACTGATATGTCTGAATGTCTAAATTTTTTTTTCATTAATGTAAGCAGTATTTATATTTTAATTACCAAATAGAAAATGTTAATAAATGTAGCTTGAGTATATTTTAAATCTTTAAATTCCATGATGATAATATTTCTTTAAAAAGCTAATCTGTAGTATGAGGGAAATACCCCTGTCAAATGAAATTTAGGCTTTGATGATAGCCACCTGTTTTCAGTAAAAAATAAAACTAACACCTGTAGATGCCATACGGCATCTGTTGCTACAGAAATCCCTTAGTTAGAAAAATGACTGTAGCTGTTCACACGACAATGGACAGTTTGCATAGCTTTAAGACAGGGCTGTCCAGTTAGCTTTGAGTAGGGGTTATTGTTATTAAAATAAAACCAGTTGAGAGGCCATTTTTATCATGAAAACAAACACACATAACTTGTCCCTGGTATTTTTAATTATGTTTTCAATTACAAAGGTTTTAACATCATCAGAAATTACATAAGGAGATTTAGTCTTTTCAGTCTGCTTATATTTATCACTTTCTCACATCCATTTCCTAATTTACCCCTTCACCTGTAAAGTGACTTTTTTTGAAAAGGGGAAATGGAAGTAATTCAAATAACATTTTTCATTCTAACAACAAAAGTGAAGTCAAGCCCATAAGTTGACAGTGTGATGCAGGTGCTGGCCAATGATGGGCGCTCGATTATTTGTCCTAATGTGTCTAATCATTTGTATACAATGAGCCAAAAATTGTTAAAATGAATTGCACAAGCCTTCTTGAATAACAGAATATTTCCTGACAAGCCTTGAATTTTGTCACAGTGAGCATCAAAGCAGGGGAAAAGCTTAAGTTGAAGTTAGGGTGGGTGGTCTTGAAATCACTGCAGAAGCTACTTTCTTTCTTCACTAATAAATTATTTTTGTACATTCAGCACACACTCACTTTCCCACAGCTGGAATAAATGTATTTCTCTCCAGTAACTGTTAGCTATTTTTCCCCAAATATTGACTCTTTTTGTTCCTTTTTTAATTTAGAAAAAGATATTTTGGCAATAAGACAAGACAGTTGAGCTAGCTATATGGATATAATGCATGTGAGACAAGAGAGCAAAACAGCTCTTGGCAGCCTGCATCAGCTCATTTACATTATTACTTTTTCAGTGACTAATTATTTGCTGATAAGGTAGGGCAAACTGTAATAACAGCTATTTTATAAATATGGTGTTTTTCTTTTAATTCATTACCATTAATCAATCAATCAATGCTCCAGTAAAAATCTTGGACCACTAATTGAACAGAGAAACACTGATACTTCTTGTAATCATGTACTTTGAAAAAAGAGAGCTCTATGTAACGTTAAGTATTGCATTTACAAACACTTTTAAAATATGTGATCTGATCCATTTTTGTCAGGCTAAGACCTGGTTACAGAAGGTACCATGCAGAATTGTGTGTTAAGGTATGAGGATTTCCAGGTGTAAATTTCCCATTTCAAAAGTGCCAAAGCTATATTCCCATTCCCATTGTATACTAGTTCTCAGCTTATTGGGCTCTTATTTATGCCAGTCCTCTTGTTTTAGCAGTTCAGTGCAGCACATTTGGTGGAAGATATGAGCCAAGTGTACACAAGACTTGCGGACTGATGCCAGCCACTTACCATCTCTGGATGGGATAGAACTGTAAGTGAGAACCCAACCTGAACCAACAACTTTAATCAAAACATTTTCTTTTACAATTTATAGATGTACACATATGTTCATAATACATCATTTGAACCCAGAAATCACTGCTTTTACAGATAGTTGCATCCATCCATCCATTATCCAACCTGCTATATCCAAAACTACAGGGTAACGGGGGGTCTGCTGGAACCAATCCCAGCCAACACAGGGCGCAAAGCCAGAAACAAACCCCGGGCAGGGCGCCAGCCACCCGCAGACAGATAGTTGCAATTTATTAAATTGATTTTTATGTATCTTTGCTTTTATAAATAGCTGAAGTTTAATCAATTGATTTTTCTGTATCGCTCTTTAACCATTTGAGGCTCAGAGTACTCACACATTTATAACTACAAAGGTAAAACACTAAACTGTATAACATGTACATATACTATAGAACACAAAGAAAATCATTATGTTGAATAGCATTATGTCTGTTTATAAACCTTATATCTGATATGTCAGTTTGATTGTAAGGTGACATGAAATTCAAGACAGCATGGAAATGACTTGTGGTTGCACTATGCTGAAGAATGAGTCCTGTCCTCTACATTCCTCATGTGCGTGGAACAAGCAAGCATAGTTTTATTATTAAATCTGCATACATAGTTACAAATGGGTTGCAGAAATATCTGTGAATTGCTCAAATTAGACTACACATATAAATGCAGCTGGGCAGCATGGTGGCACAGTGATTAGTACTGATGCCTCACTGTGTTTCAATCCTAAATCTAGTACCAGTCTGAGTGGGCTTTCCTCCTCTTTTTCTGGCACACCTCAGATATATGTATGTATCATTGATTGACATTTCTGTATTGGCATGCACTTGGAAAGTATTGCCATATGCAAGTTTTCCTATCCTCCACTGACAACTGGTCATATCACAATTCTTACATTAACATTACTTTAAAATGCCATCATTTTACTTCTTAATAATGGACATTCACTTCTGTTGTAATGTTTAACATGGTATCATATATGTGTTTATGTATGTAAAGGTATGGTTCAGTAATTTACTGCTTTTACATTAAGTTATAAAGATGTGCAAGTGTTCTGAGATTATACTCAATAAAGACCACATTACAAAAGAAAACTGTGATTCATATTGCCAAGAAAGGCTGTGGCCTTCCATAACCTAGCACTGAATTTACTGTGTTTCAGGTTGTGTATGTATGTGATATATAATACTGTAATGTATATAACTCTGTACATAGACTGTTTTTGCTGAAATTTTGTGTAGCTGTTCTTGTTTGTATATAGCAGAATAAACAAAACACAGTATTTCCATCTGCTGCATACTGTATTTGTAAAAAAGTTGATGCTTTATAACAATCAGACAGGGAAATGTCTGGAGTGCTCAGAAAAACCCAGAGACACGATAAGAACATGCAAAATCCACATTTACCTAAACCAGGTATGGGATCTGAACCCTGAACACTGGATTTGTTCTATCCAACTATCTACAACCCACACATATGTAGAACATCAGATGGATCTTCTTGAGAAGTATTGTGCCATTGTGGAAATCTCCAGAAATGTATATAATGGAAAATGGAACAGATCTGTCCAAAAATAGGACCAAGTACACAAACTGTGTGTTGATGACAACAGTCAGTCAAACTTGGAGTTAATAAAATACATCCATCCATCCATTTTCCAACCCGCTGAATCCAAACACAGGGTCACGGGGGTCTGCTGGAGCCAATCCCAGCCAACACAGGGCACAAGGCAGGAACCAATCCCGGGCAGGGTGCCAACCCACTTTAATAAAATACAGAATCTTTAAATAGCTCACAGAGAAAAGGGCACAGTTTAACATTCTTTGAACTGTACCTCTCATTACAGCACACTCTTTTCTTTCTATATTATTGCACTATAGTGCACTTTGTAACTACAGAAAACAAGGCCAAAAACCAAAAAAAAATTTAAAAAAAAAACACACACACAACACATTTCAGAAAATTGTAAAAAGTTTTAATTTTCAGGAAAAGATGAGTTGTTTAAAATACAAAATTAAAAATAAAGTATCTTATTGAAAATATTGCAAAAGAATCATTATCACAGTAAGAATGAGGAGTAAAGAGTCTGACATACAGTAATTACTAAGTGAATTAAATACAAACTCTCTGCCAGACAGGAAGGAAATAAAAAGATGTCACCTAACACCTGCCAGAAAACTTTCATCCGGCAGTCACTTACCATGACCAATCTGCAGGATGACTGAAGAGCTGCAAATACTACAAACCTCTAAATGCTAAATATGATCAAAAAGTAATCCCAGCTCTCAAGATGAAGTTGCTTTTAACTATTTATGCCTGCATGTGTTTAGAGAATATATTAAATTCAAATTTACTACTACAATTACAAACACATCCATCAACTTCCTGAACCTGCTTTCATTTTCTGTCATTATTTGGTCTCTTTAATTTTTCTCCAGCTGTATTTTATTAGTTTGTTTTTTTTATAGGTGGAATCAAATTGTTTAGTTTTCTGTTTTAGAGTAGTTTTAGGAGACTTACTTATACTTCACATCTTAGTTCACCTCCATTTTCTAGTACTGTTTGTTATCTGTTAGCATGGCTGCTACCACAGGAAAACCAGAAATTGTGACGCATGATGTTACCAATGTAATAGTAAGAAAGGTCAGCATTAACATTTTCTGGTTGTTAAGAGTAGCTAGATTCAACAGCAAGAGTTAGTGGTGTGATTTGTTTTTTCATAATTCTTCTGTTGAAGAATTCTTTTGGATTAGCCTAATGGGCTTTCATCACTTTGATAGTTTGACAAATTATTGTTATATTCATATTAGGGCCATCCATCTCCTATTCCATGTTTCCTCTCTCTACTTTGCTACATGTTTTTCTAGACATATAGCTCATTTCAGAGTTGTAAGGACTACAGCATTATTACAAAACAGTGCTTGCCAAGATGGACTTAAGTTGATATGGCGATAATTTTGAACCAAAATGTGATATTTGATCAATCTCAATATATTCTCGAAAAACACATTAAAGACTGAAGACCGGCACCACATAGACATATACATTACATTTTCTATTCAGAGTCCAAATCCTCTCACATATTCTCACAATTATGAAAATTTTAGCAATGGACCAACCCTGCAACAATTTCATTAAAAACCTCAAAGAAACAACTCAAATAACATGCTTTTTCCATCCATTTTGTTTTTATCTTACCTCTACTTATTTTTGAGTTCCATTGTAGATATTGTGTTCAACACCTTGTCTGTCTTGCTGGCATCTGAGTCAGTCAGTAAGCAAAGCTCTCTTTCTGTTTTTGACTTTTATATAAGGAAAGACAATGCTTTTGATTCATTACCGCTCTAATCACAGATCATAACAGATGTGTATATTATACATACTGTACGTTTACAGATTTACATCATGTGTTATGGTTCCAAATTGTGCATTTGCTCATATGCACTGTTCATGTCTCTGTATGATGGGAGGGAGGGAATATATTGATTTTATAGAATTCAGCAGCATAGCAAGTACTGTATTTGCAATCAAATAACTCCATATTTTGAATCCAGTGTTCTTCACAGCCTCTTAAATCCTTTATTTGTCTATGGTATAGATAGATGATTTTCTCAGTTGGCACCAGTGAAAGACTTCACTTGAAATTTTGAGCAGGTGGTTGGATGAAGAAACAGCTGTGTTGCAAAACACCCTTTGCCCTCTTAACTTGTGCTCTCAAAATATTTGTACTTTAAAGTAGCTGTCAGACCACGGACACCAATCACTAATTCACACCAATAGCGACATGTTCACATAGCATATCCAGTCACTTCACGCTGATTCTGCTACTGAAACATTACAAGCAAGAATAAAAACAGCATCCTTCTTAATATTCTTTAATGTAAATTATTCATGTATCAGTTATGGTATTAAACTTCATTATTGTTCATTGGCCATTTTATTTTCATTTTCAGCTTGCAGTTTCATTTAGCAGGTGAATTGTGCTTTCCTATTACAACAATGAAAAATTCAACGTATAATGCATTTTGCACTAACATTTATAAATGCATTGTCCTGGGGCCTCATGTATTAACGGTGCGTACGCACAGAAATGTTGCGTAAGAATGTCTCCACGTTCAAATCGTGATGTATAAAACCTACACTTGGCGTAAAGCCACGCACATTTCCTCGGTATGTAATACCTTGTCGTACACAAGTTCTCCGTTCGGTTTTGCAGACTGGCGGCACCCAGCGTCAAAGCAGTGCTACTGCTCCTGTGTGGTTATCTTTTCCTTTCCTGACGCGGCTTTATAAATACACTGAAATTAATCGCATATTGTTTATTAGTGTAATGCATCTGATTGTAATTAACCTGTAACAATATAATGGTCCAGGGAATAGCCATAGTATTCCAAATACCATAACTGCTTTAGCGTTGTTACTCTTATTGCACCTTCTTTTTCTTCTTCTTTCAGCTGCTCCCATTAGGAGTTGCCAGAGCGGATCATCTTTTTCCATATTACTCTCACTGCACCACTCGGAATATTTATATCACTGTATCTGAGTATCTGTGAATCACAGCAGCAGTTGATCGGTAAGAGAATTATTGGTATACAGCGTCAAGCACACGGCATCTCAGCCACGGTAAAACGTTTCAAAGCCTTTCCTGTACGGACCTCGCCGTTCAGAAACAGTTTCATCCCAAGAACTATAAACGCACTCAATCAATTGCTCCTTGTAGAACTATCTGTACTTATAAGTAGAACTACCTCACTGTAAACTTGAACTACAGTTATAATATTGCACAACCTGAGCCACTTTATAAAGCGCGTATCTACATATGATGACGGTATCATTTGTAAGATGAAATGCAGCAAAATATGTTTATTATATTATACAGATAAAACTTTAACTTCATTTAAATAATCTATATTCTTCACTGGGACTGGCGTGAAGGATAGAATAATTAAACACGTACTACGAAGATATTTCAATGTTCCTTAAACGTTTTGAAGAATCGGCGCTCTAAGCTTACAGATGGCTTAACGTCTATTACACAGCTGATTGTGTGGCGATCAGTTACTTGGAGAAAGAAAAGCAAGGACTACAGGGGCGGCCACGCCAATATATATTGGAATATAAAACAGAAAAAGAAAATAACACAGCTAAAAACGCAGCGGCAAATTTCGACAAAAGTTAAACGCTTGTTTAATGAGCACGAGGCAGCTATGCAGTGTCCGCAACGGATGTGGCCATCCACCGTGCATAAGATACCATATTGACATTGGCGGGCGAAGGGGCCACCGATTCTTTCTCTGCCCAGGACCACCACAAGCCTAGAGCCGCCCATGAGTACTGCTGCAATAAATAATTTCATCGATGGTCGCGCACAATAGCTGCGCTTTGAAACCCATGTTTAATAATGTGCTTTAACTCTTCTCATGAAAATGATATCGCGCATACATCTCAGTATTTTAGTTATTCAGACAGCTGTAATATCATGAATGTAATGGATTCTGTGTCCAGTCAGAGGAAGAGAGCCAGTTTAAGAAGCACTAGTGATTCACACACGTAGAGCACATAGAAGATCACATACAAAACAAAGTATTTAATGTGCTGCTTTAATTACGATGTGATTTGAGAAACTGGTTAATTAAATGATTTTAAGATGAAGTTTATGATGTTCTACTTTAATGACAAAATAAACTACATGATTAAAGTGGAAATTTCGAGACTGAAGTTGACATTTTGTGCTTTTTCCCCACTGTGTGCCTTTTTTTTCTCTGTACCCTAATAAGCTTTCATATGACACTCAGAAGGTGGGCTAAGACTCGCCTTTTCACTGCGACTTTGATATCTGACAACTTCTTTTTTATTTCCAGCACTGTGCGACTTTGTGAACTTGAGCTTTCAAGTTTCTCCAACACGCTATGTCACTCGATCAACTTCATTTTGTTGATTATACCACTGTATAAACCAACAAATAGTATGTTTTTTCTTTGCCTCCACTTGGTATTCGCTGAAATTCTTATATTTTCCCCCGTGCTTTTCCCATTGTCTTCTTACAGAAGGCTGAGCTTAAGGGCTATTTATATTGATTTGCATATTCAAAGAGGCGTAATTCTGGGAGGAATTGGGGTGGGACAGCACGCGCGTGCACGAGCGTTACTTTTCACGCTGACCGGGATTTATGTAGCGGAAGAACGCGGAAGTTGGAGTACGCACAGATTCCTGCATCTGGATTTTTCTGTGCGTAAGCACATTTTGGCTTTTGCTTATAGTGCAAATTCTACGCACGGCATTATGCATGAGGCCCCCTGGTGATCTCAATCTGATTAGGATTGAGGAAATCCAATATACATCCATAATAAGGTTCTGGGCAGGGGTTAGTAATAGCATAATAAATATTCAATTACTTAAAGTAATGTCAAATGTTCACAAGGAGGAGTTGCTTCACTGCTCATTATGATTAAAAGTTAAAGCTTCCACAAGAAATGAAGATGAAATACTTCATGGTAATAAAAATATATCCTGTTTGCTAAATATTTTCATCTAATACCCTAAACATTTAGCATATTACATTCCTGTCTATGTAGCCAAGATGTATTCTGATATTGCAAAATTAAACAGGGATTCAGGCATGTAGTTGGTTAACTAATTGGCTCAGTAATGACAGCTGTATTATTTGAAACTCGGTTTTCAATCTGACACAGGCTTTTGTGAAAGATAAATACATATTTGTATTTTTGAAAGAATTAAGAAAATCTTCAAACATTAAGTGAATTTGTTTTAAAGAACATGGCATTTCTTCTTTTTTTAATTTCTGCACACTGGGTATTTAGTAATAATTGCTGCATATACAGTACAACTCAGTGTCCAACCCACTTTATCTATTTCAAGGTTGCTGGGATCACAACCTATTTCAATAGCACTTGACAAGACACCAGGCCAGCTACACATTAAAAGACTGTTACTTTAGTCGATCCAATAGTAAAATAACCAGAACTCAGTTCTGGCCTCTGCAGCACAAACTTTATTAAATCCCAGAGTATGCACGTAGCCTACAGCTGCAAAGTACTTGCTTGTTTTAGAAAAGCAAGCACCATTAGAATTTTCCAAAATATTGGATCATCAAACTATATACTGAAAATATTTACACATTTCTCCCATTTTCCAACGGAAATTTGAAAGAAACATTATATATACTGTATACATCTCAAATCATCATAAAATTAATAGTGCGCATAGGCATTATTTCCAACACAGTAATAAATTGAAATAACAGGAGATAAAACATGCGAGATAAAAAGAGCATCCCATAAACATACATGCTGTCTGTGTGTACCAGCAATGTCCATGTATGCAAAGATGGCATTCTCATCTATCAGCAGATGTAAAAGGCATTCAAATTGCAATAGCATCATTTATTTTATAATACTTTCCAAAAAAAATGAAACTAAGTAAATAAAAATGAGAGATCATCTAAAATTTCATTTAAAAATCATGGTACCACTGAACCTCAAATGCTTTACCACGATAATCACCAGTAAACAATTCTCCATCCTGCTCCCATCTTAACTCGAAAATTCAAAACTCACTCACCCACCCAAACCTTCACTTACACAGGGAACAGTTTGGAATAACCTACTAACCAAACATGCATGTCTTTAGGAATGTGGGAGGAAAACTCACTAAGGCACGGGAAGAATATGCAAGCAAAGCCAACCAACGAGATTGATCTGTGGGTTCCTATACTACCTTGTATAAAGTGGAATTGATAAAGTATAAATAATATGTAAACAATTGAAGATTTAGAGAATAAAAATGTGATATTATTAGTCCTGCTTATTCGTTGTCAGGACCCACAGTGGACTGAGGCCTAGAATAGCAGATTCAACACAAGGCCGGAACCAATCCTAGATTGGACTTCCAGTGCCCTGCAGATCCCACTGATGCACATTCTTACAGTCACACTCATTGATAAATCTGAACCCTTGAATATGAAATTAACAGTTTAAGCATAGAAGTACCTTTTGTTTTTTATTTTCTCTAACAAATACCACATAAAACGGAAAAATAAATTAATTTTAATATTTCTGGATTTTGTCTTAGAAATTTAAAGACATGCATTTTTCATAAATTTCTTTCATTCTTTAATGTTATATGGAACCTTGTAAAGCACTCATTATAATTAGATTCAGGGATCTTATAAAGCTTTACTTGTGTGTCATTTACCAATTTTGATTACTGATAAATTAGAACAATTATAAGAATAAAGCAAAGTCATGATATCAGGATTAGGAATGGTACAATTCTAGTGCAATCATCCATTTCTAGAATTTCTTTTGACTTTGTTACTGGGGCAGGAATGTGGAGCCTTTCCAGACACAAGGCAAGAACCACACTTACACTAGTATACTTAAGTGCTCCTATATGCACGCCACTACATTATCTAATCCAGGGACAATATTTATTTGCCAAATAGCCTAAAGTCCTATGCATGTTTTCATAGTGGGAGAATGAACAGGGTTTTTCAGAGCAAACCCATTCTACGTATATTAAAAAAACATGAATATCAATCCCTGAAAATACAAAAGTAGGGATTGCTCCATTAGTACCACCAATTACTTGAAAAGCTCAAATATTTTAACACATACAGTATTATAGATAGGACATAGTAAATTCGTCATTAGATACGGGGGTCTTCCCAGACTGTCTTAAGACTGCTGTAGTTAAACCCCTTCTTAAGAAACATAATCTTGACCCCTCGGCCCTTGAAAATTTTAGACCCATCTCTAACCTGCCTTTCTTAAGCAAAGTTCTGGAGGAAGCAGTCATTATGCAGTTAAATGACCACCTAAATAAACATGCTATTCTTGATAAATTTCAGTCGGGTTTTAGAATAAATCACAGCACAGAAACTGCACTCGTTAAAGTAGTAAATGACTTGCGGGTGAATGCAGACAGAGGCCATATATCTGTTCTCATCCTCTTAGATCTGAGTGCTGCATTTGACACCATTGATCATAATATTCTTAGAAATCGCCTTAGTCAATGGGTGGGCCTCTCTGGCAGTGTCTTAAATTGGTTTGAATCCTACCTGACAGGGAGAAAATTTTTTGTTAGTTGTGGTAATTACAACTCAAAGACACATGATATCCGATTTGGTGTTCCACAAGGCTCTATCCTGGGTCCGCTGTTATTCTCAATCTACATGCTTCCGTTAGGTCAGATTATCTCAGGGCACAACGTGAGCTACCACAGCTATGCTGATGACACACAGCTGTATTTATAAGTAGCACCTGATGACCCCGATTCTGTTGATTCACTAACACAATGTCTGACTTGTATCTCAGAATGGATGAATAGTAACTTTCTCAAGTTAAATAAAGAGAAAACTGAAATCTTAGTGATTGGCAATAATGGATACAATGAGGCTATTAGAAATAAACTGGATACATTAGGATTAAAAGTCAAGACGGAGGTAAAAAGCTTAGGGGTAATTGTTGACTGTAATCTGAATTTTAAATCGCATATTAATCAGATCACTAGGACAGCATTTTTTCACTTAAGAAACATAAGTAAAGTTAGACCTCTTATATCACTGAAAGATGCTGAGAAATTAGTTCACGCGTTTGTTTTCAGTCGACTAGATTACTGTAACGCACTCCTCTCAGGACTACCCAAGAAAGACATAAATCGTTTGCAACTAGTGCAGAATGCAGCTGCTAGAATCCTAACTAGGAAAAGAAAATCCGAACACATTTCTCCAGTTCTGATGTCACTACACTGGTTACCTGTGTCATTCAGGATTGACTTTAAAATTCTGCTTATGGTTTATAAAGCCTTAAATAATCTCGCCCCTTCTTATATATCGGAGTGTCTGACACCTTATATTCCAAATCGTAACCTCAGATCCTCAAATGAGTGTCTCCTTAGAATTCCAAGAACAAAACTTAAAAGAAGTGGTGAGGCGGCCTTCTGCTGCTATGCACCTAAAATCTGGAATAGCCTGCCAATAGGAATTCGCCAGGCTGATACGGTGGAGCACTTTAAAACACTGCTGAAAACACATTACTTTAACATGGCCTTTCTATAACTTCAATTTAACTTAATTTAACTTAATCCTGATACTCTATATGTTCAATTTCCTCATAATAACTATTCAGGGTAGCTCTACAATCCGTACTGACCCCTACTCTCTTTTCTGTTTCTTTTTCCGGTTTCTTTGTGGTGGTGGCCTGCGCCACCTCCACCTACTCAAAGCTTCATGATGCTCCAACAATGATGGATGGACTAAAAGGCAGAATTCTACGTGACCATCATCATCAAGCCTTTCCGTGAGAACCCTAAATCCAAAGAGGACTGTTTCATTTATGTTAGGTAGAATGCCCAGTGGGGACTGGGCGGTCTCATGGTCTGGAATCCCTACAGATTTTATTTTTTTTTTCTCCAGCCATCTGGAGTTTTTATTTTTGTTTTTTCTGTCCCCCCTGGCCATTGGACCTTACTCTTATTCGATGTTAATTAATGCTGATTTATTTTGTTTTCATATTGTGTTTATTTTTCTATTCTTTATTATGTAAAGCACTTTGAGCTACTGTTTGTATGAATATGTGCTATATAAATAAATGTTGTTGTTGTTGTTGTTGACAGCAATGCAAATCAGTGGCTAGTATTGCCTGTATGGAGGTTATACATTCACGTCATATGTTTGTTTCTTTTCCACTCTACCCACATCTCGGAAACATTCAGGGCAGGATAACCTGCAACTGTAAAGTGAGCATGTGTGTCTCAGACTGGCATCCCAACCGAGATTGCCTCCCATCATGTGCCCTGTACTGCTGAGACAGGTATCTACTATCTACAGCCCTGAAACAGAGGAGTGGGTAGATGGGGATGGATGCATGGATGTTTAAGAGAAACCCATTAATCAGCTAAGCATCCTGAACTGCAAGATCTCTTTAACTTTATTTATTAAATACATTATTAAATGCATTAACAAAAAGGTACAATTATATCCAAAACATTGGATAAAAAATATTTCTGGTTTTGTAATAATTAAAAGAAGAGTTGAAAAACCAATATGCAGTAGCTACCTCCTATTCATCCAAACAATAAAAAACTTTTATTTATCATCTTTACAGTCATGGAAGAAAAAGACAAGTTTAGACATGCTTGCTCTATCAGCCAAGGAGTAGTCACTTTAACAACTCACTTCATGCAGTACCTCCTAGCATAATAGCGGCAGTTAGAAGAATGCCTTACCTATCTCTCCATCCATAAATCAATTTTGACAAAATAAATAGTTATTAAAAACACACAGGCATCGCTTCATGTGATTCTGAGTCTAAACAATTGTTTTTTTTTGTTTTTTTTTTTTTAATTTAAATCAAAGAAATTTGATTGTACAACAGCTAAAATGCAACTAACACAGCGAATGCACATAAAACAATTCTGGATTAATACATAGGCACAAGCAATAGCAAAGCCTGATCACTTATTTAAGGAAACAGCAGAACAAAGGCTGAAATAACATCAGTCAGTCATTTTCCAACCCGTAATATCCTAACACAGGGTCACGGGGGTCTGCTGGAGCCAATCCCAGCCCCGGTCTGGGTGCCAGCACACTACGGACAATTTAGGATCACCAATGCACCTAACCTGCATGTCTTTGGACTGTGGGAGGAAACCCACACAGACACGGAGAGAACATGCAAACTCCACACAGGGAGGACCCAGGAAGCGAACCCAGGTCTCCTAACTGCGAGGCAGCAGCAGCACTACCCACTGCACCACCGTGCCGCCCAGGCTGAAATAATAATAATTTTAAATTGGCAAGTTAGATTTCACAAAAGGTAGCTTTAAGACAAATCTAATAAAGGGAGTGATTTAGAAAATTGAAGAATCAGATGTTTGGAATTCTTGAAATTTAAATTAGTCAAACTAGTCTATTAAAAATTTTTCTTAAGTATTATTAACCAACTAATGTCTTCTCCATATACTGATGCAAAGCTAATTTTCACAAAGGCAAATGTCACAAACCAGACAAAATTGCTCCTGACAAACCTGGTTTAAAAAGTGTATTGTTAAAAAAAGACTTTGTAAATGAAAATATCCTGAACTACCTTGGTGTTCAGTAATTCATGATAATGAAATAATATTTACACTTATTTTTAGCATTGATTATGATCAGCATTAAATTTCAAATTACTGGTGAGAAAATCTCAGTGAATGTTAAGATAAATCAAGTAGTCGATGATGATCACACCATTCTTCATAAACCACATGCTGAGCTACCCGCATTATTGTGACATCAAATGGAACTCCCCTCTCTGTCAAACATGAAATTCAAGCCCTGAAACGGGAAATCATTGTTCAGAAAATTTTCATTATTTCCCCAAAGATAATGGTCTAAATTTGCAATAATTTGTAACAAATGTGATTATAACAAATGTATCTGAAAGCAGCTTATTGACATTCCAGCCTGTTATGTATAGGTATCCCTTAGTAAATTTCTAATTTGTGTGCATGACACATATAAATTCAGGTATCACTATTAATCTTAACAAATACCCTGTGATTCACAGTATAATGTTTAGTGTTTGCCTTTATACACATGAATATGATGAGATCAGACAGATTTTGTTTTTTCAACAGCACCCCCATTACATTTAATAATCTATGAGAAAGTAGTTAAAGAATGCACACTAAACATTAACGTTTTCTTCAAAAGACGACACATCAGGGTGGTGTTCAGCTCTGCTGTCTCACACCTCATGCTCCCTGTGTTTAAACCCCAACCCAATTACTGCTTGAATGGAGTTTACATGCTCTCCCCATGTCCGCATAAGCTATTCACCAGAGACTCAGGCTTTCTTCCCTCTTCTTAAAAGGAACAAGAATTTGATTAGGTAGTAACTTTTTTTATATTTAAAACTCCTGTTGTCCCTCTGATCATTTATTGGAATAAGCAGTCTTGATGGTAGATGATAATGAATTTTAAAGCACTAAAGTGTAATCTGTAAACTGTTTAAGATTTTTTTATGAAATATATCAGCTATACTAGACTCCAAGGGTCTTCTTTATAAAACTCTGCATGGATTTGAGAATGAAATTATATAATATACATTTATAATGTTCGCTTCCCAGGTGGGTCCTCCCTGCGTGGATTTTGCATGGTTTCCCCATGTCTGCATTAGTTTCCTCCGGGTACTCCAGTTTCCTCCCAAAGACATGCAGGTTAGTCCGTAGTGTGTGTGCAGGTGTGTGCACGTGCCCTGCCAGGAGTTGTTCCTGCCTTGCACCCTGTGTTGGCTGGGATTGGCTCCAGCAGACCCCTGTGACCCTGTGTTAGGATATAGTAGGATGGATGATGACTGACTGACATTTATAATTTGTAAACTCTGGCATATGCACATTTCTGCACAATTCACCTTTAAAAATTAGAATCTTCTTGTAAATGTGCAAAAATGAAAATGCCTCCAACCCCTCCTGTTTGCCACCCTGAATCAACCATACATGGAATTCATTAGCATCATCCATATATATGCAGTCACATTGTTGCAGTTCTTAACTGGCTGGTAGAGCAGTCTCCCACTTGATGTTTTCAGCAATCACCAACTGCATTTGAGGAGTTCAATGGCACTCTCCACATTGTACTAAAGCAACTATTCTCTGCACTGTGGGAGTCAGATAAAGGCATAAGGCAATAGCATCTGAGTGGGTAGCCACTATCACCTGGCACATGTAATGACACTATTACTGTTAGAATGAATAGTACAGGTCATACAAAAGACTGACAATACAGCCAGTCACATTGCCAACAAGCCAGTTATCACATACAATACAATAAGCAAACTGCCTGCCAAAACTACTTTGCCCCATAATAAATGAATCAGGGGGTTAACCCAGGCTACCAAGTCATATTTGTCAGTTTCACCTTGGCATTAGAATGTATCTGTTTGTGGTTATAAATGTAAAGTAAATAAAGTAAATCTCACTAGGTGCCCTTATTGTAATATGACTGCTGTCAGATGCCATAATTACAATCATAATAGTAAAATCAGACACTGCTGCAATTTTATTATGTTGGTAGGTACAACCAAACCTTGCAGAAACTGAACATAGCACCCTGTCAGTCATTTATGGCTTCAAGCACAGTGAGCATGATGGATTGGGTAAGATATTCCTGACCTGCCAGTCAATTCCCTCTGGTAGGTGACTTTTCTCAGAAAGCCCACTGCTGTTAAAACCTGAAGATTTAAAGACATATAGCCAGATTTCAGGAAGTCTAAATTTCTAATGCCAGTGCCAACTGCACACATAGTTCCAAGACAAGGGCTCTTGAAAGTCTAAAACAGCTCATAAGCCAGACCAGTCCCTAAAAGCTGCCCTTAGTATACGACCATTTGCATAGTCTTCAAGCAGTGCCGAACAAGCCATACTGAGTCAAACCATTAGGCTATAGAGCATAATGTTTATAGCTTCTATAAGCAGGGAGTGAATTTCACTTCTGTTTTTACTGTGCTTTGGCTTTTTATCATTAGAAGTGACAACTGGTAGCTGATATAAAGTGACAAAAAACTACAGAATATATGTAGCATTAACCCTCTTAAAAGGGAACTAAATTAGAATTTGTACATTATATTTATTACTTTTGAAGTTTAATATGTTTGTCACATCACTATAACAAAAGCTCAGTGATATGAATTATTATATCTGCAAGTCTTCATTTCTGTTTTGACCTAATTTCTCGCTTCCTACAAAATGTGTATGCATGGGTCAGAGTTGCCCCATCAGCTTTCCCAACAAATTCTCTTTTATACTTTTGCATGGAAATGAAACACAGCAGGTGTGCCATCCACAAAATCAGCCACAATTATATGTCAAATGTAGTGATTCATGTACCACAAATAAGAGTGGTGGTAGCTCTCCTTCCATTGGGTAAACCACTGAGCACATTAAAAGGACAACGAGGGGAGGTTGGGAGCATACACCAATACAGCAACGTTGCCACACCCACCGCATGACGAACCACCTCAGCATCCCAAATTAGGACCTAAAGGCAGTCCTGCAGCAGGCGACACCTCAACACCACACTAGTTGAAATGGAATGGTGTGAGGTTTTTAAACAGCGGCTGGAGTGCCAACCCTGCACCCAATCCCTGAGTTTTCCTTGCAAGTTGGACAACCTGCTTGCAGAAGACTACCAGATTTCATAAACTGAGCCACAAGCCATAATATTTTGATATTTAGTGTATAATGTATTCATTTTGCTACATTTTTGCAAAACTAGTTGCTAGCTGTTAAGGCAGACTAATGATTATTCTTACCCTCACATTGGATCCTTGTATTTAATGCAAAAATCAAAACCACTTAATGCAGCTCAGAATTTGGTTTAGAGTCTATCCCTGCAACACAGGGCACAAGACTGTGCACTAGATCACCACAAGAATTACTAATACAAACCCTGAGGGCCAGTTAACCAGCCCCACATCTCTTTTGCAGATGTAGGTAGAAACATTATTATGGGAACAACTTCACAATCCCAAGGTTTTTGATCCAGACTTTGGAAAACTACTTATATGAAGCAGCAGCACAAAGCACCTGAAAAGTATTGTTGTCCTGTACTTAACATTACCAAATTAAATTGTCTTTTTTGTTTTATTAACTGCAGTAAGGCTGGTCCATCCCTGTCTGGGGCCCCTTTCAACATAAATACCAAAAAAGGGGGCAATGTCCTGATCAAAGATATGACAGAAGAAAAAGAATCTTTGGACGATTTTAACTTGGTCAATCAAGAACCCCGTTTATTGGGCATTTATCACATTTCACTATTGTACTGCTCAGATTTTCCAGCAGTATTGTTAAAATTAAATATGTTCATGCTTTACAAGTTATAATGAAATACATTAAGACTTTCCACTCAAATGGAAAACACCACTTGGATAAATAATGCACTACTGTACTCTCTGCCTGGAATATATTTAACAAGGATCCCACTAGATACTCTGAAGGAGGAAAAGATTTTAAAAAAAGGCAAAAAGACTATGAATGTTCTCACTACTTGCAACTCACATCGCAGCTCAGTGACGGATATTCTACCTAAACAACAAAACAAAAAAAAAAAAACCCTGGCATCGTGTTTGAGTTCATTACAGTTTTCAGGTACGCTACCATACATTTACACATTCGTTATACACAAACATGCAGTCACATGCAGTCACGGCCGCGCGCCTGCTACCACATTCGTCTACAAATACTTCACGCCCCCGCGCGCACACAATATTACCCATTTTATTTCGCTTTCGTCCGTTAAATTGCCTTAAGTCTTTTAATAGCATTTACTATGTTCAATATGCCCATCACTGTAACTCTCCCCTGTATACGGCACCCTCGTCATTTAGGGATTTTACTAGTTTCTAACCTTCAAAACTATTAATAATTACCTCAGTGCGCCTCAATTTTTGCTTTCAGTTCACAATCACATAAATTCATCCTCCGTTTCTTCCATTTGTGTTGTTCTTCGGCACTCCGTGGCCTCGAGCAGACGATCCATCCTTCCAACTCTTAAGAGGATTGTCTATCAGACTAGGAGGGAAGGTTGTGACGAAACGCGTCGCATCACCGCAATGCAGCGGTCTGTCCCCAGGGGCTATTTTTGTTTCTCCGACATCTCCACTACTCTGCAGGTGACGCACACACAACTTAAAACTATCTAAGCGATCACTTTGACCCAAGGACACAAGTACCGTGTCGCCGAATAGCCGTCTCACGTAGGGCACAAGATGTCCACGCGGGACCAGTCTTCTGTTAGGAGGCGGAGACCGCTTCAAAATCCTTCGAAGACAGCGCCGACCACCGCGTACTAGCGGGACTAGGGCTGGGCGAGCTGACGGCTGCGTGTGTACCCGTCTATGTTACTGCCGGGGAAGCGCGCGCGCGCTCGTGGAAACGTGTGCGCGGAGATGACGCCCTTAGAGACGAAATTTGCAGGATGCACTGTTAAGCTAAATTAGGCTAGGTTAGACAGACTGTTATCCCAGAGGAAAATTTGTTTGCGGCAGTAAAGTACAGAAAACAGAAGACGTTGTTACACAGATCCAATAGATAAACAAATGCACAATATTCAATAATCAATATTATTGGTTGAACACACAGCCAAGATTAGAACAAAGAATAATTTCTTTCAACAGTACACAAAACAATAATACAGAATTTAACATTTAGCAGCAACCCAGCAAGTAACAATTTAAAATGCATATAGCTCTAGGATTAAAAGAGATCTTAAACCTGCCGCTCTTTACCTTTGGAAACGTAAATCTGCACCGTGACATCAAGTCAAGTCAAGTTGCAGAGCATGCACTGGTACAGTGCGTTGCCGCACCCACTACACGACTAAACAACTCAGTAAACAAATCCCGGTTGGAAACCCCCCAGTCCCACCCTCCGGAAATTACCCTCTATCTGCCACAGCCTTGGCCAGCCACTCGGGTCCCCAACAGTGACGATCGTACGAGCCGGATCACTCTCGGGTAATCGCGCCACATGGCCGTGGTGCTGAAACTGACGCTCCCTCACAATGCAGGTAATGTGCCTCATTCGGGACTCCATGAGCAACCGCTCATTCAACAGAAAGTCAAACCAACAATACCCTAGGATTTTCCAGATATAATCCATGTCTCGCAACCATATAGACATGGATTTTTATATTTTTGCACCCGGGGGAGCAAATGCTAACATTATTCAAAGTTATTGTCTGTTTTTACGTGCAATTTTATTACTCTTTAATTTATTTTATTTTATTTTTTTTTTTTTTTTTGTATCAGTATACTGCTGCTGGATTATTTGAATTTCCCCTTGGGATTAATAAAGTATCTATCTAGCAAGACAGGAAGAACCAGGATTCGAAAGACTTGGACCTTCGTCCTTTTGCATAGATATCGGGAGCGCCACAAACCCCTTTCCAGTGACACCCTCCCCCCTTCCAATCCGTCAAATGATTTCATAGGAAGAGTCACCAGAGACATGAATGTCACTGCCAAGGTAAGTAAACCTCTCGAAAAGGTCGACACTCTCTCCTCAAACAGACACACATGCTGGTGGCTATACCCAAGAGGTCATTAAAGGCCTGGATATTGGGTTTTTATCCAGGACACTCGCAAGCCCAGACACTCAGACTCCTCACTCAGCATCGTAGGCAAAGTCAAGATCCGTGAATCTTTCTTCACCAACAGATGCCCCACAGCCGCTGGACCCCACGACCTTGTCCAACACCCAGTCCATACAAGCACTGAACAGAGTAAGATCAAGAACACACCCCTGACGAACCCCAGAATCAACTGGGGAAAATAGAGGTTCTGCCTCCACCCTTCACAGCACTCACAGTACCAGTGTAGAGGCCAGCCATGATACCCAGCAACCTCAAGGGGATCCCGCGAACCCTCAGGATCTCGATCAACTGAGTCGAACGCTATATGAAAATCGACAAAAGCTACAAAGAAACTCTGCCAATATTCCAGTGCCAGGATGCGGTCGATGGAAGACTTATTAGGCGTAAAAGCAGACTGTTCCGGTGAGCAAGTAATGACGGATCCTATTGAGGAAGAGCCTAGCCAAGGACCTTACCCGGCACCGAGAGCAGTGTTATCCCCCTATAGTTGCTGTAATCCAGGCGATCACCCTTTTCCAGATAGCAAGTCCCGTTTTCCAGTCAGTTGGGATGATGCCAGTCCGAGAGGACAGCCTTACCACCAGCCTGGAGTAGTTCACCCCGGATACCATCCCTCCAGCCCCAACCCCCGCTGGTTCACTATCTGTGCAATCCCAATGAGATTGGGTGGTTCACAGCTAATTGGAGGATCAGTCTCAAGAACCGTGGGCACAGAGCTATCCAACGTCCTAGCCGGAGGATCAGCTTTGACAGCAACAGAATTTAGAGAAATGAGGATGGCTACTGTCTGACAGAATTGAGTTGGCTTTCTTTCTAACCGTTTAATAATACATTACATCGTTAGACGTTTTCAATGAACCAATAATTTTATTGCTAATCTTTATGTTGTTAAGGTGGTTTATATTCTTATTGCTGTGGTTGTCAAACCAACAGATAAAGGTAAATGTGATAATGGATTAAAAAAAAACTTGTACATAAAATATTATGATTGTGTCCACTTTAAAAAAACAGTTGAGTTTCCCAAGAAAGTCGTGACTGCCCTTTTTGCAAATTTGCTTCGAATTAAAATCAAACTTTAGTTTGTTACCTATGATTTTCCCCAGATACTTGTAATGCTCTACCATCCCCACCGTCTCCTTTTTAATTAAAGCCGAGACAGTGGATGGTGGGGAACATCTGAAATCTACAACTCTCTCTTTTGTCTTAGAAATATTCAATTGTAAAAAGGAGTGATCACACCATTGTACGACTCGTTAATAGCTCCGCAGCGGTCTTCCTTATCTTTTAAATGAAAAGGTAACAAAAATTCGTGTGCAAGCGTTGAAGAGGGAACAATGCCGAGTTCGGTTACCACTCACCGAAGACATCGAGCTTGCCTCATTTAACAAGTAACTTGCCTTGAAGGGCTTAAATTGTTTAATATTAGCGTGTGTGTAAAAAGGTTGTTTTTGTTTATATATAACAAAAAAAGCAAAAAGTTCTAGGGTGTTTTCCGTAACTACGAAGGCTACAGTTTTTATCAGACATCGTAGTTGTTTGTTTAACTTAGCCTGTTATTTCGTAATACTTGGCTGACAGGTTTATCCACGATTTACAGAATTTAGATAAATGAATTTTGCTCAATAGGTACTTTTAACTAGTATGTTAAAATAATACTCTGATGTTACATTAGCATCGAAACAAATTTACCTTCTGTCACTGTGGCAGTCAACGTGTTAACTTTTTTGCTGCCGTGACAGTGCATTTCCCCATGAGATTAATAACGTACCTGCCTGCCTATCTATACAATATACCTGTCAGGTTTTGCACAAATAGATCATACTGTAGTCTTTGCATATTATGCTACAAGATGTGTGGTAGACCCAGAAGCAAGACCAACAGGTATTACTCCCGTTAAGTATTTGTCGTATCCTCATCATTTTTATTCTGAATTTTGAAATATCCTCAGTATGTTCTGCCGCAGCTTCTGGAGCATTCCCAGACACAGCCTACACTTCCCTCCAATTCCACGGTTCCGCTTGAATCTCGAGTGCTACCCTTAATGCATCGCTTTTATTTTGGCTCTGCACCTGGACTCGTTAACAAAGCGCGAAAATCTCGGGGAACACGCCCCCTTTCCTTCAAATTTGCTAATACAATCGTCAACTCGCAGCGGATTAAACTGCGTTCGCTCATTACAAGATGTTGCTGTTCTTATCACTGTCAAAACCGAAACCTTTTTTGCCTCAGTTACACGCTTAAATGACATTTATTCGGCACAAACTGAACTAGTTCAGTATTTGATGCCAATGGAAAGCAGTGGGTACCTCGATTACTCGCTGTTTGGTTTCTTGCGGAGTAGAATTTACAAGTCTATTTATTTTTTATTTATTTATTTTTCCTTTTTTTTAAATACAACACATAAACAAACAAACAAACAATGCCCATCTTTTACAATACTAACAAAAAAAAAGGATAAATTAATAAATACCAAAACTCAAAATATTACTTAACGAGACATCAATAAAATCCAGGTATGGAGTCCAGACTTGAAGAAAAGCTTCAGTAGACATATGAATAAGACAAGTTAAGGATTCTAAGGGAATCATTTCCTTAATAATCTTATGCCATCCTTTCAAAGATGGGGGTTTGTCACTGATCCAAGTTAACAATATATTTTTTTCTGGCAGCAAAGGCTAAAATATCAAATAAACGTCTGTTGAATTTTCTCCGCAGTTGTCCAACTGGGAGACCTAAAATCAATGATATTGGGTCCAACTGTAGCTCACATCCAAACATACGACTCATACAAACAACAACTTTCGACCAATAAGTTCTAATAACAGGACAATTCCATACTAAATGGGTATAATCTCCCACCTCCACCTTACATTTAACACATAATGGTGAATTGCTTGAGTCAAACTTACTTCTAAGAAGGGGTGTAATATGCAGTCTATGCACAATCCTAAATTGAATAGCTTTGGCACAATTACAAATGGAAATCTTATTTGCCTGACTCCAAACCAGTTTCCATTCCTCCTCTGTAATGGTCAATTGAAGCTCCTCCTCCCATAATCTTCTAAGCTCCTGGGTATTCACCACTTCATATAAACAAAGACGAACATAAAAAAATGAAATCTGCTTACATGATGGGGGATTCAACAAAATCTTCTCTATAACTGACATGGAGGAGTTACTAATAAGAGTAGTACTTTTAAAAATGTAATCCCTGATTTGAAGGAATCTAAAGAAATTAATTCTAGGAAGCCTATATTTTATAACCAAGTCTTCAAAAGACATTAAAGAACCTTCAACAAACAAATCACCAAGTCTATATATCTTGGCTATGAATTTAAGTTGACAAGCCAATTGGTATTTTCTGATGTTTGGCAAATCTAAGCCCCCTGAAGAACCAGAAAGCTGTAATTTAGAAAATTTTAGTCTAGGCTTCCTCTTATTCCATATAAATGAACTAAGCCATCCATTTAATTCCTTTATTCTTTTATTCGGCAATAAAATCGGTATCATCTGTAGTGGATAAAGAAGCCTAGGCATTACATTCATCTTGACTACAGCAATCCTCCCAAGCCAAGAAAGAGGAAGATCTGACCATCTGGTTAGGTCCTCCCAAATATTATCCAACAATGGGATAAAGTTAGCTTTAAACAATTGACAAATCATGGGGGTTATATTAATTCCTAAATATGTAAAACCAGATTCCGAAACCGTAAATGCAAAGGAAGACATATTAATCAGACTTGTACTTGGATTTCTTAAATGCAAAGCGACAGATTTAGAGAAATTTACTTTATACCCCGAAAATTCCCCGAATGAACTAATAATATCTACTAAACTTGGCACTGAAGTTTCAAAATTTGAAAGAAAAAGCAGAATATCATCGGCATAAAGGGAAATTTTATGCTCTTTAGCACCCACTGAGACACCAGAAATGGTTGCCTCCCCCCTAATCACCAATGCCAGTGGCTCTATCACTAGAGCAAAAAGCTGTTCTTATCACTGTCAGAACCGAAACCTTTTTTGCCTCAGTTACACGCTTAAATGACATTTATTCGACACAAACTGAACTAGTTCAGTATTTGATGCCAATGGAAAGCAGTGGGTACCTCGATTACTCGCTGTTTGGGTTCTTGCGGAGTAGAATTTACAAGTCTATTATTAGATGAGAGCCCTGCTTTCTGGAGGTTTGACCTGGAGGATGCGGCAAGGACTGACTCGTTTCTAAGGCTGGAGCAGTGTCTGAAGACCCACTCGTTTGAATTGACTGTAGACTCTCTGGAACTGGTTGACAAGCCCATTTTAAATAAAGCCCCATCTCCCATCCTTCAGCAAATTCTGAAAATAGATCCTCTTGTTAGTTTGAGTACATCATTTTCTGAATTTGTTGGTTATTTTAATTTAATATTGATTCACCATTTGGTATTGTAATAAAATATTTTATTTACAGTGCCTCTCCCATGCTGAACGTAATAATAAAATCTAAGAAGATATTTCCTACTTTCCTCTAGCCTGGTTTATCACCGTTCTGTTTCTTTGGAATTCACTCTTATGTTTGATAATGTAGTAACCCGGGGATAATGTAGTAACCCAGGTTGTAAATGAGGGAGGAATGGAATAAGCCACTTTACGCCTGCTGGTGAGTGACCATAAAATGGACCTTTGGCTTCTTCAGCGCCAGCTTCTCCAAGTCTGCTAAGGTGTGCTGTGGTTCCCAGCTGCTTTGATCCTTTTCTTGCTCATACATGCTGCCTGGCACTGCCTCACTCCACTTAGTTAGGGTCAGAGGCAACCCAAATGCCACTATTTCCTCTCCTTCCATGAGCTGGTCCAAAGCCAAGGTCTACATTTGAGATTCGTCAGCATCTACACATCAGGGCCGACGGACTTTAGCAGCCAGGAGATGCGTCAAAAGTGTTCTCTAAGTGTTGTGTCTGACGGTGATTGAGGAATTGCTTTTTTGCCAGTAACAAGGACCGTATCCCTCTTAGCTCTGGACTGAGGGGCACTACAATAATGTGACTTTGGGCAGGGGTACTACTTCAGAGAGCATTTCTGAGAAGGATGAAGATAAAACTTTTATTTCCAGATACATTCTCATTTTCTTATTCTTCAAAACAATGCAATGTAGGGGCTGCTCATGATTACATATTTCATGTGTCTATAATTTGGTATACTTAATTGTCACCTTTCCAACACTCTACAACATGAAATACTAGTAATCAACATTTTTTTAATAGGCTACAAAATCAGTTTAATACAAACATGCATATTTTCATCCAAGTAGTGGCCTGTTAGATTAGATTAGATAATTTTTTTATAATCCCAAGGGGAAATTCAGATGCATACAGTAGCAGAAACATAAAAGACAAGGATACAGACTCACAGGGCAAATAATACTACCAATTAATCAATCGATCAATAAGTAAATAAGTAAATTAAATACATACATGTATATTATGCATTTATTTCAAAGAGAATAAGTACATTGGGAGGAAGCACTACATTTCCTGATAGCAGTGTGAAGAAAAGACCCCCATGATGTAATGAGCCTATGTACTCCAAGAAAGTGCCTCCTGGAGAGGATTTTTCATGATGGCATCCAATTTTGCCACCATTCTTTTTCCCACAACAGCTTCCAGTGTGTCCAGGGTTAGCCTTGTGATGGATCAGGCTTTCCTGATATGTTTGTTCACGCCTTGTGCTTCTTTTGAGCTCAAGTTGCTTCCACAGGAGACTGCAACATAGAACACCACACTGCTAATATCAAGTTCTTACATGTGGGTAAGTAGAAATATGAAATTCAGTTATCCTGATCATGATTAGCCTATCCTATTTACCAGTGTAAATTGGGTTGTTTGGTTGGAGGTTATACATTATGTAAGATTTAAAGAGCTTTTTGCTTTGGTCTGGAAGAACAAAGAAAGTCTATAGTGGATAGTTGATATTCAATGATTTTAGAAGCAGTGTAAAACTCTATTGATAGGTTCACTCAATTCTTCATATTAAAATAATTTAATTTCATACACAATGAAACTAAAATTAGGCAAATGCACGTAAAAGCATAAAAAGACAAGCACAAAATCAGACAGAAGATGATACACCAAAGCAAAGAAGCAGTAAGCAAAGAATTCTGAGTAAACATAAGAACTAAACACAAAACAAGTACAAGATCAAAAACTGCAACAGATTGCAAAAGGGGCTTTGCAGAGCCTTTGACAAAGGCAGAATGCACTACAGTGGAGTGAAGAGCCTTGGTCAGACTACCTCTTTATTATTTATTTAACCTATCAGTTCCATCACAGCTGACACCTGGTTAATGTTACATGGCAATAGACATTGATAAGAGGAGGTAAGGTCAAGTTGCAGACAAAAAAAGCCAATTCTCGATACAGACCGAACAACTAATAAATAAATAGTTCAAACTGATGGGTAATTCACGTATGTACATACTGGAGCCTTTGGTCATAAGTCAAGCAGATGACTAACTTAAAGTTTGATTGTCCTGGGGTAAAATGGTCCCTGAGTGGGCAGGTAAAGCTCTGAATGCAGCCTTTTGAGGACCACTTATACTATTCACAGAATCAAATATAAATTGAAAGCCCACCAGCTGTTTAATCATAACTCTTTGATTTACTGTAAAGCATGCAAAATTATATTTCAGTCCATATATCTATAAATGTACACGTGAAATAAAAGAGGCAGAGTCAGCAAAAAGAGATGACAACCTGGTACTGTGGTACTTGAAAAAAGTTTAAAAATAAATTAAATGCAACGGTGCAAAACTATGGTGTTTGCTGTGATCAAAGCAAAAGTTCTTCAAAAAGAAAACAGCACTTCCTCAGACGCCGGTCCTAAAGTGAATGCCCACTTCCAGTAGTAAGCAAGGTTCTTGTAGTAGCCTTCTAGAACTGTTGCAGAGGAAGTGAGGTTACTTGTCTTCCAGCAGGTGTCCTTCTGTACTGTGGATGCAAGAAGAGGATGCACTAGACTTGAAGCAGAATTGTTTACCTGGGAGGAGCACTGAAAATGTCCCCTCTGTACAGTATATGGTTTAAATATATATCAAAAGCAAATGCAGAGAACAGATAAATGGTTGGGGTGCGACGGGTAACCCTGTTTAAATTCCAGTCAAAAATCAAGAAATAAAGGCAAAAAGTAAAGTCATGGTGCAAGATGAGATTTTAGCTTTAGTCTTTCATTTCAGAAATTGCCTGAATGGAGTTAAGGTGGAAGGGGAGGAGTTGGAGAGACGAGACAAGAAGTGACATCAGCTGACTTCCATTCCAGAAAAAAAACAAAATTTGCGTTACTTGGTTTGTCACATTAATTGCCTTACCTGTAGCCTTTTTATACGTACCCAAAACCATGTAATATGCCCCAAGCTCACATATATGACTATATCTACTGTATATATACAGTATATACATCACAGAAGTCAGCACTTCCACTGTCGCTGATGGTATTGCCTCTTTCTCCTCTCACAGCCTGGACAAAGCACCCACTAAGGGCAACTGACTCTGCCCCTTCTGGTGCCTCCACTTTAAAACCGAGGCGCTCCTGGCAAGGGTCGTCTTATTCTGGAGAGAGCATAAATGAAGAATAGAGTTTGCACCTGACTACTAACCAGTTTATTAGAACGCTGAATCCTCTTGTTTAGTCCTTATTTTTGCACTGCTTTTTGTTTATCATTATTCGATGTGCCATCAAGCACCTGTTTATTTTGGACATTGTAAATTTTAAAAGGGGTGACCTAGTGGGTGTCCCAATTAAATTGAATAAAATACTCTCTCAGGCACGTTACTGTTCTGCTGAGTTTGTGGAGACTAATTTAAATTGAACTCAAAAAGGGGGTTTGGTCAGCACTAGAACAGTGACTTGTCTGTATTTTTCCTCCACAGTCCAGAAGAAACTAACCTGGAAGAAGAACTTTCAACGCAACCTAACTCTGACTTGAATGAGAATTGTTATGATTTTTTTCTGAGAAACAGAAAGATGCTTATTAACCAAAAGAACTGCTCAGCATGGCAAAACAAGGAAAACTTTTAACAAAAACAAGAAGACAAAGTCCAATATTTGAATAGTTCAAAACCACTAAAATGGTTTTCTTATCCAATCATATGTTTTCTTAAATGTCTTCCCATTATTGTTTTAAAATTTATAGACAGTGCTGCATGCAGCTATCTTTTATACTTTGGGCACAAATATACCACTTGAATTGCATATTTTTGTGTAGTTTTCTTCTCTGAGTACAGGCTCGGAGCACTATAACAAGTTTAGAGGCAAAACACAAGCCACAGATTTTTGAAAAATGACAAACATTTTATTAGCTAACAACATTAAAAATAATCAACTATTGCCCTACTTACAACTTATTGATTGTTATTGTGGGCTCTGTAGGACATACTAAGTCCATTACTAGGTTGGTCTACTCTCACACCTTAAGATTAACACACATACAGATACACAAACACATATTAATCCTATAGACAAAATCTCAGGTGAAAGCTTAATTGTCAGTCACCCTGCAATATTCTACTTCCAGTAGAACCCCTTCACATTCATACATAGATATCCTAATTTAGACAATGTTAATGTCTACATGCATCACACAATATTCTACAGGAATCTCTACTTAAGAACTTACTATCACCAGCACTGACAAACATGCGGGCGTCATCGCGACACAATTAAAAGCACAACTGTTTTGGTTATGCCACTTACCAACCAAACAATATGCTCTGCTTTTACTGCAGTTGTCTTTCTTTTGAAGAGCAAACTCTAAACTTGATAACCTTATGAGCAAGTAATGTAGCAAACTCCTCAAACAGGTGTCTTAATTTTCAATGTATTACTTCAATCACTCTAGATGAAAGAACAAAGTATAGAAAAGCAAAGTGGTACTTATTAGCGAATAATAATAATACCAAATAGAACAAGATATAATAGAAAATAAAACTAGATTCTAGATATAGATATATATATTCTAGATACAATCTTTAGAAAAAGCTTACAAAAAGTGTCAAGGATTGGTAGTTGTCCTGACTTTGCAATCGGTGTTATTCATAAAATAATTGTTTTTGCTGACGTTCAGATGCAATGTTTACATGTGTCTCAGTTTCCTCTTCTAATGTTGGCTTCGACCTCTCCTGGTGTCCTTTTTGTTGTCACTGTTTTTGATCCATTGGACAAGACATATTTATGTTAAAATTCTACGTGGGGCTTTTCGGATATGTGATGTTACACACATTTGATTGGCTGGCTGTCCATACGATGGATGACTTTACTCAGCGGTTTTGAGTTTTTTACCCATCTCCTATTCCCAAATTATAAAATGATCAACACAGCCTGAGACATCATGTTTATTTCCTGGTCTTCAGTTAAAAAACCTCTTCTGCTTTGTATCCATTTCAATTATGTTGTAAATCATTGAACTAGATGTTTTAAGGAAAAAGATTACTGGTAAGATTCAGGAAGAGACGATACTTTGATGTTAATTGTCACTGTAAGTTTAGTTCACTTTGTCTGAGCAAAATATAACAAGAACATAAGCATCTGTTATTTAAAAATCGCAGATATGGCACCCCAGGACAATGATTAGTCAAAATAAAATAAAACTAAGCATGCCTAGTTTTTGCAGTTTCTACTTCTATTACTTAAACAGAATAATTTCACAACACCTAAAAATAAGAACAGCTTGACAGCAAATTGAAAATGGAGGAGCGGAAAACAAAAACTCCAGTCAAAAGCATCCCTAGAGAAAATAAGCTGAGGGATCCATAGTCAGTTATAACAACAACAACAACAACAACAACATTTATTTATATAGCACATTTCCATACAAATAATGTAGCTCAAAGTGCTTGACATGATGAAGAAAAGAGAAATAAAAGACAAAGTCAAAATTAAAATAAGACAACACTAATTAACATAGAATAAAAGTAAGGTCTGATGGCCAGGGAGGACAGAAAAAACAAAAAAAAAAAACAGACAGCTGGAGAGAAAAAATAAAATCTGCAGGGGTTCCAAACCATGAGACCACCCAGCCCCCTCTGGGCATTCTACCTAACATAAATAAAACAGTCCTCTTTGTATTTAGGGTTCTCATTGAAGGACTTGAGAATGATGGCCATGTAGACTTCTGGCTTTTAATCCATTAATGTATGAACATCATGGTGCTTTGATTAGGTGGTGGTGGCGCAGGTCACCACCACAGAAAACCAGGAAAAGAAACAGAAGAGAGAGTAGGGGTTAGTATGGATTTTAGAGCCACCATGAATAGTTATGATAATAAATTGAATATACAGAATATCAGGATTAAGTTAAAGTGAAGTTATGAGAAGGCCATGTTAAAGTAATGTGTTTTCAGCAGTTTTTTAAAGTGCTGCACCGTATTAGCCTGGCGAATTCCTATTGGCAGGCTATTTCAGATTTTAGGTACATAACAGCAGGCCGCCTCACCACTTCTTTTAAGTTTCGCTCTTGGAATTCTAAGCAGACACTCATTTGAGGATCTAAGGTTATGATTTGGAATACAGGGTGTCAGACATTCCAATATATAAGATGAAGCGAGATTATTTAAGGCTTTGTAAACCATAAGCAGTATTTTAAAGTTTGTTCTGAATGACATAGGTAACCAGTGTAGTGACATCAAAACTGGAGAAATGTGCTTGGATTTTCTTTTCCTAGTTAGGATTCTAGCAGCTGCATTTTGCACTAATTGCTTTTTTGGGTAGTCCTGAGAGGAGTGCGTTACAGTTATCTAGTCGACTGAAAACAAAAGCGTGAACTAATTTCTCAGCATCTTTCAATGATACAAGAGGTCTAACTTTTTCTATGTTTCTTAAGTGAAAAAATGCTGTCCTAGTGGTCTGACTAATATGTGATTTAAAATTCAGGTTACAGTCAACAGTTTTCCCTAAGTTCTTTACCTCGGTCTTGACTTTTAATCCTAATGCATGAAGTTTATTTCTAATAATCTCATTGTCTCCATTATTGCCATTCACTAAAATTTCTGTTTTCTCTTTATTTAGTTTGAGAAAATTACTATTCATCCAATTAGAAACACAATTAAGACATTGTGTTAGTGAAAAAACAGCGTCGGGGTCATCAGGTGCTATTGATAAATAAAGCTGCATGTCATCAGCATAGCTGTGGTAGCTCACGTTGTGCCCCGAAATAATCTGACCTAACGGAAGCATGTAGATTGAGAAGAGCAGCCGACCCAGGATAGAGCCTTGTGGAACACCATATAGGATATCATGTGTCTTTGAGTTGTAATTACCACAACTAACAAAGAATTTTCTACCTGCCAGGTAGGATTCAGACCAATTTAAGGCACTTACCAGAAAGGCCCACCCATTGACTAAGGCGATTAGAATGTTGTGATCAATGGTGTCAAATGTGGCACTCAGATCTAAGAGGATGAGAAGAGATAAATGGCCTCTGTCTGCATTTACCCGCAAGTCATTTACTACTTTAATGAGTGCAGTTTCTGTGCTGTGATGTGTTCTAAACCCTGACTGAAATTTATCAAGAATTCCATGTTTATTGAGGTGGTAACTTAACTGTATAATCACTGCCTTCTCTAGAATTTTACTTAAGAAAGGCAGGTTAGAAATGGGTCTAAAATGTTCAAAAGCAGAGGGGTCAAGATTATTTTTCTTGAGTAGGAGTTTAACTACAGCAGTCTTAAGACAGTCTGGGAAGACCCCCGTATCTAATGACATGTTTTCTATGTCAAGAATATTATCGATTAGCACGCCTGATACTTCTTTGAAAAAACTTGTTGGTATTGGAAAGTCATATAAGGCAAAGTCAGAGAAAAAGTTATATAATAGTCACAGTTCTGAAGACCTAGACTAACTGGTTGCAAACACCCTTCTGGCCATTGTAGAGTATTATATATATAGTCATATGAAAAAGTAAGTACACCCAATGCAAGGTATTTCTTTTTTAACTTATGTGGTCATATCAAGATTTCATCCTCATTTAAACATTATCTACAGGTGCTATAACAAACCTCATGGTACATGTAGACCACTGTGTAATTTAAATAAACATAAATGCAAATTTTGCATCTGGGAAAAGTAAGTACACTCCTACATTTATCACTACCTCAAATACCTAAAATTAGAGTTAGGAGTACCAGATCAGGTGCAAATGATTAGAATTAGGGAGGATCTTGTCTGAAATTTAGACCTCAGACATGTGTGTGTTATCACCATGCCAAGACTGAAAGAGCTCTCTAAGGCTTTAGGGAGAAGGTTGTAGATGCCAATGAATCTGGGAAGGGATTAAAAAAAACAATTGCAAATCAGCTATTCCACTGTCCAGAAGATTATCTACAAGTAAAGAAGGTTTCAAACAACTGCCAACTTGTCCAAGCCAGGCTGCCCCAGAAAGTTCAGCCCAAAAACACAACACAAGATGCTGAAAAAAATCTTTGAGAAAACCCGAATTTCATTATATGGCATACAGGCAGTTCTTGCCATTGTTAATGTCAAAGTACATAAGTCTACCATTCGAAAGAGGCTGCACAAGTTAGATCTACATGGGAAAGTGTCAGGAAGAAATCTTTGCTTCCTAAAATGAACATCAGGGCAGGACATCTGGATGAATGTGCTCTGGACAGATAAGGCAAAGATGGAGTACCAAAAGACACGTTAACTGAAAACCAAAGATAGCATTTCACCAAAAGAGCCCACTACCAGCTGTAAAGGATGGTGGTGGAAATTTTACGATTTGGGGCTGTTTTTCTGCATCAGGACCTAGGCAGGTCATACATAGAATCTACTATGAATCTTTTAGTGTACTAGAGCATATTGTATTCAACCAAAAGTGAATCTTATAACATGAAAATGATGCTAAACATGTCAGTAAATCTACCAAGGAACGTCTGAATTCCATCAACATGCAGTGAGGGCATTTGAAATGGGATGTGCATGCAAAATACCCCTCAAAATTAAGGAATTCTATATGGAGGAGTGGAGAAAACTTTCTCCCAGTTGATATCAGTTTTAAAATAGTCTCTTCAATGGCGTTCACAATGAATGTTATGAAACT
>JANRMT010062791.1:121874735-121889956 GCA_026402145.1 Polypterus bichir lapradei
CATGAAGTTTATTTCTAATAATCTCATTGTCTCCATTATTGCCATTCACTAAAATTTCTGTTTTCTCTTTATTTAGCTTGAGAAAATTACTATTCATCCAATTAGAAACACAAGTAAGACATTGTGTTAGTGAAACAACAGCGTCGGGGTCATCAGGTGCTATTGATAAATAAAGATGCATGTCATCAGCATAGCTGTGGTAGCTCACGTTGTGCCCCGAGATAATCTGACCTAACGGAAGCATGTAGATTGAGAAGAGCAGCCGACCCAGGATAGAGCCTTGTGGAACACCATATAGGATATCATGTGTCTTTGAGTTGTAATTACCACAACTAACAAAGAATTTTCTACCTGCCAGGTAGGATTCAGACCAATTTAAGGCACTTACCAGAAAGGCCCAACCATTGACTAAGGCGATTAGAATGTTGTGATCAATGGTGTCAAATGTGGCACTCAGATCTAAGAGGATGAGAACAGATAAATGGCCTCTGTCTGCATTTACCCGCAAGTCATTTACTACTTTAACGAGTGCAGTTTCTGTGCTGTGATTTGTTCTAAACCCTGACTGAAATTTATCAAGAATTGCATGTTTATTGAGGTGGTAACTTAACTGTATAATCACTGCCTTCTCTAGAATTTTACTTAAGAAAGGCAGGTTAGAAATGGGTCTAAAATGTTCAAAAACAGAGGGGTCAAGATTATTTTTCTTGAGTAGAGGTTTAACTACAGCAGTCTTAAGACAGTCTGGGAAGACCCCCGTATCTAATGACATGTTTTCTATGTCAAGAATATTATCGATTAGCACGCCTGATACTTCTTTGAAAAAACTTGTTGGTATTGGAAAGTCATATAAGGCAAAGTCAGAGAAAAAGTTATATAATAGTCACAGTTCTGAAGACCTAGACTAACTGGTTGCAAACACCCTTCTGGCCATTGTACAGTATTATATATATAGTCATATGAAAAAGTAAGTACACCCAATGCAAGGTATTTCTTTTTTAACTTATGTGGTCATATCAAGATTTCATCCTCATTTAAACATTATCTACAGGTGCTATAACAAACCTCATGGTACATGTAGACCACTGTGTAATTTAAATAAACATAAATGCAAATTTTGCATCTGGGAAAAGTAAGTACACTCCTACATTTATCACTACCTCAAATACCTAAAATTAGAGTTAGGAGTACCAGATCAGGTGCAAATGATTAGAATTAGGGAGGATCTTGTCTGAAATTTAGACCTCAGACATGTGTGTGTTATCACCATGCCAAGACTGAAAGAGCTCTCTAAGGCTTTAGGGAGAAGGTTGTAGATGCCAATGAATCTGGGAAGGGATTTAAAAAAACAATTGGAAATCAGCCATTCCACTGTCCAGAAGATTATCTACAAGTAAAGAAGGTTTCAAACAACTGCCAACTTGTCCAAGCCAGGCTGCCCCAGAAAGTTCAGTCCAAAAACACAACACAAGATGCTGAAAAAAATCTTTGAGAAAACCCGAATTTCATTATATGGCATACAGGCAGTTCTTGCCATTGTTGATGTCAAAGTACATAAGTCTACCATTCGAAAGAGGCTGCACAAGTTAGATCTACATGGAAAAGTGTCAGGAAGAAATCTTTGCTTCCTAAAATGAACATCAGGGCAGGACATCTGGATGAATGTGCTCTGGACAGATAAGGCAAAGATGGAGTACCAAAAGACACGTTAACTGAAAACCAAAGATAGCATTTCACCAAAAGAGCCCACTACCAGCTGTAAAGGATGGTGGTGGAAATTTTACGATTTGGGGCTGTTTTTCTGCATCAGGACCTAGGCAGGTCATACATAGAATCTACTATGAATCTTTTAGTGTACTAGAGCATACTGTATTCAACCAAAAGTGAATCTTATAACATGAAAATGACGCTAAACATGTCAGTAAATCTACCAAGGAACGTCTGAATTCCATCAACATGCAGTGAGGGCATTTGAAATGGGATGTGCATGCAAAATACCCCTCAAAATTAAGGAATTCTATATGGAGGAGTGGAGAAAACTTTCTCCCAGTTGATATCAGTTTTAAAATAGTCTCTTCAATGGCGTTCACAATGAATGTTATGAAACTATACAGTTTAAAATTTTAAACTTTTAAAAAAACTCAAGTAATACTTTGTGTATGTGGAGTAGAGAAAGCTACAGAGAAGATAATGATAAGGCAGTATTAAAAATGAATTACCTTCTCCTACAGCTCCACTTTGTTTTGTTCAAGCTGCTGTTAGGCAGTCGCTAAGAAGGCCAATGGGAGTTTTGCAAGGCATAATATCATGAACACTTCCTAGATTGTCCAATTTTGTGATTAAACCTAAAATGCCTCACATTATGTTCTTTAATTCCTTAAAATCTGGTTACAGATTTTTTCCTGTCACTTTGACAATGATCTTCGGCTAATGTTTATGTGTCTTATGTGGCTTATGCCCCTACCAACAGGGTTACCATCTCTCTATTATAAAAAAAAATCCTGGGAAAGAAAGACGGGAGACGAGACGTGATCTTCACGTTAAGATCATGGAAGACACTTAAATGACCCCCGAGACGAAAGAGAATGGCCACGGAGCATCTCGCGGGGACCTTAAACATGAGACTTTGTGCCAAGAGATTGACCCAGGACCGTCTCGCGATGACGTAAAACATGAGATTCTTGCAAGACATGCCTCTACTTACAACCAATATCAAATAAAACCACGGGGCAGCAAAACACTCAGTCGTGTGAGTGTAAGGATTTGAGCACACACAGATCCAGGGCTCTCAGCGCATATAAAGCGTATATGGACAATACGTTATAAATGAAATGTCAACGACTAAGCAAAGAAGACAGCAGCGTGGAGAAAAGAGACTCAAAAGCGTTGGAGAGAAAAAAGAGCAAAAAAGAAAAAGAATAATCTAGGTGCAAATTCAGAATATAAGGAAAGTAATAATCAACCCGGAACAAGAGGAATTGAAAAAAAGCACGTCCAATCGGGCTCAGAATTAAAAGACAGAGAGTAAAAGACAAAGTAGAACTTCATAAACACGTTCACAAACGTTGACGCTATACACATGCAGAGCAGGTTAGAGATAATGAAAGCAGTGGAATTCGAAAGGCTCAAAAAAAAAAAAGCGACGCGATGCACATGTGGAGAAAGTTAAAGAATATGAAAGTAGGAAAATTAGAAAGTATAAAATAAAGAAAGTAAAGATTGCAGTAGTGCAAACAAACGGAAATTATTACTCGAAAAAGGGAAAATAATCACCACGGACCAGGTGTCATTGAAAAAAAAGCAGGACAAAGCGAGGTCAGAAATAAAAGACAGAGTAGAAAACAAAGTAAAATGTTATAAAGAGGTTAAAAAACAAGGGGGCCAAACACATGCAGAGCAGGTTAGAGATAATTAAAACTGGAATTCAAAAGACTCAAAAAAAACATAGGTACAAAACACAGATACAGAATATGAAAGCAGAAAAAAAATGACAGTGTCAAAACAAAAAAAGTAAACATCGCATTATATATATATAACTTTCTCTTTTCAATCCCATCTTGCTATTATTAAAATTAATTTTGTCTCATATTTTAACTTAACATTGTGAACATGAAGCACAAGTTAACATGTATGTCATTGAGCCTATGAAGACGCAATGTACAAGATAACTCATGCCTCAGTATACAGCCACTATAGAAGCAGCCAGCAGGATGGCAATCTCTGCTCTGGCATCTGTTACCTACTATAGTGCTGCCATCTAGTGAATAGCCATAGAATTTTGATTTTGGTGGCAACAGCTTGTGCAAAACTATTGATCTAAATACCCAATCCTTAGTTACACCATTGCCGATAAGGTATAAAGCAGCTAATGTTTTAAAAAGAGTAGATTTGTTGCAAGATTAATATTTTGATAATAATAACAATTGATTGATATGTAAACTGTAGGCTCGGGTACTGATGCAGATAGTTCCCAAAGTTGTTTCTTCATTACAAGGTGTCCGACTTGTCACAACTGTCAGGACATCACCAAATGGACATTCTGCCACATTCTGATGTAAACAGTCACCAATTACCAAATGTGTTGTGTGTGGCAACTCAAAGAAACAAGTTATATTTCTGGCATATGTGCTTCTAAGTCTGCACTTAGCATGGTGCCTTGCTTCTAGGATTCTCATTCAAATGCAGACTTTTAATCTTGTTGCTGATTAAAATAAAGTGATTAACAGTTTCTTTACATTTCTCATTAGACTTATGTACATTTTCAGAGATTTGAGTTATTGCTGATAATAAAACCGTTATTTATAATAATTGCATACACCTATACTGCAGTGCCCTAGTAATAAATGGTCCTGCAATCAATGTGTTAATTCCCTGTCCCCACTAAAAGTCAGAAGTTAGGTTGCTGTCTTAAGATTTTTTAGAGAATATTAAGAGACCACATCTGAAACGTTTTACTTTAAAATGCAACAGGCAGAGTGCTGGAGTGTATCTTCCAGATATAGAACTCTACCCAATGGGTATTCAGTCTGTGCTCTTTCACTTCCTGCTTTTGCCCTGCAACCTATTCTGCTTCACAGCTCCACAGGGCATCTAGTTTTACTTCCCAACTATGTTTGAAAGGCTTGTCGTCAATTACATTAAAATATCATGTTAAGAATCTTAATACTCAGTCCACAAGATGGCATTCTTGAACTCTTATCCTTTGCACTTTTCAATTTGTGGCAGAACTTGAGGGCTGGCTTACTTAGCAATCTGTTCAACAGCTTTGCCCTGATGACTTTTCAGTCTATACAACATTGCTTTAATCTTCACATTTCATCTTCTTTTTCTTCTAACTCTAGTCAGGGTTCAGGGCATGTGGCGTCTCTTAATCTGACTCATTTCCTTCTGACCCTCTTTACTTGCTGTTTCATTTCTTTTCGTCAGAGAAAAAGCCTGTCTCCACTCTGTAAAATGTAAATCATTCTACAGACCTCTCTGCCTATTTTGACTCTGGTTCATTAGCTTGTAATCCTCTCTGGGCACAATATGCAGTATTCATAAATATTAGATTTTGCTCATCACATTCTAACTATCAATCAACACAACCCAAACCCCTTTGTAGAGTTTACCCCTGTCCCTTTGATACCTAATTCTGATGAGTTTCCTCTGCTCAGTTTGTTCCTCTTGGTTTGTCAGGCACCTACATGTTCTGGATCTATCCAACTTCCCTGCTTTTCCCTTTGGGTATCAGTCTGTCACTTTCTATGTTTCTATGACCTTCTCCTTTTTGGACTTCTCTAAGCTCTCTCTCACTTCCCAACAGTGTTAATTGTTTTTCCTTGGCACTTAAGAAGCCAAATAATTTCTTGCATCCTCATAGAAAACCCCAAGATCATCACATTGGGCAACTGGCTTTGCTCATTTTTCATTTCATTTGCCTACAACAATCCCAAATTAATCAGGCATTCATTAAATCCACTGAGAATTGGACTGCTTCAGCAGAGTTAACTGAAGCCTGTTATTTTGATCCTGCTGAGGCAGTCCTTATCACTCATCCAGTCTGTTTGGATGGTGTGATTAGTTTTCTGTGCCATACAGTTACTTTTACCAATAAATCAGATTAGTCCTAGACTTCAGTTTGGGTATTTGGGAGGTTGCTTATGAATTTGGGGGCTTGGGAGACAGGTGTCATGTGGGTTTCCTTTTTAATTAACTTGTTCTTATATTGCTCATTGTATAACTTTTTGATTACATCAATTATGAATTATTGAAAACACATTTTTTTTCTTGCATTTGTGCACTAATTCCTCTATTATACCTATTAATGTTTTCAGCTTTAGCACAGCCTCTTGTTAAAAGTCATGTTGAGTTATATATTCAGACATAAATACAGACACTGTGAATTATGTTTTGTCTTTGAAACATTCATTGTGTACACACTTATGAAGTATCAATCCATCCATCCATTATCCAACCCGCTATATCCTAACTACAGGGTCACGGGGGTCTGCTGGAGCCAATCCCAGACAACACAGGGCGCTAGGCAGGAAACAAACCCCGGGCAGGGCGCCAGCACTTATGAAGTATAATCATTTGAATTTTAGCTTTATCAGGGACTGGTCAAATATTATATGATATATTTACTGTTTGAGAACTAATCTGATAATATAAAGGATAATGTATTAAAGTTTATGGTGATTATATCTACAGTGGTGTTCAGTTAGTTTTGCCGCTTTCATATATGCAAGCTGATGTGCAATGATTTAACTGTGGCAAGAGCGGCCTTTAGATCCTTGGATACAAAACTGAGATCCTTCAAGACTTCTTTGAGTATCTTTCAGTTGGCACATGCAATTAACCTGGCAAGATGATGCTCTGCTTGTAGATGCTGATTTTTTCCAAATAATTAGATAAACCCCTGTAGTGCAGAATGATTCAATGATTGAATTTAAATTCTTTTGACGCTGCCTTATCGCAGAGGCATCAAAAGCAATTTAAGCTAATGCTTTCCACTCCAGGAATTAGCTTTTGTTTTTATTTTTGTTGATTTCATAATTGTAAATGGAAAGCTTTAAAGTTGTTTATTGGATTAGATTAGATTTATACAGGTAACGTTCAGTGCAAAATTTTAGACACTTTTGGCCAAAGTACATATCACAAACTAAAACAATGACATTTGTATGGAAATGATGATGTGCATTTATTGTGCAGTTATGATTTATTTGATGAAGTAAAAAATATAAAAAATAAAAGAGTAAATGTGGCATTTGGAAAAAGTTTGGGCTCCTGTTCAGTTTTAAAATCTCAGAACTTGCTGATGTTTATCAGGTTTGTCTTAGCTAGTTAGATGTTAGTCGGGTCATTAGGAATTGTCAGTTGATGACAGTTTCAAAGCCTATTACATTATTTGACTCTTCAAACGTTGATCAACAATCAACAGGCATGGGATCTTCCAAGCATCTGATAATTAAACTGATTGATGCTTAAAAAGCAGGAAGGCTATAAAAATATATAGGGTTATGTCCAGATAGCTATTTCAGCAGTCCAAAATATTAAGAAGAAATGGCAGTAAAGGGGAACTGTTGAGGTCAAGACTAAATCTGGAAGATCAAGAAGAGCAATAAACTGACAGATCAACTCACATACTGTGCATGAAGGCAAAGCTAAACTCCCATATGACTGCAAGTAACCTGCAGGCTGGATTAGCTGAGAAAGGAGTGCCAGTGCAGTTCTCTACTGGGTAGCGTTTCTTACATGGACATCAATTTTATTGAAGATCCATCAGAAGTTAACCATACCTGCAATGTCATCTAAAAACACAATGTATTAAGTATGCCAAACAACATCTGCATATGACAGTGACATTTTGGAAACAAATTCTGAGAATAGATTAAATTAAAATGAAACTCTTTGACCAAAAACACAAATGGTTAGTTTGGAAAGAAAAAAGGAGTAGCTTTTGAAGAAAACAACATGCTGCCAACTGTGGCATAAGCGTTTTGGTTGTATGGTAGTTAGTGGCCCCATAAACATTGTGCAAGTTCAGGGAAGGATTGATTCCACTAAACATCAACAAATCCTTGAGGACAGCATCAGACAGTCAGTCAGGAAACTGAAGTTGAACAAACGATGGCTTCTACCATAAGACAGTGATCCAAAACACACTTCAAAAACCTACTATGTGTGTGTGTATATATATATATATATATATATATATATATATATATATCCATCCATCCATTATCCAACCCGCTATATCCTAACTACAGGGTCATGGGGATCTGCTGGAGCCAATCCCAGCCAACACAGGGTGCAAGGCAGGAAACTAACCCCGGGCAGGGCGCTCTCTCTCTCTCTATATATATAATAATAAATTACATTTATATAGCGCTTTTCTCAGTACTCAAAGCGCTATCCACACTGGGAGGAACCGAACCCACAATCTTCCACAGTCTCCTTACTGCAAAGCAGCAGCACTACCACTGCGCCACCTGTTAGGATATATATATATAAATTGTTAAAAGTTAGTTGATTAGCACTAGTTCCCATGATGCTTTGTGACAGGATATACTGGAACTGTTGGAGTTATGGGAGTTGAACAGTTAGAGTTGTGGAATGACTAACAAATGTTCATTGCATTGAAGAACCTGCTTGAGTCTGGATTAATCAAGCAAGACCCAGTTGGCATGACATCAAGGAGCACAAGTTAAATTTTTTAAAATGGTCATCGCAGTTCCCAAATTTAACAATCTGCCAGTAGATCTTTAATGTGCATGTGCTTGCAACAGTGCAGAAATATCTCACAAATGGAAGCTATCGGCAAAGAGGAATGGGCAAAAAAATTCCAAAACAAGAAATAAAGCCTTATAGTTGGCTATAAATATGTTTGCAAGCTGTGATTTTTATCAAAGGGGGTGTTATTAAGTAGTCAGGTACTCAAACCTTTGTATACCATATTTTTTATTTTATTTTTTAATTTACATTTTTTCATTTCACCAAATAAGTCATAACTGCACATTATCATTTTAATATAAAATTTGGATTATTTTAATTTGTTTGCTTTCAAGGTTGTGTTAATGTTTTTTGGTTTTTTTTCCAGGATGTCAGCAAAATATATACAGATACTGCTTACTTAACAACCTGCCTGTTTAACAACCATGCAGACTTACGACCGGCTTTCTGGCCAGTCAGTACAGTATGCAGTACGAGATCTTTGGTTGTGGAAACGGCAGCAAGTCGTGTCACCATCAGGCATGTCATCTCGCATCACCATTTCTTATTCTTTGTCTTATTTTCGCAGTTGGTCAGTGTAAGTTGACAGATCCGTACATTTCGAGCAGATTCAGAGCCCAGCGGACTACAATTTTTTTTCTTCCGCACACATACACTATCCACCCTGCTGAATAATTTGTCCTTCTCTCATTCTTCTCATTTATTTCCCCAGTCACACACGTGCACACGGGAGACAGTTTATGGGCTTGAATAACTGTCAAGTGGGGTTGTGCTGTAATCCTTTGTCTCTTTCTCCCTCTGCAGACCAGCAAACTGACTTGTCTACCACTGATATCACTTCTGGTTTCCACAATACTGGACCCGTCCCTTTTAGTCTACAAGCCATATAAATCCTCCACCCTTCATTGTTCTTCAGTTCAATTTTGAGCTCCTGTCTGTAAAGTGTTATTTGTTTTTTGCTTGAACCAATTATATGGGCCAACCACGTTGGTGTCCCCAACTCTTTTTCCATGTTTTGTGTCTCTTATTCACTCCCCCTGAAAATGGAGTATGGACAGTTTCCCAGTCTCCCTCCTGAATATTCTATATTTCCATTTTCCATCAGATTCAGGATTGTGTACTTTTAGCTTATTTTCTAGTAGTTGTCAAAATCAGCAAATCTCTCTATCAATCTAGTCTATTAGGTAGAGTGCCTCCATTGAACCTTTGTCCACCATCCACTTAATTCCAAGATCAAACAGCATACATCCTCAAGAGTCTTTTATGCACTGACAAAGAATTACTCCCAGGACTGTCCTGGAAATAGTTTTTGTAGATAAGACTGAACCTTAGTACCACCGATAGCTGTCCAAGGTGTAACTGCAACTCCAGAACACAGCTTCCTTCCTTCAAGGTCCACATGTCCCTTGATATATTTACCCATTTTAATCTGAAGCAGGATTCTACACACAATACAAAAGGCACCTTGCTGACACCTAATGTACTCTGTAGCTACTGTTCTATTAAATACATCCCTCACTCTGTCTTTCCATTATTCTAGCACATCTGTGTAGTAACCAATGAACTATATCTGCACTGCTGTGCCAATAATCACTGCAAGTGTAGTCTTTAGGTGGGCAGTTTACAACTGGAATCCTGGCCTGAAGCCCTTAAGAATACCTGCAACCCCAATCGTGACTGAGTTTCTTATTTATGCTGGTATAGCCCCCATAGTGCCTGCGATTTCAAGTACCATCACTCTTTCATTTTACATAATGATTTTACCATGGTGACAGCATTATTTCTATCATCAAATGCTAAAGGCTGGCCAGACCCCTAATTATCATTAGTCATGTTTTAGAGATGTCATGCCACAATGGAATTTTGCAGTCTATCTCTTTACTGGAACATTTAAATAGGAGTGATCTATTTGTTGACTAGACATTAATGAATATCTTAATTGGCACTCTATAAAATGTTAGCAAAAGAATTGATTTTGTGGTTTTAAGCATCCACGTTGGCTTGACTCTGAAACAAGAAACATACCACTTTAAACCACAACTGCTAGAAAGTGATAAATCACTTATTCTAGGTTAAGTTCAGCAGACTTTTATTAACCCAGAGGGAAATTTGTTTAAAGCTGGAAAGTGCAAAACATAGGTCATTGTTACACAGAGAGAAGAAAATAAGCCAATAAACAACATATGGCAACCAATGGTATCATGAGTACACACACCCTTTCAATTTATTCAAATAAGAATAATGAACAGTACACTCTGATAGCTCAGAAAACTACAATGAAAATTTTAGTAGACTGGAGATAATCTATGGTCACTTCCAATATTTAGCATTGTATAGTATCCTTTTGGGTTCAGAGGAGTTAAAACATTTTGATCACCCCTTGTACATATTTATACTTGAACACTAGAAAAAAATGAGAAATTCAGTCAATCAGTCATTACCCAACCCGCTATATCCTAACACAGGGTGATGGGGGTCTGCTGGAGCCAATCTCAGCCAATACAAGGATGCAAGGCAGAAACAAATCCCAGGCAGGGCACTAGCCCACCTCAGGGCACACACACCAAGCACATACTAGGGACAATTTAGGATCACCAATGCACCTAACCTGCATGTCTTTGGACTGTTGGAGGAAACTGGAGCACCCGGAGGAAACCCACGCAGACACGGGGAGAACATGCAAACTCCATGCAGGGAGAAACCAGGAAGCAATCCCACGTCTCCTTACTGCGAGGCAGCAGCGCTATCACTGCACCAGCGTGCCGCACCAAAATGAGAAATTACACCACTATAAAAGAATTATACAAATTCAGCCAATTTTGAAAAAGAAAAACACCACTGATGTATTAAATGAATGATTACATACACAGGGCTATGTAACAAATAGCATACAAGTCAGTAAGCAATATGTCCATCAATAGCTAAATGACAAGCTTAAACAGTATGTGGCATTAAGTCAATAAGTATTGTATTTGGGCAATTTCTTGTCATTTCATGTTCTTTTGATCTTTCTGCTATACTGAACCATAGGTAAAGGTAGGTGAGGAGCAGAATCCAAGCTTATTCCTAGAATTTCCCATACCTGTACAAAGTCCTTTCGCCCTTCTGAGGGCCCAGCCCTAATGTCCCAAAGAAATAGAAGATTTATCAAAGAAGTTAAACTGATGACACTGTGCATCTTTTTAAACACCAGAGATGTCTTTGCTCACCATGCTGAATTGTCAGAGAGAGACATTGGGACTATAAAGTGCATGTTAGTGTCATGAAGATGACAGCAATGTTAAAGCTGCTTTTAACATTTTATACAGTGATCTTACCAGACTTATCCTTCTGGATGATCCCGTGTTTGAATGCATGTCCATTCAGCTATCCGCTTGTGCCACAAACATTACAAAATGGTGACATGTAGTGCAGTTCATTTTGCAGCATCTTGGATTGGTGAATCATGCAATGATGCCAATTAACTTATCCCCTCAAACTAAATGTGACAGATGTTGTCCACCATTAGGCATCTTTTGATCTTTTGAAACAAAGGTGTGCAATATTTCTTACTAAGCCAAATAACATTTGTGTCTCTACCTTAACTCATGCCACTTTTTTGCCAACTCTGAACGTGTTATAATGATCCTTTGGTAATTATAACAAAGGTCTTACGTCCTGAACACTTTTGAGTGTATCTTATGGATTTTGGCCTGCTGATCACAAAAATCACCTTTAATTTCTTCCATCATGTACCGTTTTATTGCAATTGCCTAATTTTGTTATTTCCTCTCATAAGTATACATATTTACAGTACAACAACTATAACTGGTACAGCTGTGGTGATCTAAAAGTAGTTGTCCTGCTGCTAGCTGTGCAGTTCTGATAGACCAAGTACTATTGTTTCATTTGTGAAATGGGACAGCCCTCTTAAAGACTCCTGCTACATTAAAAAGAAATGGACAGTTTGTAAGCATTTGGTTCAGGGCAGAAAAGTGTGGCAGATAAATGAGATGAAAATGTTTGTGCATCCTCTTCATATAAACCTTCGACTGATACAAAATGTTGTGAAAGCAATCCACCCAGAAGTTGTAGAATTTCAAAATCTGAGACAGATGTTTCCACAATTTACTGATGCCAACATTAAGAAAGGCATTTTAGTTGGTCCACAAATCAGACACATCAAGCAGTTCAATGCTCTGCTAGTTTTCTTGGCTACCACAGAGAACCAAACAGTGTCAAGCTGGCTGAAAACATCCTTCAAGTTTACAAAACCATGAATTGCAACATGTTGCTGAAAATTTATTTTCTGCATTCACACTAGGACTTCTTCACAGTTTCTCTGCTAATTTTGGTGCAACCTGTGACAAACATGTTGAAAGGATTCACCAGTCCATTATAAAAGATGGAAAACGGGTATCACGGTAACTATTGTTGAACACTTGTATTACTGTGAAATTTTATTATGGCTGCTTTATAGTGACCCACATGTACAGTCGTATCTGCAGGTGGAGAGCTGCTTTAAGCCAAGAGACTTACTAGCTCATCAAAAGCAGATAAATGATTAAGCCACAACTGTGACAATCACCAAAGCAAGTGCCCACTCACCACATTGCTACTTTTGGAAATCATCTTTTCCTCAGCTGCTAACCCTGTAGTAATATGGTAGTCATCTACACCAGGTGCTCTCATGACAATACCTTAATTATTATAAAGATTCCTGTGTTCATTATTTTAGTTTGCCTACACTATAGTTACTGTTAACTGTATTGTTTATATGAGTGTTAGGTATCTGCTTTACAGCGCTCCCCATGTACATTCTTACCTGAGCATGGACAGCTGCCTCAGGCAAATAGACTTACTAGCTCTACACAAGCAGACCAAATGGTTGTCTTCAGACCTGTGCCAGTCACCAAAGTAGGTGCCCACTCACCGCACTGCTTTGTATTGAAGACGTCACTTCTCAGCTGCTAACTCCAGTGGGAATATGACAATCACCCACACCAGGTACTCTTACCAATATACCTTGACCCAATCAAACAGTATAAAGTTAATATTATTATAAAGAAACATTAATAAAAACACAGTAAAACCAAGGCTAGCAAAAGTAGGAAATATATTTGAAAAGAGACTTTAAAGGTAAAGAAATGTATTTGAAAAAGAGTCTTATTGAAAATACCTATGCAGAAAATTAAGGTGATGGAGGATGAGTCTTTTCTAGTGTAGGTGCAGAGTTGCTTTAGATTGGTGTTATCTCTACTGAGCTCTTCTTCTTCTCAGCTCTCCTTGCTTTTGTCCCTCCAGCTCTGATTTGTCTGCCTGCTGTCCTTCCATCCTGTTCTGCCCAACATACACCCAAATTTAAAGGCCCAACTTTATGTCGAATTAACAATGATTAAAGAATAATCAATCTACAGTGCATCCGGAAAGTATTTACAGCGCATCACTTTTTCCACATTTTGTTATGTTACAGCCTTATTCCAAAATTGATTAAATTCATTTTTTTCCTCAGAATTCCACACACAACACCCCATAATGATAACGTGAAAAAAGTTTACTTGAGGTTTTTGCAAATTTATTAAAAATTAAAAAACTGAGAAATCACATGTACATAAGTATTCACAGCCTTTGCTCAATACTTTGTCGGTGCACCTTTGGCAGTAATTACAGCCTCAAGTCTTTTTGAATATGATGCCACAAGCTTGGCACACCAATCCTTGGCCAGTTTTGCACATTCCTCTTTGCAGCACCTCTCAAGCTCCATCAGGTTGGATGGGAAGCGTCGGTGCACAGCCATTTTAAGATCTCTCCAGAGATGTTCAATCGGATTCAAGTCTGGGCTCTGGCTGGGCCACTCAAGGACATTCACAGAGTTGTCCTGAAGCCACTCCTTTGATATCTTGGCTGTGTGCTTAGGGTCGTTGTCCTGCTGAAAGATGAACCGTCGCCCCAATCTGAGGTCAAGAGCGCTCTGGAGCAGGTTTTCATCCAGGGTGTCTCTGTACATTGCTGCAGTCATCTTTCCCTTTATTCTGACTATTCTTCCAGTTCCTGCTACTGAAAAACATCCTCACAGCATGATGCTGCCACCACCATGCTTCACTGTAGGGATGGTATTGGCCTGGTGATGAGCGGTGTCTGGTTTCCTCCAAACGTGACGCCTGGCATTCACACCAAAGAGTTCAATCTTTGTCTCATCAGACCAGAGAATTTTGTTTCTCATGGTCTGAGAGTCCTTCAGGTGTCTTTTGGCAAACTCCAGGCGGGCTGCCATGTGCCTTTTAGTAAGGAGTGACTTCCGTCTGGCCACTCTACCATACAGGCCTGATTGGTGGATTGCTGCAGAGATGGTTATCCTTCTGGAAGGTTCTCCTCTCTCCACAGAGGACCTCTGGAGCTCTGACAGAGTGACCATCGGGTTCTTGGTCACCTCCCTGACTATGGCCCTTCACCCTCGATTGCTCAGTTTAGATGGCCGGCCAGCTCTAGGAAGAGTCCTGGTGGTTTAGAACGTCTTCCACTTACGGATGAGGCCACTGTGCTAATTGGGACCTTCAAAGCAGCAGAAATGTTTCTGTAACCTTCCCCAGATTTGTGCCTCGAAACAATCCTGTCTCGGAGGTCTATAGACAATTTGACTTCATTCTTGTTTTGTGCTCTGACATGAACTGTCAACTGTGGGACGTTATATAGACAGGTGTGTGCCTTTTCCAACTCATGTCCAATCAACTGAATTTACCACAGGTGGACTCCAATTAAGCTGCAGGAACATCTCAAGGAGGATCAGGGGAAACAGGATGCACCTGAGCTCAATTTTGAGTTTCATGGCAAAGGCTGTGAATACTTATGTACTTATGTGCTTTCTCAATTTTTTTATTTTTAACAAATTTGCAAAAACCTCAAGTAAACGTTTTTCATGTTGTCATTATGGGGTGTTGTGTGTAGAATTCTGAGAAAAAAAATGAATTTAATCCATTTTGAAATAAGGCTGTAACATAACAAAATGTGGAAAAAGTGATGCGCTGTGA
>JANRMT010062791.1:121902566-121924435 GCA_026402145.1 Polypterus bichir lapradei
CACACCCTCTGGTCCCCCTTCTTAAAGAGGGGGACCACCACCCCAGTGTACCAATCCAGAGGCACTGTCCCCGATGTTCATGCGATGTTGCAGAGACATGTCAACCAAGACAGTCCTACAACATCCAGAGCCTTGAGGAACTCCGGGCATATCTCATCCACCCCTGCCACCAAGGAGTTTTTTGACCACCTCGGTGACCTCAGTCCCAGAGATGGGGGAGCCCACTTCTGAGTCCCCAGGCTCTGCCTCCTTATTGGAAGGCATGTTAGTGGGACTGAGGAGGTTTTCGAAGTACTCCCCCCACTGACCCACAACATCCCGTGTCGAGGTCAGCAGCGCACCATCCCCACCATATACAGTGTTGACACTGCACTGCTTCCCCCTTCTATGATGCTGGATGGTGGACCAGAATCTCCTTGAAGCCATCTGAAAGTCGTTCTCCATGGCCTCCCCAAACTCCTCCCACACCTGAGTTTTTGCCTCAGCAACCACCAAAGCCGCATTCTGCTTGGCCTGCCGGTACCTATTAGCTGCCTCCAGAGTCCCACAGGACAAAAGGGTCCCGTAGGACTCCTTCTTCAGCTTGACGGCATCCCTCACTGGCGGTGTCCACCAACGGGTTTGGGGATTGCCGCCACAATAGGCACCGACCACCTTATGGCCATAGCTCTGGTCAGCCGCCTCAACAGTAGAGGCACGGAACATGGCCCATTCGGACTCAATGTCCCCCACCTCCCTCGGGACGTGGTCAAAGTTCTGCCAGAGGTGGGAGTTGAAGCTACTTCTGACAGGGGACTCTGCCAGACGTTCCCAGCAGACCCTCATAACACATTTGGGCCTACCAGGCCTGACCGGCATCCTCCCCCACCATTGAAGCCTACTCACCATCAGGTGGTGATCAGTTCACAGCTCCGCCCCCTCTTCACCCGAGTGTCCAACACATGTGGCTGCAAGTCCGACGGCACAACTGCAAAGTCGATCATCGAACTGAGGCCTAAGGTGTCCTGGTGCCAAGTGCACATATGAACACCCCTATGCTTGAACATGGTGTTCATTATGGACAATCCGTGATGAGCACAGAAGTCCAATAACAAAACACCGCTCGGGTTCAGATCGGGAGGGCCCATTCCTCCCAATCACTGCCTTCCAGGTCTCACTGTCATTGCCCACATGAGCATTGAAGTCTCCCAGCAGTATGAGAGAGTCCCCAGAAGGTATACTCTCTAGCACCCCCTCCAGGGACTCCAAAAAGGGTGGGTACTCCAAACTGCTGTTCGGCACATACGCACAAACAACAGTTAGGACCCGTCCCCCAACCTGAAGGCAGAGGGAGGCTACCCTCTCGTCCACCGGGGTAAACCCCAATGAACAGGCTCCAAGTCAAAGGGCAATAAGTGTGCCCACACCCGCTCTGCGCTTCTCACCGGGGGCAACTCCAGAGTGGTAGAGAGTCCAGCCCCTCTCAAGGAGATTGGTTCCAGAGTCCAAGCTGTGCATCGAGGTGAGCCCAACTACTTTTAGCCGGAACCTCTCGACCTCGCTCACTAGCTCAGGCTCCTTCCCCTTCAGAGAGGTGACATTCCACTTCCCAAGAACCAGCTTCTGTAGCCGAGGATCTGACCACATCCACTTAATTACTCCAAAATGACACAAAGTTGAGTTTTAAAGGTCTTTAAATTCCTATTGTCCACTTACTCCATGTGTCTATGACTCTGTGTAAAGAAAAATTCCTAATGTATGTGTGAAATGTACCCTTAACATGTTTCCAAAATTCACCCAAAATCTAATCAACTCTTAAGAATAATCAGTGCAAGATATCCATAAACATTCATAAGGATATATATTGTCATTCTCAAGTTACAGTTTTCACGTGATTTTTTTATGCAGACACACAGACAATCCATCTTTCCAAAAACACTCAATATATTTTCTGTGGGTATCAATTACTGTATTTATTATATACTGTATTACTGTATATTACTTCTTGTTTTATAAATAATATATTGAGCTTTTTTTATTATTTCAAAAATGGGGTATTATGTTGGTTATTTTATTTCTAAGGCTGAAGAGTAATACAGTCTCATCTAGACAATGTGTGCCAGAAGCAATCTTTATAGTATTTTTTGTGCTTCACTGGATGAAACTTTCTTTTGATTGCCTGCTCCTGCCTGATGCCTAATTTGTGAAAATTTTCTTTGCATCATGGAAATCTAGGAACTGGGAATAGTCTGTCTTCTTAATTAAAATGGATATACTGCATTGATGTTGATTCCTCCTATATGTGCTTCATCTGGAGAAATTATCTGGTGTTCACCCCACCTGGCTTGTGGTGAAAAGACAATCACACCTGTAATTGCCATGATTTTATAGGGACGGCTGACAGTTCAACCTGGCCAGGAATGCCCCAAGAGTGGAAGGATGGGGGAAGGCAACTAATTTGAGACCCTGCTTCCCCAAATGGCAGTATCTCTACAGTATAATGGTGACCCGGACTCTTGTAGGGCATTATGGACTTGGGAGTTCGGTATCGCAATCCTACTGGGTGCCGTGGACTCCGCCAGGGGACGCTGCAGAAACATACAAAGACCTCTATTTTCTATATAACCCACAAATACAATCAAATCACGAGGATGGAAGCCCTGAAGTACTTTCGGGATGAAGAAGTAACTGTAGTTTTTAATCTGACCCAGAAGTACAGACAAGTCACGTGATCGGAAAGACAGAAGCACTTCCGGGTCAAGGACTATTTAAAGGACTGTTGGGAACCCAGCAGATGGCTGGAGTCGGGAGGTGGAGAACAAAGCTTGCTGAGAGGTGTGGTGGAGGAAAGAGAGAAATATATTGTGCTATTTAGTGATTACTTGCCTGTTTATCTGTGGCTGTGGTGCTTGTGGGCACTTTAAAGAAAAAAGGAAGAGATTAAATAACTTCTTGGTGTTTTTAGCCTGCGTCCTGCGTCTGTCTGTTGGGGTTAAAAGGGGAAACAATGACCCCTAGCATCCACAAATTTATTATATACTTAGTGAGGAAAAGGCCCCAGAGAGACAGATTATGGGTTGGGAAACCATCCCTATATACTGTCGGTGAACCAACAAAGTCACTGTTTCGTACAGCACGGTCAATGTTGTAAAATACAGTTGACAATCAATGGTGATAAGAGGCTGAATTTATGGTAGATGAACCAGAAATAAGTGCAGGGAGGAGATGGCGTTAACAGAGGGTGACGGAGGTGATGTCATCGGAGGGCAACCAGAGGTGAAGTCATCAAGGAAGGACTGGTGGAACGTGTCTTGGTGTAAAATTCAAGTACTGAAATGCATTTGATCTTCATTTTTCCTAGATCCCCCTCCAGTGAGTGTTCTCATTCCGTCGGTCCTTTTGGCTGCCCCCTAATCACGCATGTGTGACTATATATATATACTAGCAAAATACCCGCGCTTCGCAGTGGTGAGATACTGCCTTCAAATTTTTATTAAGAAGAAAATTAAACCTTTTTAAACTGAGGGAAAATATGCCAATAATTATTTGTTAAGGATCTCTTTGTATACCACATTGTCATTTCGGCCCTCCGGTTGTAATATGACCAAGCTGTGTGCTGAGCTTACTCTTGAGCATGCAATGTGCAGTTGGCCATGTGAAAAGTAATCTTGTTTCAAATCTCACAGCTTGGATTGCTGCTGTCACGATCGGTTTGAGTTTCATGGTTTGTTTCAATTACGACAGTATTTGCAGGACTTGTGTTGAAATGACATTCAGCATCTGTCAAGCGTTGTAAGCATACAACCGGTTTCATCGATAACTTCACATCCAGCTTTTGAGAGTTTAAACATTCATAAACATCAAAGTGTCCACCACTGAAATCGTCACCTGTGAATCTAAGATGTTTAAGAGGCATTGACGGTTGTCGAAAGGTGTAAAATATTTGGCCATTTCGGTACACTTGAAAGCGACAACCGAACAATTCAGCGGCAGCCATCAACTCACATGCAGAACCATAGGTAAAGAGCTTAAGCATTTCACTCTTATAGTGCTCCTGTGTAGTATAATTATCTCCTGTACCATCATCAGTCCACACCTTGAACCTGTCCTAGTGATTCAATACATAAGACACAATGTTCCTCCGGATATCAAGAGTGAGCCTGATATGGCCGAGCAATATGTAACAAAGAGAATGGAAAAGGTAGGTGCCATCTCCGGGCATGGAAACCACTCGGTAAGTGACAGTTCTTTGATCGATGGTGATCACCTCGATAGACATGTTAATAGGGGTATGGTTGGAACGATAAAGGAAATGGGTACCCGAACAATGTAAAGTAAGTCTAAAATACCTACACAATAACTATAATCGTAATAAACGAACAATAAAACAACGGAGAAGCCGTGGATTAAATAAAAAAGGCTGTAGTTATCAGCAGGGAGACGTGAATCCCGTGGCGAAGCAAGGAAGGGAATGTAGAGACCGGAGCGACGGACGGCCCTATATAGGCAGGCAGCCAACAACGTGGGAGGCGTTGGGATGGGGGACCCAATACCGCCTCACATGGTGACCGAACTGCAGACTATGGACGTATATATGTACGCAAGTAGGATTTAGTTAGCGTTGGGAACCCGCGTACCAAATTTCTTAAAGATGGGCCCATAAGTAACAAAGACCATTGGAAAGTTCAATATGGCAGCTGACAGTGGTGTCATACCACCGAAATAAGTACGTACATAGGTTTCGGTTAGCGTAGGGAAGCCACCTACCAAATTTCGTGAAGATGGGGCCATAAATAAGAAAGTTCAACATGGCGGACGTTGTCCACCGTTATGACCGTTACACGTAGAATTTCGAAATGAAATCTGCTTAACTTTTGTAAGTAAGCTGTAAGGAATGAGCCTGCCAAATTTCAGCCTTCTACCTACACGGGAAGTTGGAGAATTAGTGATAAGTGAGTCAGTAAGTGAGTCAGTGAGGGCTTTGCTTTTTATTACTATAGATATATATTGTCACAAAACGAGACAAAGACAGATAAAGGTTTGGGGCAGCCACCCATATAATTTGGTATCCTGGCTGCAAAAGTCGTTTTCACGCAACTGGCACTGAAGTGCATACAACAGAGTCCAAAACCAGACTGTGGGAGAAGGGAAAAGGGTAAGCTTTTAAAGGGGAAGACAGGAAGTGAGGTCATAAGGATCGGGCACGTGTTCATTATTCATTGGATCAGGCCTGGATGTGACATCAGGGGGGCTGGAGCTGGTAAGGTCTGTTTCCATTGGTTCGGTCCCAGAAGTGATGTCAAGAGAGCCAGGTGGAGCCTCCCGGGTTTGGTCTACAGGGAAGTGAGAAAAAGACTTAGTGCACTCTGCCACATCCCGGCATGCCTCAGAACTGCCTTCACTCGAGCCCTTTAGCTGCTTCCCATGCGCGCGTGCGTGACAATATATATATATATATATATATACATTTATATATATATATATATATATATATATATATATATATATATTGTAATCCGGATGCGTATAGCGCCAGACCTGGCACAGACTGACGCAGAGGCATGTACAAAATTAAACAAAGGCTTTATTTTCTCTTCAACTGTGGGACACATCTTCAACGTGTCCCACAGCCCAACACAGTCCCAAAGCACAAAATACACACAAAAAAAACACCAAAACACTCTCTTCTCCTTTACCACCACTCCTTCTCAAGCTTAGTCCTCTTCCTCCCAACTCTGGCTCCTGAGTGGTGGTGTCTGGCCCCTTTTATATCCCACCGGAAGCATTCCAGGTGCTTGACCACCTGGTCCTAATTGCACTTCCTGGTGGAGCTGAAGACTCATCCAGCCGGGCTGTTGACTCCACGCAGCACCCCCTAGCGGCCATCCTATCTCCCAACCTGGCTGTGGAGGACTCCATCTCCCTTGGAACCAGGCAGGAGGCTGGGGAATCACAGTCGGCCCGGGAGGGTGCCACTAAGTGTCCCAGGGGAGGTATTGAGCTGTCCATGTTTGCTCCCCCAGAACATATGCAGTAGGTGTGTCATGGATGGGCATGGGGCCCAGCTATCCATCACAATATATATACAGTATATATATATATATATATATATTATTAACTATATATAGTTATATGTCGGCACCTCCAAATTCTGGTATTCATTTATGTGCATCTTATAATATCTCCTACTTTTTGAATGGATAAGTCCTCCAGAGGCATTAGTCTACATTTCTACTGGATTCTTGCTAAATTGTTATCAGTACTCATTTGTTCCACCAAATCCGGCTTGTCTCACCTTCTCCACTATGCAGTGCTGTTGAAGTGTGCTTGTCAGATAAGTATTGGCTTTCTACTATGCTGAAATACTTTTGTGATAAACTCCTGCATATTAAGCAGTTTTTCCAGAGAAAATCGTCAGACTGGAATGTCCTAAAAGATACTGGTATTGTCTTGAGCTCAAAACAATTATATCTCGGGTCAGGTTACTGTTACTGCCAGGAAGTAAATGGAAAGTTCATCATCAGCATTTGTTTAGGAATATGCAGTCCTACTCATGACTTTGGAAATAACAGTGTCAGGGTGCCAAATCTGCAATATGTTAAGGTAAACTCTGGTTATCGATCTGTGCACAACAAACCCTCACTTTGCATTGTTTAACACAAGACCTCTTAATGGTAAAGCATTGGTAATCAGAATTCATTACAGACTTCAACCTTGATATGCTATGCGTAAGAAAAAAGTTGACAAAAACCAAATCAATTTACATCTGTTGCAGAGGTGACACCATCCAGATATGTTTATTTTACAGAGGCTTGCAGCTCAAGACAAGGCAGTGTGGTAGAAATCAACATCTTAATTTAAAGAAGGAAACATCCTCTAACAAGGCAACTCTGATAAAACCTTTTCTGAGTCAGTAATCTGGAAGCAACCAGCAACACTTAGCACATCAAACCCATCCTGCTTCACCTTCACTGGCTTCCTGTGTCTTATAGGATCAAATATAAAATTCTGTTATTAATCTACAAAGCTTTAAATTGCCTTCCACCAGACTACTTCAGTGACCTTCTCCTTCACTGTGCTCCTGTTTGCTGATTAAGGTCTTCTGATTCTGGCAGTGTTGTTGTGCCCCACACTAACCTGCAATCTATGGGTGACAGGGCCTTCAGTTGTATAGTGCCCAGGCTTTGGAATGAAATCCCGAAGTTAATTAGATCAGCTGACTCAATTCAATTAAAAAAAAAAAAAAAAAACACAACTTAAAACTCATCTGTTCAGGAAGGCTTTTAACTTAACCTGAGATTCTGCTCCTTCTTTCAGTTTACCTCTCTGTCTAGATGCTCAGGAAAATGTGTGTGTGTTATATTACAAATTATGTTATTTGTTCAGGCTTTTCATTTTAGTATTGAATTTAGTATATTATTCCAGTTTATTGTCTTTTGTTCTATTTAATGCTTTGCATATCCTGTATTTATCAGTTTTAGTGTTTTATGCAGAAAACATATGCATCCAATGTTACATATACCCTGTTGTTCTTTGTGAGACCCTGTGAAGCACCTTAAGCATTGCAAAGGCTCTATATAACTAAAATATATTATTATTATTATTATTATTATTATTATTATTATTATTATTATTATTATTATCAATATGCCACAGTCAAGGATAGCACTTGATTTTGTGATTTTCTGCATCTGCTTTGACTTAGTTCTAAAACAGGACACATGCACTATAAACTACAAATACTAAAAAGTTCTAATTCACTTTTTTAAAATAAATGAGCTAATGTTAGCTACTTATAAAACTGGAACCAGAGAATACCTCAGAACACAAAAAGCCATTTCTGTAACAATTGCAAGGATGACATCAGCACATCAGTATGTCTCAGTCTCTTTGAGGTTCAGGCTGAAAAACCTTATGCTGTGTAAGATAAGCGCTATATAGCACCTGACCCGACACAGATTGAACACGGGAGGCACGTGTAAAATAAAAAGACATTTATTTCTCTTCAGCTGGAGGGCACGTAATCCCCCCAGCCACAACACAGTCCCAAGCACCAGTAACCACCAGTACAGCACAAGCAGTTTTCTCTTCCTTGGCACCACCACTCCTCCCTAGCAACCTCGTCCTCCTCCACCCGACTCTGGCCGATGAGTGGTGGTCGCTGGCTCCTTTTATAGGTCACCTGGAAGTTCCGGCGGCACTTCCAGGTGCGATGAATCTGTTGCCCACACGGGCTCAAGAGTCCCAAACACAGCACCCCCTGGCGGTACCTGTGGGACCCAACAGGGCTGCCCCTAACTCCAATTCCCAGGGAGCCCTGTGGGAAACTGAAGCACTACTCCAGCCCAGGGGGGCGGCCATCTAGCATCCAGGGGGAGGTATTGCACTGCTCAGGGCTGCTCCCACTAAATATAGTGTGTAGGGGCGTCCCGGCTGGGCATGGAAGCCAGCCGCCTGCCACAGCTGAAACTTTATAACATACTGCGATGCCTCATCTGGAAGGTTTTGTGTGTTAAGCTCACAGGAAGTAAAATGAAAAGACTCCAAAGTGTCCAAAGATTAAAAATTTAATTCAACAATAGGAAGCAACTAATAATACAAACACTTAGTTTTCTCTTTCTCTTTTCTCTCTCCTTTACTGTCTCCCTCAACTTCTCTGTCCCCAGCTAGTGGCACAACTACAGTGCAGTGTGTAGTTTAGAAAAAGTATATTACATTTCCACCTAAAATTAGCATGTGTCTCCAGTGTTCACATCATGTGTCGATATAAATAAAGACCACAAACACAACGCAATTAGGAATTTAGTGGTTGCTCCCATGCATTTGCAGGGCAAAACACATCGCAGCTACTAACCTGTAGTTAGAAAAGTAGTTAATTGCTCTTAATGACCCAACAAAATAAAATACAAAGAAGGTGGCATTCTTCCCTGTATTAAATAACTTTAATGTTTTAACATGAGGGCAAAGATTGAAGAGTTTTATAAAGAAAATGGTAGGTTGAATTCACACACATCATTGCTACCAGTGCACTGAACTTTTTAAAGCTGCACATGCGTCAGGGCAGGTTTGGCTGCCATTCCACGGCTCAAACGATGCTTCTATCTGTTCATTGGACTCACTTGTTTTATGTGGAGAGAAAATACCTTTGCATTTCCCAATTGTGTTAAATGTTGTTATTGCTGATAGAAACGAAATGAAGTAGCTTCTGCAGTTACCTTATAAAAAAAATATCTGCAGCAACTAATTCTGCATTTTTAAAATTGCTTTTGATTTTTTTTTCATAGATACACAACCATTTTATGTTTCAATTAAAAAGTAATACTTAAGCTTAATGAGTAGCAAGCAGCTTTGCTGTAATCTAAAATATCTGCTTTAACAAGTTATGTATTTTGATAATTATTAGTGTCACACACGTGCGCTTGGGAGACATGCTAAGGGCTTAACCGAGGGCGGAAAACAAGAACAGGTTTGTTCGAAGTGCAGTAACCTTTCCTCTCTTTCTCCTACAGATCCCCAGAAGGGAAACCAACATAAAGTACTTCCTGCTTCCCTTGCATGACAGCGCCCCCTATCGAGGTCACATCCGGCTTTAATTATTGGACCACACCTCTTCTTCCCTGGCTATTATAAAAGCCCAACTCTTTCTTGTTTTAGTTGTCCCTGTTTTGGACTCAGAACCAAACGTTGCTCTGGAGCTATTTTTGAATGCTTTGAGTTTTTTTGATTTGTACGTTGTACAATATAGGGAGTGGTTCCCCAAATCTTTTTCTGCCTTCTTTGTGCTTTATTACACTACTTAATATTTATCGATAAAAAATGGGGATGTGCAATGAATGAACGAGCTGCAGTAGTTCTTTTGTACTTGTCTTGGTTTCTGAATGCACATACTGGTACAACAACATTAAAGAATTAATTTTTTTCAAGGCTTGAGCAGTGCATGCTATGATTTATATTGCATTGCGGGTCAGAATGGAGCTATCATCTTAACTTCACTTAAATGGCTGCTGTCTTCGGGGAAATAGTTAATCAGTAAACTAGTTCAGCAAAATGGTCATGATGACAGCTAGCCAATGACTGACTTGGTAGATGACACCAAGCACCTCCCATTGATCGGACTATGACTATGACCGTCTCAGTACACCGACTGATTGAATGAGCCAGTATGACCCCTACTCATCAGGAGAATTTAATTCATGAACTGCAGACAAGAGACTCATAGTACAGTACACTGAACTAGTTCACCAAAATAATCCATTTGTGTACTGAACCAAGGAGCAAACTGCAGACAAGAGACTCACAGTACGCTGAATCTCATTTCAGTTCAATGATGACATATGTATGGGAGATTGGATCAGAATGGATGGGATATAAAAGAAGGAAATTTCGGGAGATTAATCCAAAACTGGAATCAAATTTATTTATTCATATTTTGGTGTTCTCACAGTTTTATCGTGAGAACTATTCTAAGGTTCTATTTGTATGATTTTATTTATTGTTGAAATTTTATTTATTGTCAAAATTCAATAAACAGGATTATTATTATTATTATTATTATTATTATTATTATTATTATTATGTGTGAATAACTTATTTTGTTGCTTGCTTTTTATAGTGTTTGCATTGTTAATAAGCAATCTCAATGCACGTAGAAAATCTAGGAAATACGGCATAAACTCCAATAATCTAATTAAAATTACCATTTTAGAGGAACAATGTATCAAAACTATTAAAACAGATCACAGATTAAACAAAAAATACACACAGAGCGGCGCTAATAAAAATAATTTAGTCCCTATTCCAAATATCAATAACGCACATAGTATTCATCTCTGCACCTCCGAAACATTAAATATGGCACTATTAAATGTTAGAGCTTTAACTAACAAAACGTTTTTTATCAACGATCTTATTAGTGATAAAAAAATAGATTTTATTGCACTAAGTGAAACGTGGCTTAACTCAAACGGCGCGGCGGTTTTAATCGAATCTGCGCCTCCGGGTTACAGTTTTACTCGTGCAGACCGCCAGGGGAAAAAGGGGGGCGGATTGGCTAACATTTACTCGAGCCGATTAAAATGTAAAGATGTCAGTTTTGGTAAGTTCAAGTCCTTTGAATATCTCGCCGTTGTTATCCAAGGAGATGCTCAAGTTCTAGTATTATCCGTGTATAGACCTCCAAAATGCAACGCGTCTTTTTTTGAGGAATTCTCTGACTTAATGTCAATTTTAATTACTAACTATGACACACTCCTAATAGTTGGCGACTTTAATTTTCATATAGATAATCAGTGTGATCTAAAAGTAAAAGAATTTATGAACCTCCTGGATTCTTTTGATTTGAGGCAGCTCGTAAATCAGCCTACACATAAAGCAGGTCATACATTAGACTTAGTGATTACTAAAGGACTGAAAGTTGATGTAAAGCAGATCATTGATATTGGTCTATCGGACCATTTTCTTCTACTTTTTAATATAGAAATAATGATAAAAAACAGCTCATGAGAAGCATATTGTTAAAAAACGCTTCTTTGACTCCACAGCAGCTTTAAAACTTACAAACATTCTAAGCAATCAGTCCGTTTATAGTGTCAACTATAATAGCGAGGATAATGTAAATAGTAAGGTGGAAAAATTTAATACTAAAGTGAGAGCTGCTGTTGACATAGTTGCACCTGAAAAGACAGTAAAAAAACCCTCTAGTATTGTTATACCATGGAAGACCCAAAGAGTGTCGGATTTAAAGAGAACATGCCGCAGAGCTGAACGTAAATGGAGGAAGACTAAACTAACTATCCACTATGAAATATTAAAAGTCAAAATAACAGAATACAATAACACTGTCCGTCTTGAGAGACGCTGTTATTTCTCCAAGATTATAAATGACAATGCTAGTAATCCCAGAGTCTTATTTTCTACAATTGATCACCTACTAAACCCAGGTAACTCACAGGAATGCCTCCTAAGTACTTCCAATAAAACCTGTGAGGCTATCACTGTATTTTTCAATCAAAAAATTAATGATATTAGAAATAACATAGTATATCCCTCAAACACTAAGGATCCTCCTAAACCCCAGCATTCTGTTATAAACAAATTAAACTCTTTCACTAGGATAGATTTACCTGATTTACAAAATATAATATCTCAATTAAAATCCTCCACCTGCGTCCTTGACCCAGTACCAACAAGGCTTTTCAAAGAAGTATCGGGCGTGCTAATTGATAATGTTCTGGACATAGTAAATTCGTCATTAGATACAGGGGTCTTCCCAGACTGTCTTAAGACTGCTGTAGTTAAACCCCTTCTTAAGAAACATAATCTTGACCCCTCGGCTCTTGAAAATTTTAGACCCATCTCTAACCTGCCTTTCTTAAGCAAAGTTCTGGAGAAAGCAGTCATTATGCAGTTAAATGACCACCTAAATAAACATGCTATTCTTGATAAATTTCAGTCGGGTTTTAGAATAAATCATAGCACAGAAACTGCACTCGTTAAAGTAGTAAATGATTTGTGAGTGAACGCAGACAGAGGCCATATATCTGTTCTCATCCTCTTAGATCTGAGTGCTGCATTTGACACCATTGATCATAATATTCTTAGAAATCGCCTTAGTCAATGGGTGGGCCTCTCTGGCAGTGTCTTAAATTGGTTTGAATCCTACCTGACAGGGAGAAAATTTTTTGTTAGTTGTGGTAATTACAACTCAAAGACGCATGATATCCGATTTGGTGTTCCACAAGGCTCTATCCTGGGTCCACTGTTATTCTCAATCTACATGCTTCCGTTAGGTCAGATTATCTCAGGGCACAACGTGAGCTACCACAGCTATGCTGATGACACACAGCTGTATTTATCAGTAGCACCTGATGACCCCGATTCTATTGACTCACTAACACAATGTCTGACTTGTATCTCAGAATGGATGAATAGTAACTTTCTCAAGTTAAATAAAGAGAAAACTGAAATCTTAGTGATTGGCAATAATGGATACAATGAGGCTATTAGAAATAAACTGGATACATTAGGATTAAAAGTCAAGACGGAGGTAAAAAGCTTAGGGGTAATTGTTGACTGTAATCTGAATTTTAAATCGCATATTAATCAGATCACTAGGACAGCATTTTTTCACTTAAGAAACATAAGTAAAGTTAGACCTCTTATATCACTGAAAGATGCTGAGAAATTAGTTCACGCGTTTGTTTTCAGTCGACTAGATTACTGTAACGCACTCCTCTCAGGACTACCCAAGAAAGACATAAATCGTTTGCAACTAGTGCAGAATGCAGCTGCTAGAATCCTAACTAGGAAAAGAAAATCCGAACACATTTCTCCAGTTCTGATGTCACTACACTGGTTACCTGTGTCATTCAGGATTGACTTTAAAATTCTGCTTATGGTTTATAAAGCCTTAAATAATCTCGCCCCTTCTTATATATCGGAGTGTCTGACACCTTATATTCCAAATCGTAACCTCAGATCCTCAAATGAGTATCTCCTTAGAATTCCAAGAACAAAACTTAAAAGTGGTGAGGCGGCCTTCTGCTGCTATGCACCTAAAATCTGGAATAGCCTGCCAATAGGAATTCGCCAGGCTAATACAGTGGAGCACTTTAAAACACTGCTGAAAACATATTACTTTAACATGGCCTTTCTATAACTTCAATTTAACTTAATTTAACTTAATCCTGATACTCTGTATGTTCAATTTCCTCATAATAACTATTCAGGGTAGCTCTACAATCCGTACTGACCCCTACTCTCTTTTCTGTTTCTTTTTCCGGTTTCTTTGTGGTGGTGGCCTGCGCCACCTCCACCTACTCAAAGCTTCATGATGCTCCAACAATGATGGATGGACTAAAAGGCAGAATTCTACTTGACCATCATCATCAAGCCTTTCCGTGAGAACCCCAAATCCAAAGAGGACTGTTTCATTTATGTTAGGTAGAATGCCCAGAGGGGACTGGGCGGTCTCATGGTCTGGAATCCCTACAGATTTTATTTTTTTTTTCTCCAGCCGTCTGGAGTTTTTATTTTGTTTTTTCTGTCCCCCCTGGCCATTGGACCTTACTCTTATTCGATGTTAATTAATGCTGATTTATTTTGTTTTCATATTGTGTTTATTTTTCTATTCTTTATTATGTAAAGCACTTTGAGCTACTGTTTGTATGAATATGTGCTATATAAATAAATGTTGTTGTTGTTGTTGTTAGGTGGTTAAAGTTCTTACACTGTTATGATACTATTCTAGATTTTAAACTAGAATATATTTTGCTGTTTTTGAAGTGAACAAATCAGTGATTCAAAGATTCAGATCATTTTGATGAACTGAATGAAATGAATCGAATCACTAAAAAGAATCATTTTGCACATCACTACTAAAAAATGCCTACATGGTTTATGTTTTGAAATTCAGGTAAAGTCCTTAATTAATTATGCACTGTACTATAAAATTACACAATGTAATAGCACCAGAAGCAAATACATTTTTGTTCATAAATATTAGTTCAAAAATAATTCATAGATACTCAGGAGAATTTTGTAAATTTTAATGAAAGGTGAAAATGATATATGCTATACTATATTGTATATGGAATATCGACATCTATTACATTTATGGAGCTCTGTCCCATAGCCAAACAAATAATACAGACACAAAATGAAAATCTAATAAAACTGCAAGTAATCCACTTCACCCCATAACTGACACACAAATGATACTGTCATGAATGGGTATATACTACCTATTTAGTTTAACGTTGTACTTGCATTGGAGGTTATTGAGATTGAAGATTCTGTTCCCTTTTTTATTTGAATTTGTAATGATTCAGCTGTTGCGTGTTTTTTGCAATGCTTTGGAAGTCATTTTAAGTCCTCAATCAAAACCACTTTGCAATTCCATCATTGGTTTCACTTCCCTGCATTACTAGGGGCATGGCCTCTGAGGTCATAACCTGTGGTTAATTGATGCAACTCTCAAGAAGAATTGTGCAAAACTGTACTAGTGTGTTACTTTTGTTTTTGACTTCTTTCTTGTTTCTTAACCTATCGTTTTGGCTACAGTTTCCTTTCTTCTTTTAGGGTATTTAAATTATTATTGGGAGATAAAACCCTAAATATTGATATCTCAAAATGTCCTTTCTTAGCTGATATCTACTGGCCTGGGTGCATCAGTTTGGTTTTTTTTATGCACAACTTCCAGTTGTGCTTAGAAAGCTTATCTGCTAGTATACTGACAGAACATATACAGGAAAATTAAGAAATTATAGTAAAAAAGTGTTTGAAATTGAAATGCTGCTATTTTTAATCTTGCTTGTAGCACTTCAGTACAGAGCAGTCATTGTCAACTGGAATTGTGAGTGCTAAGGTTGTGTTTTTGAACTCTAGTTAAGTGTACCCTTTTTGGCTTATAGCTTCCTGCCCTGTTCTTTGACTATATTTCTTGTTACACACATGGAGCTTTTTATTTCTGGATATGACCATTGCATTAATTCTGACTTCTTTGTGCCTTCTTCAAATTCCATTCACTCTCAGAACTGCGCTATATGAACCTTGCTAGGTTAGCATTTGTTTCTTACATTGTCTTTCAGCTGAATACATTTTTCTTTATTCAAATATCATTTATGGAAACACAGTGCATTCAATGATGCTTTCATTTTCATGACTTAATGTTTTATGTTAGAGTTATGTTTTGGAATTCCATCAGTACTGTTTTGTTTATTCCATGGGTGCTGTCATTTTGAGTAACAGTTGCTAGGATGTATTGCTGGGTCATGACCCCAGAAGTAATGTCAGTGTGACATATTATTATAAGCCAGTGTTCATCCATGACTGCAGATTTACTCTGCTTGTGTTTTCTAAAGAACTCTGATTGAAGAATATCTCGACCTTCCTTTAATTTTGATCTTGGCTTATACACAAGTTAGAATTATTTTCATGATTTTGACCCTAACTTCATTCCTTCACCTGATTTAGTTCTCCCTCTGCTCACCCCGCTTGACCTAAAAGTTGTATTAGGAGTAGCTGAGGTCTGGGTTTGTCCACAGCATCCATCCATTTTCAAACCTGTTCATCCTGCTCAAAGTCAATACATTTTTATTTCTGATTATTATTATTATTATTATTATTATTATTATTGGGTGGCACGGTGGTGCAGTGGTAGCGCTGCTGCCTTGCAATACGGAGACCTGCGTTCGCTTCCCGGGTCCTCCCTGAGTGGAGTTTGCATGTTGTCCTCGTATCTGCGTGGCTTTTCTCCGGGTCCTCTGGTTTTCGTCCAAAGACATGCAGTTTAGGTGCATTGGCAATCCTAAATTGTCCCTAGTGTGTGTGTGTCCTGCGGTGGGTTGGTGCCCTGCCCGGGGTTTGTTCATGCCTTGTGCCCTGTGTTGGCTGGGATTGGCTCCAGTGGAACCCCATGACCCTGTGTTAGGATATAGCAGGTTGGATAATGGATGGATAGATTATTATTGTTATGTAACTGTGCTTTCTTTTCCTTTTTTTTAATTATGTATTCTTATTTTTGTTTTTGTTCCTACACTATATTCTGTAAATAGGTCAGAAAGTATTTCTTGAGCTCTGGCAGGAGAAATACTGAGAAGGTTCTTTATTTGCTGATATTTCTAGAAAAGAGAGTGCCTTGCTATATGGTTGCGAGACAGTTACCTGAGACAAAGACTGGACTCCTTTGGTACTGTGTCGCTCCAGAAAATCCTTGGGTACCATTGGTTTGACTTTGTTTCGAATTAGCGGTTGCTCATGCAGTCCAGAATGAGGAACATTACCTGCATTGTGAGGGAGCGTCAGTTAGGGCACTATGGCCATGTGGCGCGTTTCCCCGAGGGTGATCCGGCTCGTAAGATCCTCATTGTTGGGGACCCGAGTGGCTGGATCAGGCCAAGGGGTTGCCCACGTAACACCTGGCTGCGGCAGATAGAGGGTCATTCCGGAGGGTGGGACTGGACCACGTGTCTGCCTGGGGGGTTGCCAACCGGGATCCCGAGTTGTTTTGTCATGTAGTTGATGTGGCAACTCACTGTACCAGTGCATACTCCCCGACTTGACTTGAAGCTCTTAGTTACACATCTGGATTTTAGGGTATCCCCATCTTTAAAAATACTGATTTAATTCTATTTCTTTAAAAGGTCATTAGTATAAAAGTAGTGGTAAATGAGTTTAAGATGCACAGTAAGCTAGATACTCTTACAAGTAACTTGTTACCAAATCAGCTGCTGTCTTCACTTTGTGTTTGGGGAGGGGTTTAAAAGGTAACGGATTTCTGGCTGGGAGAGAAGACAAACAAGGAGAAAGCATGTGGAGCCTGGAAAGATGAGGATGTTCTTCTTCTTTCGGCTGCTCCCATTAGGGGTTGCCACAGCGGATCATCTTCTTCCATATTTTTCTGACCTCTGCATTTTGTTCTGTTACACCCATCACCTGCATGTCCTCTCTCACCACATCCATAAACCTTCGCTTAGGCCTTCCTCTTTTTTCTCTTACCTGGCAGCTCTATTCTTTGCACACATAATGTATCAACTCTCCTTCTCTCCATCATATCTGCTAACTCTCTCCCCTTACCAGTCATACTGCCAACATTCAAAGTTCCTGCCCTCAGTTCCACTCTCTTTACTTTCTTCCTCTCCTCCTGCTTCTGGACACGTCTTCTCCCTCTTCTTCAGCCAACAGTAGCCCAATTTCCACCAGCACCCTGTTGGCTAACAGTACTGGTGGTGGTCGATGTTAACCCGAGGCTCGACCGATCCAGAATGGAAATTTGTATTGTTGTCTGCATATTGATTTGGCAAAATTTTACACCGAATGCCTTTCCTGACGTAACCCTCCCCATTTATCTGGGTTTGGGACCGAGCGCAAAGAAACACACTGGTTTGTGCATCCCCTGTGGCTGGGTTCTTGGAAAGATGAGGATAAAGGGAAAAAAGAACTGTAACAATGAAAAAGAATTGAGAATGTCTGAGTAGTGCATTGCACTGATATTCTGTATTCGACAGTATGTCGAATAGTTGAAATGAAAAGGACATTCAAGAGTGCAAAGTGAATGATGTAATGTTTGTGTTCACAGACACACAAACAAAGATTGTATGGAGTGTGAAATGATGAGTCTCAACACGCTCAAAGAAGGTTTGGGGTAGCCGGCCGTAAATTGTTCCTAGCTGCAAAAGGATCTTTTAGAGCACAATCGATGTTGTTGGTTTGAGTTCCCAAAATGAACTGACTCAGTTTGGCAATATGGCGGATTTATAGTCCGTAACCCGGAAGTGACTTCAATCTGGGAGCCGGAACTGGAAGTGATGTCAGTCTGGGAGCCGGAACCGGAAGTGACGTTGAATCAGGCAGGTTTTCCCGTATTTAATCTGCAGAATTAACAGAAACAGGTTTAGAGCACCCCGCCACCCCTGGCCCGGCGGGTTATCACCTCCACTTGGTCCATTCTGCTCACTCCTAGTCGCACGTGTGTGACAGGAGCTACTGAGGAGCTGTAAATTGATGAACAAGGCAGAGAAAAAAAGAAACTTACTTGTCAAAGCATTTCAGTGAGGCATTATATTTAGAGACTGAATGGAGAAGGCTCTGAACATTCAAATTCTGGTCTTCTGCCAAAATATCCCACTAATCACGCTGTGCTGCAAATGCTTTACTGTACATGATCACATTGCAATTGCATCAGTTTTTCTCGTGTTTAGGAACATGCCTATCACGTCCTGGTGCTGGAATTTTTGACAATATCATCTGTTTCTAGATCTGCAGGGTTAGGGTGTAATAGTTTAGCTATTGTACTGCAGACAGAAAGATACCTATTATTTTGTGCTATCGTAGTACAATATGAGAAAGCAGGACAAATCGATAGAACATCATTTTAAACAATGAACTTTTACAAATTTTTCTTTGGTTTGTTGGTTTCCATGACCAAAACACTTTCTAGCAATGAATAAGGCCTGCAGTCTGGGTCTTGTTTCACATAGTTTCTGTTGTGTGAGCATGGTGTGGGCCCATTAACACTTTAGAGAAGCACATTGTTTAAAGTAAGAGCTGAACAATTGGCTAGCTATTCCAGTTAGAAACTGCTGTTTACTCATTTACCTGCCACATGTTATTTGAAAGGGTTAATAACACTTTCTTTTTATTTTTTGTACCCTTTATTGTGAAAAATGTTTTACTTGAATGGTAGGATTGTTACTTGAAATTTAATGTTGAGTAGCTTTTGATAATTCAGTTAGGGCAGAAAGATTGCCTGCACTTTTAATTGATGTTTGTTATTTTTATCTAATTAAGTTTAAATTAATAGTATCTGAGCTTATATATAAGTGAATAGAAGCATTTTAAGTACTTTGCATTTAGCTGAAAAGAAAAATGTGAATGAACTGATTATTAAAATATTTTGAAAAGACAGGACATTTCAATATTTTTTGATTATATATTTTTGATAATGCCATTTTTTACTAATTAAAGATTGTTTTGGTCTTTAAACCATTTGTGTATTAGATGACAAAGATGGGTAGAAGGGAAAGTTATTAAAGTGATAATTTGCAAAGTTAAAGCAAGAAATTAGGATATTGGTATTCAGATTTCCATTGGCCAATGCATACTGAGGAAAATTAAGACCCTTAGGCCACAAACATAAAGGGCTTAGGAGAAAGGAGTGCAGCATTATAATTATATAACATTTTCCCACACGCTGCTATGAAGAGAATCCACTACTGTTGGACCACAGACATACTAGAATAGCTGACCTGATCCAACCTGGGTCTTTTGAATTGTAGTCCTCCATAACACTCCAAGCATCTGCACACTCTGACTGCACCTGGAGAAGATAACTGGAGCCACAAGAATAACTTAGCTAACTGCTGTGTTCATCTCTTTCAACCTTTATCCTGGCAGAGCCTAATTGTTAATTTGTACTGAATGCTTCTGTATGAGCCAATCCTAGAAAGTTAATGTAAGGCTAAATTCATATAAGTATTGGTTTAACTTAAGCAGGATGTTAGCTTTACTTAGCGAATGGAAGGTTTTGTTTATCCCCACTAAACTTTCATTTTATGGAACATTCCTAATACTCTGCTATATTTGTAATGCAACAACAGAATGATCCCAGTTAGATAGAAATATGGAATGATAGGATTGTTTGCAAATGGAAAGGTACAGAGACCATATAAAATAGTTGAGGCACCAGACTGGCTACCCCATTTAATTGTGGCCATCTTGCCAAAGAAACAAACAAAAGAAAAAAAAAAAGGAAGTCACTTAATATTTGAACAAAAACAAACATAAATTCAGCAAGATAGACCTTTTGAACACAAGAAAGCCAAAAAAGTGTTCCATCAGTGGGAGCTCCGCTTCCACAATATGACCACCATCTTCCAGGGGACCACTCATTTTTATTGTGTCCCAACCAGAAGGGGCAGAGCCTGCCTCTTGGAATTGAGGGTGAAAAGGAAGACAGTGATAGCAACAGCATCCCCTCTCCTTCCAGGGTGGTATCGGTTACCCCAAAAGAACTGGGAAGGTGATTCCCAGATACACATACCTGACAGCATGCACTAGTGTATACTGTAGCATGTTGTGACAATATAGAAACTTAAAGAACTATATTTACCATTTAAGCCAGACATTGAAACATTACAAGTAATAAGTTGTTTTTTATGTGTATTATCATTTTTTCTTCATTTTTGTGTGAACTGTTTTTGCTCTGAATGTTACTAAAGCTTTGAAGAAAAGATATTTGGGAATATACTCATTTTTGGCGTTCATATCATACTTGACTCTCAAACCTTTATGGTAGAGTTTTGGAAACTTCAAAGAAGCACAGCTACAGCCTCTTTAATACAAGTTGAGTATTAACTTATTATTTGTGTCATGACTAATTTCTGTGGTTGTTGAGGCTATTTTGTCACCATTGTAGTTTTGAAGCGACAGTGTAAATGGAATGACCTTTCCACAGCACGATTCTCAGCATTGAACCTGGTCAATCTGTGGAGCTAATGGTCCATGGTGGACCCACAGTTAAACAGTGAATCATATATTCGTGGTTGGCAGAGTAAATTATTTCTAGAACCTTCTTCACACAAAAGATCATGGGAATATAAAACAAACCTCAAGCTTTTTAATTGAAGTAGAACCCTTGACAAATTGCAAAAGGTGTGATTTTGAGACAGCTTAGCAAGTCTGTAACTATATGTTCCTGAATGGTAAAAGTCACTCTAATGTCATTGCTACCAGGTTTAGTTCACTCAGGCAGTCCTTTCCATATTCCTTCCCATTAGAATTCCAAGACACAACTCAGGTTTACACCTGACACAGACTGTAGAAACCAACCATCTTAGCAAATCAAACCAAAGGTTGTAGTGAGTGCCCTCTTCTACGTGGTGGTGTGATGGGGAGGCAGCATAAAGAAGAGGGACTCCTCACACCTGGACAAACTGGTGAGTTAGGCAGGCTCTCTTGTAGGCATGGAGTTGGACAGTTTGACATCTGTGGCAGAGTGACTGGCGCGGAGCAGGCTCCTGTCAATCATGAAGAATCCGCTGCATCCACTGAACAGGATCATCTCCAGACAGAGGAGCAACTTCAGCAACAGACTGCTGTCGCTGTCCTGCTCCACTGACAGACTGAGGAGATCGTTCCTCCCCCACACTATGTGACTCTTCAATTCCACCCGGGGGGGTAAACGTTAACATTATACAAAGTTATTGTCTTTTATACCTGCATTTTTATCACTGTTTAATTTAATATTGTTTTTTATCAGTATGCTGCTGCTGGAGTATGTGCATTTCCCCTTGGGATTAATAAAGTATCTATCTATCTATCTATCTATCTATCTATCTATCTATCTATCTATCTATCTATCTATCTATCTATCTATCTATCTATCTATCTAT
>JANRMT010062791.1:121924445-121975995 GCA_026402145.1 Polypterus bichir lapradei
TATCTATCTATCTATCTATCTATCTATCTATCTATCTATCTATCTATTCAAGTACATACATAATAAAGCTGTGTTTCTAACATACTGATAAAGTTCCATTGAGGTAGTATCTTTCACCCACTTTTATCTCTTACACGCAGCGGCCTTTTTTTTACTGCTTTAAATTTACTGTCTGCTTTAGTGTTTAATTATTGCAATTTCTAGGAATCTCCCCATAGGGGTTAATATGGACACAAAGTATGAAAGGTGTGCCTCTGGGCGAAGAGCAGCTGTTGGGAACCTTTAAAGCAGTATGTAGTTTGTTGGCTTATCAACCTACCTGCATGTGCTCAAATCCTAAGAAAACAAGAACAGCTTGCTAAGTGAAGAGACATAAGAATTACTGTTATAAGTAAAAATACATTTTATAGTATTACTAGCAAAATACCCGCGCTTCGCAGCGGCGAAGTACTGCATTAAAATTTTTATTAAGAAGAAAATGTAACCTTTTTAAACTGAGGGAAAATATGCCAATAATTATTTGTTAAGGATCTCTTTGTATACCATGTTGTCAGTTCGGCCCTCCGGTTGTAATATGACCAAGCTGTGCGCTGAGCTTACTCTTGAGCATGCAACTTACAGTTGGCCATGTGAACAGTAATCTTGTCTCAAATCTCACAGCTTGGATTGCTGCTGTCATAATCAGTTTGAGGTACATGGTTTGTTTCAATTACGACAGTATTTGCAGGACTTGTGTTGAAGTGACATTCGGCATCTGTCAAGCGTTGTAATCTTACAACCGGTTTCATCGATAACTTCACATCCAGCTTTTGAGAGTTTAAACATTCATAAACATCAAAGTGTCCACTACTGAAATCGTGACCTGTGAATGTAAGATGTTTAAGAGGCATTGGCGGTTGTCGAAAGGTGTAAAATATTTGGCCATTTCGGTACACTTGAAAGCACCAACCGAACAATTCAGCGGCAGCCATCAACTCACATGCAGAACCATAGGTGAAGGGCTTAAGCATTTCACTCTTCTAGTGCTCCTGTGTAGTATAATTATCTCCTGTACCGTCATCAGTCCACACCTTGAACCTGTCCCAGTCATTCAATACATAAGACACAATGTTCTTCCGGATATCAAGAGTGAGCCTGATATGGCCGTGCAATATGTAACACAAAGAATGGAAAAGGTAGGTGCCATCTCCGGGCATGGAAACCGCTCGGTAAGTGACAGTTCTTTGATTGATGGTGATTACCTCGATAGACATGGTAATGGGGGTTGGAATGATGAAGGAAATGGGTACCTGAGTAATGTAAAGTAAGTGTAAAATACCTATACAATAACTATAATTGTAATAAACAAACAATAAAACAGCGGAGAAGCGTGGATTAAACAAAAAGGCTGTAGTTATCAGCAGGGAGACGTGAATCCCGTGGCGAAGCAAGGAAGGGAATGTAGAAACTGGAGCGACGGACGGCCTTATATAGGCAGGCAGCCAACAACGTGGGAGGCGTTAGGATGGGGGACCCAACGCCGCCTCACATGGTGACCAAGCTGCAGGCTATGGACGTATATATGTACGTAAGTAGGATTCAGTTAGCGTTGGGAACCCGTGTACCAAATTTCTTGAAGATGGGCCCATAAGTAACAAAGACTGTTGAAAAGTTCAATATGGCGGCCGACAGTGGCATCTTACCACCGAAATAAGTACATACATTGGTTTTGGTTAGTGCAGGGAAGCCGCCTACCAAATTTCGAGAAGATGGGGCCATAAATAAGAAAGTTCAACATGGCGGACGTTGTTGACCGTTATGACCGTTACGCGTAGAATTTCGAAATGAAACCTGCTTAACTTTTGTAAGTAAGCTGTAAGGAATGAGCCTGCCAAATTTCAGCCTTCTACCTACACGGGAAGTTTGAGAATTAGTGACGTTGGAAAGTTCAATATGGCGGCTGACAGTGGCGTCATATCACCGAAATAAGTATGTACACTGGTTTCGGTTAGCGCAGGGAAGCTGCCTACCAAATTTCGTGAAGATGGGGCCATGAATAAGAAAGTTCAATATGGCGGACGTTGTTGATCGTTATGACCGTTACGCGTAGAATTTCGAAATGAAACCTGCTTAACTTTTGTAAGTAAGCTGTAAGGAACTGGCCTACCAAATTTCAGCCTTCTACCTACACGGGAAGTTGGAGAATTAGTGACGTTTGGAAAATTCAATATGGCGGCCGACAGTGGCGTCATACCATCGAAATAAGTACGTACATCGGTTTCGGTTAGCGCAGGGAAGTCACCTACCAAATTTCGTGAAGATGGGGTCAGCCTTCTACCTACACGAGAAGTTTAAAAATTGGTGACGTTGGAAAGTTCAATATGGCGGCCGACAGTGGCGTCATACCATCGAAATAAGTACATACATCAGTTTCGGTTAGTGCAGGGAAGCCACCTACCAAATTTCGTGAAGATGGGGCCATAAATAAGAAAGTTCAACATGGCGGACGTTGTTATCGACTGTTATGACCGTTACGTGTAGAATTTCGAAATGAAACCTGCTTAACTTTTGTAAGTAAGCTGTAAGGAATGAGCCTGCCAAATTTCAGCTTTCTACCTACATGGGAAGGTGGAGAATTAGTGATGAGTCAGTCAGTGAGTGAGTGAGTGAGTGAGTGAGTGAGTGAGTGAGTGAGTGAGGGCTTTGCCTTTTATTATTATAGATAGTGGGCTTCTGATTGTTTTATAATATAATTCAGAGGACACCAACATTTTCATACGTAGCATGTAGCTTAAAATTCTTTACAAGAAGTTAAGCATTGGTTTAACTACTACAGTCTTTTAAAGAATCTGTGAAAGTGCCACTATCTAAAGAACAACTAATTATTTTTAAAACGCTGTTGATTAGCACATCAGAAGCTTCTTTGAAAAAGCCCTTTTGGGACTTGGTCAAGGACACAGATGGACAGTTTTGGTTAAATAGTTATTCTAAGAAGTTCAAGTAAACATGATTTAATAAAGAACACTGAGGTTCAACAGGGTATGCTGTTGAGGGCTGTATTACACCTAAAATGGTTTATTTTGTCATTAAAAAATGTTGCAAAAACCTCTCAAAAATTTCTGGAGCTATTTCATCAGTGTAACTGGGTCTAATAGATGATCAATAATTAAATACTATACTGTTGGATTTCTAGTATTTTCTTTTATCATTTTAAAAAAGTAAGAAAGCTATGTTGATTTTAGTTACAACACCAGGAAAGCAGAACACAAAAGTTTTGTGGTGAATTTTTGGAAAGTTACAGTTTCTAACAACTGAGCCTCTAATAAAGAGGATGTCACTACAATCTGCTAACACAGTGGAGGAGTGGAGAAGCTTAAAGTAGCTAACAGTGAAGTCTGCCTGATAATGCAGAGGTGACCTGACCCCGGGCCTCCACTTGAGTTGCTAAAACTCTGAGATTCTGTCATTGTAAGGTGGAACAAAGATAAATCTGACTTAGTCTGAGGTTCAGGTGGCAGGGAGCTGGGACTGAAGAGTCAACTCCAACTCTAAGGAAAGTTTCCTGTATAATTATCCGGGAAACTTTGTGTTTCCTGAAGTCAGATAATCTTATGAGGAGCTGCTGAATCCGTTTCTCCAAGGTCAACATGCTGCAGCTCATTAAAGGCAGCTTTACAGGCAGTAACAACAATTGTCTATGATGACTGATAATCAAAAGGACAACATAACAAGTGAACTAGGGCTTCCCTTATATTTTAATTGAATAACTTTATGGTTTTAATTGATGAAGAATTGGTGATATACAGTATCCTGGTGTAATTTTTGTTCTATTGTATTTATTTAAAATTAAAGTAGAGCATAGAACAGGGTGATACATTCATTTCTAATTGGGTGGATAGTTAGATTAAATTTATTAATGGCATTTATAGAGGATAGAGGTGTGAGTAAGATGGGAGAACAATTGTGTAGGATTGTGTGGGACAGTAGACCCATCAAACTGTCACAGGCAAGCCAACTTTCTTCTTTTGTAAAGTCTTCGGTCAGTTCCTTTCATAATTTGTGTGTTCCCAATTATCCCATATTTAGTATTTATTTTACAGTATTAAACTGTATCTAATATTTTTTTACCCATGTATCCAGTTCAGAAACATTTGAAGCTGGGTCTATCCGAGGAGTAGTAACCACCTCTGAACAGAGCACCAGTATATCACAGAACATTTCTAATTTCATTTTTTTAATATACAGCAGTGGCCAAAAGTTTTGGCAATGACACAAATGTTCTCTTTTGCAAAATTTGCGACTTCAGTTTTTGTGGTGGTAATTCACATTGTTTTTATATTATTGTGCAGGGTGATGAGATGCATATTAATTCATTGAAAAAAGGTTTATTACCATAAAAAGTTAACTTTATCACAAAAGCTCATTTTCACTTATTTTTGCCCTGGCACACAATGATCAGCTAAAAGGGTCCAACAAGCACCAGGACTCCTCCTGAGGAGTCAGCTACAGAGTCATGTTACCACCAATGCAGAGATGCTCAGTATTGGCAGCAATAGGTATCTGCACGCACAGTAAGGCGAAGGCTTTTAGACAATGGCCTTGTGTCAAGAAGGGCAGCAAAGAAGTCACTTCTTTCCAAGAAAAACATGAAGGACAGACTGTAATTCTGAAGGAAGTGCATGGATTGGACAGCATGAGACAGGTGCAAAGTCATGTTTTCAGATGAATCCTCCTTCCGACTGTTTGGGACACCTTGAAAATCGATTGTTTTGAGAAGGAAAAGGTGAACGTTACCATGAGTCCTGTGTCATGCCATCAGTGAAGCATCCCGAGACAATCCATGTGGGGGATTGCTTCTCATCCAAGGGCCCACTCACAATTCTGCCCAAGAACCCTGCCATAAATAAAGACTGGTATCAAAACATCCTCCAAGAGCAACTTCTCCCAACAATCCAGGCGCAATTTGGTGATGATCTGTGTATTTTCCACCATGATGGAACACCATGACACAAGGCCAAAGTGATAACAAAGTGGTTCAGAGATGACAACATTGAAAGTTTGGACCAGAGGCTAGAAAACTCCTCAGATCAACTCCAAGCACTAAAAAGGCAAGAATGTATCACCATCAGTAAGGATTTGGCCCAGAAGCTGATATCCAGCATGCTAGAGCGAATTGCAGAAGTTATGAAGAAAAGGTCAAAGATTTTTACAAGCAATATAAATTAAGTATTGTAATTCAGGATAACAGGCTTTTTTTCAAGGACATTAAAATACAGGCTATATGACCTATTCTGTCATCCAACATTATACTGTATGTTGACAACAGCAGCATGGTAGTGACTTTCTTGCTCCTGCTCCAATCACATGAACATGGTTTATAGCTGTAATGCTAATAACTGAAAACTTTGCATGGTGAGCAATGGTTGAGTGAAAATAACACTACATCAACACCCATGCTGGAAAACCAAAGCCCTGATATGACTAGGCTAAAGTCGCTGAACCAGGGCAATGCGGTAGTAACCAAAACCACATTTTCCCAACAAAACACATTGACTTTAAGTGAGTTCAGAAGCACCTTTATCTGAAGAAAGAAAAGGCCATTGTTTCTTTATATCAGGCCAAAGGGACAACACATGTATCAGATAAAAACCATGAGGTCTATGTTGGTTACTTAAATTTCAACCTTAGACAGGTGGCATAGTTAGTGTCTTTATATTAAGGAAGAAAAAAACGTCTAACCTCCATTTTATTACAGAAGTAAAACAACCATTAAAATGAGCACAAAGGCTTTCAACATTTTTATATATGAGCCCATGTAGTCATGTAAACAAACAAGTACATCACATTAAATTGTTTACTTTTTCAACATACAGTATTTGAATAGGAAAACATATCTTCATTCATACAGTGTCTACAGATAAAGGTGATATAACTGAAGAAATGATGCATATGTAAATTTCATATGGTGTATTCATTCTCATAATCTACATTCACAAAAATGCAGATATGTCATGTGGACAAAGTAAGTAAAAACTGTGGAAGAATAATTTTAGGGTAATTTTAGGGCATTCGTCTTAAAGAAATAGTATAAATCCATCCATCCATTATCCAACTCGCTATATCCTAACTACAGAGTCACAGGGTCTGCTGGAGCCAATTCCAGCCAACACAAGGCGCAAGGCAGGAAACAAACCCTGGGCAGGGCGCCAGCCCACCGCAGGGAATAGTATAAAGGGTTAATAAATATTAGAAACCTGTTCAGGCATATCAGGAAACCACATAAAGGTCAAGTGAACAACAAAATGGACTGAAATATGACTAAGAAATCAACAAATATTCTGTAAACAATCAGAATGGACAGTTGTTATATGCACAGAAATTTCAAGGATGGTGGCTCAACTCAAAGATTTAAGAAGAACCAGAATATAATATAATAAGACTTTTATTTTAAAAAAGTCATTTGGGTGTAAACCAATGAACCAACCAATGCAATGTATTCATTGATTGACACTGCATGTAAATTCAGTAGTTTTTAAAATGAACCACTATTCTTTGTTTCTCTGATCATTCTGACCACCATGCTGTAACAGACTGCTTTTGAAGAATGTTCCTTATAAGGCATTTTGCTGAGGAGTATTCAAAAGATACTATGAAAGGCTTTTCTCCTGCATGATTACTGGTTTGTCCTGATAGAGGATCAGTTGCTTTCTTTAATTAAGATGTTGATTTCTACCACAACCCCTACATATATCACTACTTCAAATCCATAAAATTATAATTAAATGTTGTATATTAGGTGCCAATAATTAGAACCTCCTTAGGGAGTATGCATGTGGAACTTCTCTTATTTAAACTGCAGATAGCTAGGGTCTGGTGTTCACTTTGCTATTGACATGTGTGTTGTCATCATGTTAGATCAAAGGAGCTCTCTAAGGCCCACAGAAAGAAGTTTATAGATGCCTATGAGTCTGGCAAGAAATTTAAAAAGTTAACCAAATTATTTGAAATCAATCATTCCAGTGTAAGGAAAATCATCTAAAAGTGGTGCAGATTTCATACAACTGCTAATTTGTCCAGGACTGGCCAGCCAAGCAAATTCAACCCAAAAGCTGTTATACTAAAAGAAATCTACAAACACCCCAAAATTTCATTTCAGGATTTGAAGGAACCTCTTGCAAAGGTTGATGTCTAAGCTTACGCATCTACAATCAGATCAAGATTAAAAATTTGATCTGCATGTGCAGAAAAAGCCTTTGTCCAAAAAGAACACTAGAGCAAGACCACAGTTTACCATTGATCATATAAGTAAAGACCAGGGTTCTCATGTATAAATGGTGCGTACACACAAAAAAGTTGTGTACATCCATTTCCACACTCATTTCAGGATGTGTGAAAACTAAACTTGGCAAAAAGTCATGCACATTTTTACAACAGGCCCTCACCTTGCATACACACTTTTCTGCTCAGTTTTGCAAACTGGTGGCACCCAGAATCAAAGCAGTGCTACTATTTCTGTTTCTGTTCTTTTTCAAATTTACATCCATGATTTGGGTTGTATCAAATACACCAAAATTAATTGCATTAGTGTTTACAAATTGAAGGCACTTGATTGTAATCAATCTGTAACAATATAATGGTGCACAGAATGGCCAAACTATTCCAACTATCATGGCTGCTTTAGTGTTGTTGAAGGACATCGCAAAATGGAAGGATCAGAAGAGAGTACATATTTAGAGATCATACTGATTTCCTGACACATGATGATGACCAGCTTATAAGTTGATTTAGATTTCCAAGAGCTATCCTCTTGGCGCTGTATGCTGAACTGCCACTGGTTTTACAAAGGCAGATATTAAAGCGCAATTTGTAGCAATGTCCGGTTTTCCAAATGTAATCAGAATTTATGACTGCACATTGCTATAAAAGCACCATCAGAGAATGAATTTGCTCATGTAAATAGAAAGAATTTCCACTCTATTAATGTGCAAATTATCTGTGAGGCAAAGATGTGTCTCATTGATATTGTCACAAGATGGCCTGGGTCAACTCATAATTCATTCATCCTGGGAAATAGTAGTGTTGGGAGCAAACTTGAAAATGGTGTTGTGCATGATGGCTGGCTTCTTGGTGAAACTTTTAATATTATTCCTTTGGTCAATTTTGTAAATTATCTGTATGATGTATCCATATAACACGATTACTTAGGTGAGAGCAGGTATCCTCTGAAGACGTGGATTCTCACCCCGCTCGCCAACCCACTGACTGAACAACAACAACATTATAATAATCTCTACTCTTGGACTTGGGCTGTAGTAGAACATACTATATGGCAGCTTAAGGGCATTGGCACTGCCTGGATAAGACTGGTGGAGTGCTGCTCTATAGTCCACAGAAAGTGTGTTGCATTGTGTGATCATGTAGTGTGCTGCATAATGTGGCACACAATCAAGGCTTGCCCATACCTCAGGAGATACCATATAATGAACCTGCCCATAACCCACCAACTGATCAGCCAAATCAGACAGCATTACAACTTCAATTGAGTATAATTAGCAGAATGTAAACACAGGTAAGCAGGTGCATCTTTTTAAACCATTCATTTGATTTCTGGTCAATATTACATAGTACTGCCTTTATATTATGTAGTTCATTGGATACATCTCTTACAGCATCCACTAATACATTTTGTGATTCCAGAACAGCATCTGTCACCACATGGCCAGATGATTTCCCAGCAGTTCCCGAGGCAGAGGTGTGTGACCAGACAGCACCCAAAGATGTGCTCGGCACAGCACCAGCACCATCATCCTCGCCTGGAGTCACGTCCCCAGCATGGGGATCAGCATTTGTAGTATTATCTGGAACAGAATAAACATTGATTAATACCACTTCTGCTGCCTGATTGTTTGTCTAATTAAACATGCAAATTATTTACATAAGTATGGATAATGGTAAGCTCAAAAAAATAACTCACTTTCACTAGGGGTGATGTCAGAATTTCCTTCACTGACTGGTAGAATGCCAATTGTAAGTGTCTCACAAATAATTGCAGCAACTGCACAAAAGGTGTGAGCCCAGGAGTTTTGCAACCTCCTCCAGTGCTGTTGACACTCAGACGATGGGCTGAGACTTGTCTTTTCACGGCAAATCTGATGTCTGACCACTGCTTTTTAATTTTGGGCACTGTGCGACTTTCTGAACCTGAGCTTTTGAATGCCTTTGCAACGCTGTGCAACTCCATCATTTTCCTTTTATTGCTTGTACCACTGCTTACGCCACCAAATAGTATGTTTTTCCCTTGCCTCCCTGTTACTTAGCAGGACCTCCATGTTGTATTTGCTGAAGTTTTTTTTTCACCTGCTTAGCCATTGTCTTTTGACAAAACACTGAATGAAAGGAGCTATTTATATTGATTTGCATATTCAAATATGCAAAATTATGGGAGGAGTTGGGGTCTGGCTATAGGCACATGCATTAAATTTCAGATTCATTGGGATTTATTAAGGGGAACTGAATGGAACTTGGCGTACGCAGTTTTATTCATCTGGATTTTTTTATGCATACACACTTTTCTGGTTTTCTTCATACACCATGTTTTACTGTATATTCTATGCAAGGTACTATACATGAGGACCCAGGCCTTCTGGAACAAGGTGCTATGGGCAGATGAATGAAAGATAGAGTTGTTTGGCAACAATAACAGTAGACATGTTTAATGTAAAATGAAGACAACATTTCAGGTGAAGTACCTCATATCAACTGTGACACTTGGTGGTGTAAATATTATGGTTTGAGGTTCCTTTGATGGCTCAGGGCCTGGGCATCTTGCAGTCATTGAATCAATTATGAATTCTGCATCATAACAAAGTCTGCCTGAGGAGAATGTGAGACCAGAAGAACACTAGCAATCCAACAAGGAATGGCTCAAAAAGAAGAAATGGAGGATTATGAAATGGAGTAGTCATAACTCTGATTTAAATCCAATTGAAATGTTGTGGAAGGATTTGAAGTGAACAGTACATGTAGGAAAACCCGCAAACATCTTGCAACTGAAGGAACTTTGCATGGAGAAGTGGTCAAAAATTTCAGAGTCAATGTCAGAGACTGGTGGGCTGTTTTGAAAAATGCCTTCAAGAATGCATTTCTGATAAAGGGGACAATTCCAACATCTGAGGCCAAAGGTGTACTCTCCCCAGTAGACCACTACATCTACTAATATTTTTGTTGAAGAAATTATTGAAAAGGCCAATTTTGTTTTATTCAAGGTCACCCTCATTTGTAGGCAATCTTTGCATGAAGAACTATTGTTTATCTGTTCAAATATTTTGAAAAAGGGAATAATTTCTATTGGGTGTACTCACTTTTTCACAAGACTGTATTTATTTCACATTTCAAACAACAAATGGCTCACATAATTGTTCATAATTCCATTATGATGCATCTTCTCCAAATATCAAACAGGTATGGAAACCCAACATGTTAACAGGAATCCGTTAAAAGGTCATGTCTCATCCCAACATATCTCTGGGAGATGCATTTCAGGATTACTGCCCTTCACCATTTCCAGATATAAATCACCTACAGTAACATAAATAAATCTTACCCCTCTTAAAACCACAAACTCTCCCATATGTTCAAAATTTAATACTCACATCAAAGATGCTAAAATTAACAGATCTCACAATGCCCAAAACATGACATAATTACCCATCTATTCATCCAACCCACCATTTTCTAACTGACCTCTTGAGTTCAGTATTGTCACAGCTTGTGTAGAAACCAAACATACACAGGGTGCCAGTCCACTATGGTGTCCACTCATCCAAACACCTAAACTCACACATATTGTGCCTGTTCAGACTTCTCAGTTAACCTAATCTCCACATATTTGAATGTCAGAGGAAAACTAAGATACAGAGAGAACATGCACACTCCACACAGACATGATCTGATCCCATGACTCTGGCAATGTGAGACAGCAGTTTAATTGTAAATAATGACTTTTAAATACACACATCAGAAATAGATTTATAGGGTTGAGACACCAAGATTTATTGATGTAAAAAACACTTTGAGCCAGAAAAACACAGAGTCAGCAGAAATGTTGAAAGCTTTCACTGAGGCATTTATGGGAGAGAATTGTGCCGTCCTGTTCCAGCTTGTTGAAAGGGTGAGGCACCTGCTGTCAGCTTGCAAGTTCACCAAAGACAAGATTTGCTAAGATCTGCAAGTGTTGACAGGAAATAAGTCACAAGGGCCAAGACAATTTATAATTGCCCCTCAGGCACTCACATGTCATAACCAGTAGAAACATATTGACCCCTGGAAAATAGAGGATATTGTTACCATTACCACAAGCCTAAATTCAACAGATAATAGCCAACATCAGCATTTGTGAAAAGAAGGGGTTTCTTTGCAGTAGTAACAGATACACCATCTCCCACCATGTAGCCTTTTACTGCTCTTTCTTTCATACATGCTGGAATTAACCTTTCTGACCTTTTTAAAGAAGGGCCGAAGCCCGTACCAGCACAATGAGGTGCAGTGGAATACAAATCAGAACAGATGTTGCTGCAACTATTTAATGTTTTAGTGATATAATTTGGGGTGGTGGTTGTGTTGTCCAGTGATATCATTTGGGGTGGCGGTTCTGTTGTCCTTATGTCTGGAAGTTACTAATGCCCATGAAAGCAGGGTCTTTTGACTCATCATCTGTGATAGGAGGAAGACCTTGAAGATGAACCACTGCTTCCAGTTGGTGTGACTTGAGCATACAGTTAGGATACATCTTGGGTGTCTGCCATGGTAAAGGTGACCCAAGCTACTGTGTATGGATTATATCCCTCTGGCCAGGGAATTCATCACAAGTTGGTAAGTACCAAGAGCAGCTTATATCCCAGTGAACTGGTGTTCTGAACTGTAGAGTGTGGGAGTAAGCAGAGTGGCACAGCGGAAGCATGCTGGGCCCATAACCCAGAGGTTGATGGATGAAAACCATCCTCTGCTATGCGGTTTTGATAGCACGGTGGCCTGCTCTGTTGGTACTACAATCTTGCCATCGTAACTCTTAACATGTTATGACAGAAGCAAAATAACCATTACATATCCTACCATGTGGATTTAATTAAGTCCTTCCAGTCACTCATATCTCTCGCTACCACTCATCTCCAGTCTCTTTATCTGACTTCCGCTTTCCCTCAAAACTATGTGATTATGTATAGGACCACCACAGCTATAAGTCTTAGACTAAGAGTACTTTTGTTGCCCCTGTCTTCTCAACAGACAAGGCCTGTCTTTCTATCACTCTCAGTAAGTCAGCTTCTGAATCCAAATCTTAGGCCCTTCTATAAATAATGGGCCACTTCCACTATGCCTCTCAACTCCACATTCTTAATAATCTGATTTATCCTCAGGAACATGAGCTCCAGGACGCACTGGAGGACTTGAATCTCTTTTAAGCCTGATGCCAAAAAGCAGTTCTTCACACAAAGGGTCATGGAAATCTAGAACAAACTACAAATTCAATAGGAACATTCGCTTATACAGCACATTTCCATGTAAAATATGTAGCTCAAAGTGTAAAAACAAGTAAAAGTAAAAAAATGAACTGCAATTACAATGAAAATAGATACTTAAATAGGCAGAAAATACAATACACCAAAGAAATTAGTAATAGAAATCAGAATTCATGTTATTGGCCATTAATATTTACTAGTAATTTGTCTTGGTAATTGTTATGCAACATACAAGAACACCACAAAATATAAAAAGATAAAATATGTTGCAGCACACAAGGGCAACACAAAACGTAAAGAGATAAAATAGAATAAAATAGGGAAAAAAGTCCAGCTAGTCCAGTGTGCAGGTGTACATAGATACTGAGTAGAGTCACAGTGAGAAGTCATGTGGCCATCAGAAGAGGATGAGGGAATGTGAGTATCCCGTCATTGATCAATGCGTTTTGAAGTGGTTTGTGCAAGCGAGGGATAGGAACGTTCCTATTGACGGGAAGCTTTTGCAAGCAAAAACAGAAGAATTTGCCAAAGAGTTGGGCCATTCAGAATGTAAAGCCAGCAATGGTTGGCTGGACAAATTCAAGAAAAGACACGGAATTGTGTTTAATAGGCTATGTGGCGAAAGTGCGCAAGTGCCAGAAGAAGATTGCAGTCATTGGATACAGAAACTGCCAGAAATTGTTCAAGATTACAGTCCTGATGATGTCTTCAATGCAGACGAAACCTGGTTTATTCTTCAAATGCACTCCAGACAAAACAATGACTTTCAAAGGCGAACCTTGCCACGGCGGAAAGAAAAGTAAGGAGCGCGTGACTCTTCTTTTGGGCGCAAACATGAGTCGGTTAGAAAAATTGCCCGCATTGTTGATTGGAAAATCATTGAAACCCAGATGCTTCAAAAATGTAAACTCGCTACCTATGCATTACGAGGCCAATAAGAAAGCTTGGATGACATGAGAGCTTTTCTCCAAGTGGCTGAAGAAAGTGGATGCAGCGACGGTCCGGAAGAAAAGAAGAATCATTCTTTTCATCGACAATTGTACAGCACATAACCATATCCCTGTCATGAAAGCTGTGACAATCAAGTTTTTGCCGTCGAACACGACATCTAAGCTTCAACCTCTCGAACAGGGCATCATTAACAATTTCAAGTTGCGATACCGCAAACTCGTTGTAAGAAAATTGCTACGGGATATCGAAGATAAACACCCACTAGGAATTGACTTGTTAGAAGCGATGCGAATGGCCCGGAGAGCTTGGGATGAAGTTCCGGAGGAAACAAGAATTGCTTCAAAAAAGCAGGTTTTGGACGCAAACCGTTGACGATTCAGAGGAGCACTTGGTGGGAATATCAGTGGAAACAGACAGCGCATTTGCAAGTCCCGAAGAATGGTCCACGGTTCTGACAGCTACTGGCGCCAATAAGGAAGTGTCCTTTCAAGATTTTCTCGAAGTTGACAGTGCGGTGGATGTTTGTGGAGAACTAACGGAAGCTGACATTATTGCTGAGGTGGAAAACGAGGTAACAAAAGGAAAATGAGAGTGGGGGTGTGGAAGAATACGGCAACAATGTCGATACTCAGCCTGTCCCCAGCCGAAAAGAAGCGAAGCAGGCTATTGACATACTGCGCAGATTCTTGGAATCTACGCCGGATCCGATTAAGGAGATTGTCAAGCGAGATGCATCGGTACATCGACGTCAAACGAAGTTAACAGACTTTTTTTCTCTAAAGGTAACCTGTTTCATTGCACTGTTCGATAGTACATACTGTAGATGCATGTACCGGTATGTAGCCTACATGTATACATATAAAACGACAATATAATAAACGGTTATATAATAATTAAGCCGGAAAAATAATGTCCTTGATTAACCTGCGCCTATTACGCTGTTTTCCCTAACTCAAAAACTCCGTAAGTCGAATTTTTTTTCGGGTCCCTTTGAGTTCAATTTAGCGAGGTCTGACTGTACCAAGTAGTGTGGTAGACAGTAAGACTTTAGGGACTTTCAAAACTCAACTTGATGTTTTTTTGGAAGAAATAAATGGATAGGACTGGCGAGCTTTATTGGGCTGAATGGCCTGTTCTCGTCTAGATTGTGCTAATGTTCTAATTAGCTCTTTGTCTCATTCATATAAAGTGTTGACAAAGTAATTCCGAGATGAAATAAAAATTATAAAAAAGGCAAATTAAAGAAGTGGGTTTTTAGAAGTGCATTAGGGCAAAAGGATACCACATTAGTTCATTTTTTTCTTGTCTTCTTAGGGAGTCAAGGTTGGGAGGGCTGTCAAAAAACAGGGCCTGTTAAAGCCTGTTAAAGCATTCCTTGTGTGATTTTGGACTATATAAAAAATACATTGTTGTTGTTGTTGTTTTATAGGTTTATAGGGTCATTATTGTCAAGTGTAGTACAAATACTTACTTGCATCTTTCTTATCTTAAAAATTCCAAAATAATATTAGAATTTTAGGAAAAAAATCCAAAAAAGTTTAATAATTTGCCTTTTTTTAGTTTTTGTTATAGAACAAGAGAAATTTAATTCTCATAAGACTGTAAATTAAGAGTTTTGAATAAAAGTAAAGTTAAATTTCATTATTATATCCATCCATCCATCCATTTCTCAACCCGCTATATCCTAGCACAGGGTCACGGGGGTCTGCTGGAGCCAATCCCAGATTATCATTAATTTAAATTATTATTATTCATGAGAGTTTGAAGAATTTATGAGTACAGAAAAAAGAAAACTAACTTATATATCATCTTAATCTAAAGTACTTACCCTTTGAACTGAAAATTTCTCACTGTTACTGGTTCCCCACTTCCCTTTATTTCAGAGTTTTATGCTTTGTGGCCACTTGGGGGCATACCAGAACCCAATCCCCAGAGACAACTACAACAAACACAGCCCTGGCTTCAAATTCAGTTCTTTCATTTAACAATCAAAGTGTACCTTGTACAGATTTCTTCCTCACACTGCCACAAAAGGTTCCAACACCCAACAACACCGTGTGGCACTTTCTTCAGTCCTTTATTTGCTTTCAAGCACTTCCAGGTCAGGCAGGACCACAACAGTCCATGTATCATCACTATCCGAGAGCGCTACCTGTGGCCCCCACAGAACCCAGAAGGGCAGGCCCATTGGAACATAACTACCCTGCTGCCCTACAGGCATCCATAATAGGACTTACAAGATGGGATGCTGCCACCCAGGATACGGAGGTCACTCTGCCCATAGCAGGCAGTCAACCACTACGCCTGGCCATCAAATGATGGCCCGCAGGCTACATGCAGCCCAGAAGCAACCTCCAAGTGTCCGAGCCTGTTGACCAACCAGAAATGCAGAGAGAAACCGAGAAAAACACAATTTGTGAGCCTTCAGAAATTCCTACATTAAGTCCTACAGTAGTATAGACCAGGGGTCACCAGCGCCAGTCCTGGAGGACCACCGTGGCTGCGGGTTTTCATTCTAACCCTTTTCTTAATGAATGACCTGTTTTTTCTGCTAATTAACTTCTTCTGAACTAATTTTAATTGACTTTCTCTTAAAGACTCACACCCCTTAATTGTCTCTTTTTCCTTAATTAGCTGCCAAACAATAATAAGGTACAAAATGAGCCAAAACAACTTGTGTCCATCATGAAAACAAAGAAAGATGAACATCTCAGGAATGCTGATCTGTCAGGTCCACAAAACATTTGAAAAGAAAAGAGAAAATCAAGAATTACAGAAATGATTGCTATTGCACCATGTGGGGAACAGCCTGGACACAGACAGGTAGACATTGATGTTTAAACCCACACACGTTTATTTACAATATTTACAAGTGTACACGCACATACAACCCAGTGCCGCAGCACCAATCACCCTCAAGTCCAGGCCTCTTTCTCCAATGCCTTTCCTTACTGGCCGCCTCCACTCCTCTTTTCTCCTCTGAGCTCCATCCTCTTCCACCCGACTCCAGCCATCGAATAGAGGGAGGCGGCCCCTTTTATGCTGCCCCAGATATGCTCGCAGGTGCCTCTCGATAACCTTCCGCCGGCCCTCCCAGGTGTGGCAGAAGTGCCGGCTGTGCACCCGGAAGCACTCCAGGTGTCCCTGGTCTTCCTCCCCCCAGCACTTCCGGGTGTGGCGAAAGTGCTGAGGGCCAGGGCTCCTCAGGCATCTGGGCACCCCCTGCCGGTGACCACGGGCCCCTATAGGGTTGAGCTTCCATGCTCCTTTCCCATGGTCCCCAAAGCCACCAGGGCGGTCACCCACTCATGGTCTGGAGGAGGCGTAATCCCTCCTCTGGTCCTTCTGGGCGTCCCGGCTGGGTACCACCCCCAGCCACTCGCCACAACCACAAGAGCAGCAACAAGCCATGGAATTAAAGAATGGGTTTAATTAACAACAAGAATCAGTGCCTAATTAAGCAGCTGGTTGGAGTTTGAGGCCCTGGCTTAGTTGGTCTTCTGTTGGTTCCCTCACTTCACATTTCATTTCTGTTTGGGTGCCATTTAAGGATGGAAATGAAGCAATTCTGAAGAATGATGAAGAAATTCAGGGGAACTAATCTTAAAAATGCAATTGAATTAAAATGAATTCACAAGAAGTTAATCTGAAGCACAAACAGGGCACTCATTAAAAAAGGGTTAGAATGAAAACCTGCAGCCACGGTGGTCCTCCAGGTGGTCCTGGTATAGACCACAGGTGTCGAACTCCAGGCCCGGAGGGCTGCAGTGGCTGCAGGTTTTCATTCTAACCCTTTTCCTAAACAGTAACCTGTTTTCACTGCTAATTCACATTTTAATAGCCCTGTTAGAAGGACTCAGTCCTCTGAATTGATTTGTTTACTCATTAAAATGCAGCCAAACAGAAATGAGACGTGAAACGAGCCAACAGATGACCAGCTAAACTGGGGCTTCAAACTCCAACCAGTTTCTTAATGAGAAGCCAATTCTTGCTGTTAATTAGACTAGTTATTTAATTCCATGGCTTGTTGTTGCTCTCATTCTGCCACGGCAGACATTTCCAAAAATGTTGATTTTCTGTTTTTCATAAGAAAATCGTCAAAGTGTTTTGGTGAGTTGAGAGCTCAACCTTACTGAGACCTTCACCTTTCTTTATTTTCAGATATTGTGTGATGTGCAGCTTGTTTTGTGCCTCATTATTGTTTAGCTGCTAATTAAGGAAAAATAAACAACTAAAGGGCCTGAGTCAAGTTAATTAAAAGAAGTAATTAGCAGCAAAAACTGCTCACTAATTAAGAAGATGGTTAGAATGAAAACCTGCAGCCACTGCGGCCCTCCAGGACTGGAGTTTGACACCCCTGGTATAAACCATGAATGCAACACTCTGTGTAGCCTAGCAACATTCCACCCACAATGCAGTGCGTCATTGTGTGTCTTGAAGTTGTGATAGTAGTCTTACTCAACCTGGAATTTTTTTTTATTAAGCTGATATCAGATTACATCAATACAGGAGTTTATCCATAATATAGTTAACAAGTATATAATGATGAAGGCTAAATTACATACAAAAAGTAACAACAGCTAAATTATTACAAAAAAAAGATGCAGAGAATAACATTACAAATCGTTAAAACAGCTCAGAATCTTGCATATTGCTTTAATGTTTTTTCTATTTTTTTTTAATCTATTTCTAGCATATTAATGTCCATACAAACAGGCATAACTGAGTGTCTAACATTCTGAACTTTACATTTATGTACATGAAATTTACCAAGCAAGGAAAGCACTGTTACTGTTTTCAACATTTCAACATTTTTGTTTTCAAAATTGCATACAGAATAGTAATTAAACAGACAGTGATGGATTTTTTTATCATTCTAGATAGTAACAGAAATAAATTGTTCCAGGAGTAAAAGTAAAAGAAATGTGAAAGAGATTAATGTTTATTTATACAAAAAGTACATTTGGGGGATATATTAATATTATACTAATGAAATAATTTATTAGTTGGGTAATATTTATTTATAATTTTGAAATGGATTTCTTTAACCTTTTTGGTAAAAAAAAACTTATAATACAGCACAGACCAGGCAATTTTAAAATGTATATACCCAATAGTGGAACATCATGTCATTGGGATATTACAGGTGGATTTATCAAATATAACAATGGCTTTTTAGATGTGAGACTTGTTACATTTGCGATCTAAAAATGGAATCCCATTTAATGAAAGAGATGGAACTTTTTTCTTAATCTGAGAATACAGAGCAATGTGATATTATAAGTAATAAAAAGTTTTTGGGAATTGTAGAAATAACCTTATAGAAATCTTTAAGTTTAGCTAAAATATTATGGTGTTCTATAAATTCTTGGTAGAAGTATAAATCACATTCTTTATTACAAAAGTCAGACACAAAGCATATTCCTTTATCATAGCATTCTTGTATGAAAATAGATTTTTTCCAGATAAAATGTACTGGTTGTTCCACATTAGTGCTGAGTGAGATGAAAAAATGTATTTTTCTGGGCAATTGTCCAAGAGTCAAAAGTTTGTTTGTGAAAATTGGGTAGCTTGATAGGTAAACTGTTGCACTTAAAATCATATTAGAGATGCATTTTATGATTCAGTTCATTTTAAAAAACAGAGTTTATAGTTTGGAAGTTTAAAACATTTAATCCTCTTTCTAAGCATTGTTTAATCATGATAATCAATTTTACATATTCTGTCCTATTTTTCCAAATAATTTTGAATAAGGCTGAATCAATTAATTTGCAAATTCTGGAGTTAACAAAAATGCACTACGCAGGATAGACAAGCCTCTGCTTTAGCAAGTAAAAGTCTGCCAAAAATAGTCAAGTCTGTCTGTAACCACCTATTAAAAATGTTTTTAATTTTCAGTATTATGTTTAACAAACTGAGCGATATCCAATAGACCTGCATATATTAATACCTAAGTAAGTGACTGTGTCCTTAAAAGTTATTCTACGACTATTAGTCTTATTTGTTTTAAAGACAGTTAAAATTTCACATTCATTTGTATTACTTTTTAAGTCTAGATAAGTATGAAAAAAGAACCATTTCTTTTAAAGCATTTGGCACCTGATGTTTATTCTTAAGAAAAACACAAGTGTCATCAGCTAGCTGACATATAATTAACATGTTAGTTTCAAGCTTAATTCCTTCAATGTCTGAACAATGATAAATACATAAACAGATTTAATAATTCCTTTGCAAAAAGAAATAAAAAGAGAGATATTGGGCAGCCTTATAGAATTCCTCTTTTAATATAAAATCCTGTAGTGGCTCCATAAGACAAGGCCACACTGCTTTTTATTCTTTTATAGATAGTGCTAATATTTTTTTTAAATGTTTCTCCAAATTCAAAATAAGACCAAGCTTTGTACAAATAGGGGTGCTCAGCTGTTTCAAAAGCTTTGTAAAAATCTTACAATAAAACCAGAGCATCCTCATTAACAAATTGTCGATAATCCAAAAAAATCTAAAACAAGGCGAATATTATTTGATATGTGTCTCCCTTCCATAAAACCAGACTGTGTTTTGTAAATAAGATCATTAAGACAAGGCCTTAGTCTTTTGGCAGAAACCATAGGCAGTAACTTATAATCATAATTTAATAATGTTATGGGGCACCAATTTTCTAAATGTTAATGATTCTTATTTGGTTTGGAAATTAACGTTATAAGGTCTTGCTCCATTGTGATGGACAATTCTCTATTTTCCAAGCTCTCTTGTAAGGCACCAAGTAATGTCTCCTGTGATAGATGGCCGGGAACTTTGCCCGGCTGGGATGCCCTTTTGAGGAGAGGACCGGGGGAGTGGACATATCACCTCCCCCAGGACACGAGAGGGCAGCCCCCCTGGTTATCGTCAGGGCCACAAGACTGGAGCTTAGAAGCTCCACCCTGCGTAGGCCCTTGGCCACCACTAGGGGGCACCTGGATAGTTCTGGAGCCGTGCTCTACAGCACTTCCACCACACCTGGAAGTGTTACCAGTAGAGGAACTGGATTCTCTTGCACAACTTCCGCCACACCCGGAAATGCTGTCGGAACTTGATCAAGGAGCACCTGGAGCACTTCCGGGTGCGGTACAAAAGAGGCTGCCACACTCCAGCAAGGGCACCAGAGTTGGGAGGAGGAGGAGGACAAAGCGGCCATGGGTGGAGTGGAGGAAAAGAAAGGACTGAGTTTGGGTGTATTGGAGCACTGTGTTGTGTGCAGGACCTTTATATAAATAAACCGGGTGTGTTGTGGACTATCTTCTACACTCCTTAATACAGTAATTCTCAAACTGTGAGGCGGGCCCCCCTAGGGGGGGCGTGAAATAACAAAAACGGGGGCGCAAAGATGTGAAACAAAGAAAACAAGAATCGAAAATATGAAAAATACATCTATTGAAACCAAAACAAATTAACTTAAACTACATTCTGATACTAGAAAAATAAATAAAGAGTTAGATAAATGTCGATAAAAGTAAAGTAGGTATAATAAAATATGCATCTATGATATATCATTAATTAAAAAAGAACAAATTGGTATTAGTGGGCTCCTTTCAAAAAAACCTTAGGGGGCGCGATTAAAACTGTTATGAAAACTCGGGTCGCAAATACTTAAAGGTTGAGAAACACTGCCTTAATATTATCCTAAAAGTGTGTATAAAATTCGAATGGTAGACCATCTGCCCCAGGCAATTTGTTTTTTGGTACATTTTTCATTACACGGTTTAATTCTTCTAATACAAGCACATCATCACATAATGTTTTATAATAATCATTTGTTTTAAGAACAAATGTAGAATTTTTCTCCCCAGGTTCCAATGATTTTGCGCTCAACCTAACAAATGCACCCTTGGCTTTATCTATATATTTCTCAATAAGTTTATTATGTAAGGTATTTATGTTATTTGAAGCAGATGTGCCTGAGTTTAATAAGTCACTAATCTTAGTTAGTATCTCTGAAAATTCCTTTTCATTTTCCTCAGCATGCTGGTCTCCACCTGAATTGAAATACTTCTGCATTCACATCTAAATATTTTTCATTTGGAAATACACTGTATGTTGCATACTAAAAATTTTTTAGCCTTAGCTTTTATAACATAACTATGTGTGATATATTTTATAGTTTTAGAGTTTAATTTCACAGTTTAATTTCCAGTAAGCTGTATTAGTTTTCTTTTAATTACGTGCTTTTTTTAACATCAGTTATATAGTATGCATGTAATCAAACAATGTGAGATTAACCATAAATCTTTTCAAATTTTAAGGGTTTTATTAGTGTTGGACCAAGTGAAGAGTTTAGAATCTGGGTGGAAAACTCTAAAGACATCAGATAAACATTATGAATCACAAAGAGACTGAATAACTTCATTTACGTTGTTATGCTGCTGTTTAGGAGGATGCCTATCAAAATTTAAATCAGGAGTTTCATTAAGTCTCCTTCTATTATAAGTGAAGCAGAAGGATATTTACTTTTCAAGTTTCTTACCATTCTTTCTATATCTTGAAAGAGAGTTCTGTTTAGGGAAGAAACATTATAACCATATATATTTGCAAAAATATAGTGATGATCTTTATATTTTAAAACAAACATTATCCTTCTTCCTTCAGTAATATAGTGTTGTTCAAGCACAGAGCCATTAAACCTATAATCAAATAAGAAAGCCACACCTGCTGTGTGGTTAGTGCCATGGCAGAATAGTACCTTACCTCTCCATTGACTGCGCCAACATTTTTTATCCCTTTCAGAAGAGTGGGTTTCTTGCAAAAAAGAAATATCTTTTTTCCTGGCTTTGCAAAACAACATTAAAACTGTCTCTTTAGTAGCATCCCTAATCTCTCAAACATTAAGAGAAAAAGATTAAAAGATAACAGCTGCACATTAAATAACAAAGCTAATATATTGCTTTATACTTAAAGTACCTTGACTACAAATTGATTACTAATAACCCCAATTATTTTTATTATACTCAAACTAAATATTCAATATATTTCTTAGATTGACGGCAATGAGTACATTATAACTTCAAAATGTCTTGAACATACAGTGCATCCGGAAAGTATTCACAGCGCATCACTTTTTCCACATTTTGTTATGTTACAGCCTTATTCCAAACTATATTAAATTCATTTTTTTCCTCAGAATTCTACACACAACACTCCATAATGACAACATGAAAAAAGTTTACTTGAGGTTTTTGCAAATTTATTAAAAATAAAAAAACTGAGAAATCACATGTACATAAGTATCCACAGCCTTTGCTCAATACTTTGTCGATGCACCTTTGGCAGTAATTACAGCCTCAAGTCTTTTTGAATATGACGCCACAAGCTTGGCACACCTATCCTTGGCCAGTTTCGCCCATTCCTCTTTGCAGCACCTCTCAAGCTCCATCAGGTTGGATGGGAAGCGTCGGTGCACAGCCATTTTAAGATCTTTCCAGAGATGTTCAATTGGAGTCAAGTCTGCGCTCTGGCTGGGCCACTCAAGGACATTCACAGAGTTGTCCTGAAGCCACTCCTTTGATATCTTGACTGTGTGCTTAGGGTCGTTGTCCTGCTGAAAGATGAACCGTCGCCCCAGTCTGAGGTCAAGAGCACTCTGGAGCAGGTTTTCATCCACGATGTCTCTGTACATTGCTGCAGTCATCTTTCCCTTTATCCTGACTAGTCTCCCAGTTCCTGCCGCTGAAAAACATCCCCACAGCATGATGCTGCCACCACCATGCTTCACTGTAGGGATAGTATTGGCCTGGTGATGAGTGGTGCCTGGTTTCCTCCAAACGTGACGCCTGGCATTCACACCAAAGAGTTCAATCTTTGTCTCATCAGACCAGAGAATTTTGTTTCTCATGGTCTGAGAGTCATTCAGGTGCCTTTTGGCAAACTCCAGGCGGGCTGCAATGTGCCTTTTACTAAGGAGTGGCTTCCGTCTGGCCACTCTACCATACAGGCCTGATTGGTGGATTGCTGCAGAGATGGTTGTCCTTCTGGAAGGTTCTCCTCTATCCACAGAGGACCTCTGGAGCTCTGACAGAGTGACCATCAGGTTCTTGGTCACCTCTCTGACTAAGGCCCTTCTCCCCCAATCACTCAGTTTAGATGGCCGGCCAGTTCTAGGAAGAGTCCTAGTGGTTTCAAACTTCTTCCACTTACGAATGATGGAGGCCACTGTGCTCATTGGGACCTTCAAAGCAGCAGAAATTTTTCTGTAACCTTCCCCAGATTTGTGCCTCAAGACAATCCTGTCTCGGCGGTCTACAGACAATTCCTTTGACTTCATGCTTGGTTTGCGCTCTGACATGAACTGTCAACTGTGGGACCTTATATAGACAGGTGTGTGCCTTTCCAAATCATGTCCAATCAACTGAATTTACCACAGGTGGACTCCAATTAAGCTGCAGAAACATCTCAAGGAGGATCAGGGGAAACAGGATGCACCTGAGCTCAATTTTGAGCTTCATGGCAAAGGCTGTGAATACTTATGTACATGTGCTTTCTCAATTTTTTTATTTTTAATAAATTTGCAAAAATCTCAAGTAAACTTTTTTCACGTTGTCATTATGGGGTGTTGTGTGTAGAATTCTGAGGAAAAAATGAATTTAATCCGTTTTGGAATAAGGCTGTAACATAACAAAATGTGGAAAAAATGATGCGCTATGAATACTTTCCGAATGCACTGTAAGTTTATGAAATCTAGTCCCATTAAAGCATCCTGATGAAAGGTACAAAACAAGATTGGTCTCATACTAATTTATTTATTGTAAGAAATATTTTTCCTTTGATATAAGCAAAGGGGCCTCTAAATCCAGCTTTTTTCCCTTCTTTTCTAATTTGCTCCACTATTGACCACAGCTTCTTCCATGCTTCTTTGTCTGCTTTTGTAAGGTCTTCAAAAATACAAATGTGATTTTCTTTTAAAAGTGAAGAAAGTCTAGCATCTTTCCAAATTTTGTCATGGTAGAAGTGTGAAATAAATTGAAAAATTACTCTCCATGGCTTCTTGTCAGAGTTCTTTGGGCCGAGATGGTGCACAATGTCAACAGAGTTGCCAAGTTTTTCTTTCAGGTCAGGCAGTATATTTTCAAACATTTCCACTTCTACTTTTTTAATGTTTTCTCATACTCTCTCCAGAATTCCAGATATTCTTAAATTCCACCTCCTTTTGTATCTGTCTAAGTCAGGGGTCCTCAGTCACAGTCCTGGAAGACAGCAGTGGCTGCAGGTTTTTCTTCTAACCCGGTTGCTTAATTAGAAAGCAATTCTTCCCAATAATTTATTTTTATGGCTTGTTAGTGTTTTAAGTGTGCTATTTGAGATAATTTTAATATCCTAGATTTTCTTCCCCTTTCTAAGGATATCATCCAAATGATTTGAAGGCTAAAATGGATGAGTAATTCTCAGTCCTTCACTTTTTTCTCTTCACTTTCCTTCCAAGTATTTAATTAAACCCAATAGTGCATGATAAATACTCACAGGTGTAAATGGTAACAAGCCAAATGGAGAATTGCTGATCTCTTTTGTCATTTGCATGCTATTGCAAATTAGGAGCAATTAAAAACCTAATTGTTAGGTTTAAGACTAAAAAAAGCAATAAGGGTTCAAATTCTTATCAAGTGAGACAACTAAAATAAAGCAGAAGTGTTACTTGAGCAATAAGTGCTTCTTATTAAGCAATTGGGTTGGAACAAAAACCTGCAGCCACTGTGGCCCTCCAGGACCGTGACTGAGGACCACTTGTCTAAGTCATCGTATTTATCCCATAAGGATTCATTGTCTACTTTTAGCGAATCCACTTCTTTCTGTAATAATTCCACTGTTTTATTAATACCCTCAAATTGTTTTCCTAAGTATTCAAGGGAGTAGGCGATATTCTGAATAGAATGTTCAATAGTGTTCTTTAGCCTGGATTTCAATAGACTCTAGTCTATTAATAGTCATATTCTGGCAGCTAGTAAGGATGCTAGGGAAACCTCCCCCAAAGCACATGAAGAATCTTTTTTTGTTTTTTCAATGCAGGGCTTCAGGACTTCTCTGGTGAAGTCACAGAATCTTTTTCAAAAAACTCCTTCACTAATGCTTTTAATGCATAGTTATGTATGTACTGAACTCCTGAAGAGGTTGAAAATTTTCCATTTCTATATCTGAAGCTTTACTTACCAGCATCGCTATTTTGTGTTGGTGGCATCTTAGTGGATCCTGATCATGTGCTCATTGCCAAGTATCAATTTTATTTATCTAACTTTATCAAATGTTCTCCTATAGCTATAAACGTCTAGATCCTATTTGGTCTGTAGCATGAACCTTAACTTAGGTACCAAAAGCTGAAGTTTAACTCAGAGCATACCACCACACCTGCTACATCTACTCTGCCATCTTGGCTAGACTGACAAATATTTGTTTATTTAACTGCCAAATCGAAACGTCAAACCAATGTGTTTAATTAGTAATGAGTGTAATGTGGCACTTAAAGACTACAAAGTGCAGGGGCACCACATTGAGGAACACCAGACTTTCCGCACAAACTTTGCCAAGGGATCACAGGAGCTGTACTACCATGGTGCAGTCATGCACAGCCCAAGAGAGAGAGCTACACCAAGTGCAATTAAAACGAGTGTGACATTTGCTATTAAAAATGTCCACTCTTGCAACTCAGATGATATTACACTGCATTGCGCATCAAACTGGATTGTGCACAAAATTAAGTAGAGAGCGCAATACTACAATGGATAGCATGATACTACAATTAATTTTATTCCCTCCACATCAAGCCTTACACCAACACCGCTTATTCCTCATGCAGCTGTCAGAAATGTCTGCTGAGCACCACAACTTGCTTTTGCACAATAACATCAGGTGCCTATCCAAAGGCAAAGCTCTGGAGTGTATCAGTGATCTCAGAAAGGAGATCCTCCACAAATTTCCTCCTCAGCAGCAAGGCTTAAAAGGCAGAAACACACTGTAATCACATACTGGACAACAACTGCTTTCTGAGTGACATTTTCAAATGCCTGTATGACCTAAATGTGGGACTACAAAGCAGAGATAAAACATTCATTGAACTTGTGAAACAGATACTCACATTCAAGTCAAATGAAACCTTTTTGTGACTGCATGAGCAAAAGCCAAATGCTACATTTTCCGCCACTCCAGAAATGCATCTCATCCCTGGCATAAATCACAGATGTGATGACAGATGTGATGATAACCATGGCACAGGAGCTTTGCACTACTGAGCCTACAAAGATTAGGTTTGATGTCAACGCACAACAGTTCCATAACGTAAGAAAATAGCAATCATCGTGCTCAGTATGTTTAGATCAACATACTCACGTGAATCAAGCTTTTCACACATGAACTCAATAAAAAGCAGAAGCCAAAAATCACTGCTCTCATGCAGAACAGAAAATGTCACTTCTCCCACTAAAAAGGTCAGCAGGGTAACTGTAGCCAACATACAGTAGTAACATAAAGTGGGTTGTATAACAAAGCTATGCCTAATCACACATGTGGTGATTCAAAATAAACCTTTGTTCCCTCAGTGTGCAGTAAAGGTTGTATTCATGGGTGTTAGTTACTGTTATCACTTGTTATGGGTTTGTACACCGATAGCGTTCATAGCATTGATAGTTCTTTTTTATTCCATTAAATGCACTTTGTGATGTGCCTGGGTCAGATGTGAGAAAAAAAAAATTTCAAAAATGCAAACTACTGTATTGCTACTACCCCAGATTCTGTTCAGTCATAGATTTTTTATTGTTTTTTTATGCACTTTTTGATGTGCCGATGTCAGATGTGACCAAATTTAAAAGGGAATCAATGAATAAACATTGCTTCCTTTTCAATACATTCATTTGTGTTGGTTTAAAATTTATTATTGCCCGCTGCTTACCAGCCAATGAAAATGTCTGGTCCAGCTAAATTTCTTGGTTTGAAAATCTGGCCAAACTGAATTTGTATTTAAACAGTCTTGCACTAAACTGTCCTGCCTAGTTCTCAAGTCCATCCTGGGTGTTGTTCAGAGGCTGTTAGGACATCAGTCTCGATGTGCAGTAGTTGCTGTAATGTCCTTTCACATCTGGGTCCTGGAAAGGAAAGAAGATGTTGTCACTCCCTCCCTGACCATCCATTATCATGGCCTCCTGGCCAGGTAATGGAGAAGGATCCATACTGGTTGGGACGCCAGTTTGTCATAGCTTGGCTGTCAGGATAATAATCAAACCAGTGTATGAGAATTTAAGATTACAATTGAGAATTTAAGGAGACAGACACTTTAACACATAAGAAGGAGCCAGACAGTTCAGAACCTTATACAGTATAAGATTATTTCAATATCAGTCCTAAAGGACTCATGATGAAGCAATATTATTGTGCTCATATTCAAATGGAAATATTAAATGCTTTGAAAAGAACAAGAAGATGTCTGCATACAAAAACGAAAATACATCAACTGCTTACCATAGACAGCAAAAAATAAAAAATAAAAAAAACAATCAACAGAGTCTTTGATAAACAGTGATGTTTACTCAGCCTACACCATATCTTGCTCGTCATTTGCATTAGGTCATAGATTTTTAATATTGTCTTTTACAGATCACCTTGGATATGCCTCTGCAGTGATGTCATCACAGGTTGAATCCATGGCCTCAACAAGTGTGACCTGAACATGTAGAGTATGGTCATAAACCTTGCACCACTAAAAAAAAACTCTCGATTGCATGAAAGAATGGTTAGTATGGTGGAAGGTACACCACTGATATCCTTGGACAGGCCTGGAACCACTTCTGAACTGCTGCACTATGATGGAATGTCACATTGTCCTATATGATGACAAAGTTGGCCAACTCTTACCCCTTCATTGCTTTCCCCACCATTAATCGCTCAGCAAGTCCAACAAAAGAACAGCAGAAGATGAACTGCATTATAGGCCCCAACCATACCATGACTCAATTTTGTTCTGTTGCTGAACCACATTGTCCTGGGACTTCTATTGTAGCTCTGTGACCAATCAGATGTTGACCATGCCTCCTTTTCCTGGTCACGTTAAATCCTACTACAGTACATCCAAAAAAACACTGTCATTTTGGGTGACACTGACTTCCATCTCTATCATCCTCTGGAAAAGAAGAAGGTGTACATGCAGTTCAATACAGTAAAGTGATGTCACAATGCATACCATAAACATGAATGCATTATAGTTTATGGAATACTACAGCAAATTGTGGAGTACATACAGTAATCTATATCAGACCAAGTGAGTACATTAGGCAGATTCAAATGTACACAAAGTCTAATACTACATGACATGACTTAATGAAGTACAGAAACATATTGATACCACAGCTCTTTTGCTCTGGCACTGTTCTGTTTAAATAGTTCCTTATAGACCTGCTTCACTGTAACAAATTCTTTTTTAAAAGCTGGACAATAGTAGCCAAACTTACAGTGCTGATATTTTGAAAGATATCATTGTCTTGAATGATTTTCTCTTATTTGTCTTTCAGGCACAGGGCATTGTTGTCCAGAACCATATTTACTATAGTGGTCTCTTTTTCAACTGTAACTTTCAGCCACGAGCATATTGTCTGCTCTCTACTCTGTGGTATAAAGAAATCAAATATATACAACTGTAATTGAATGTTATGAAAACAGAATATATGTACATCATTTAAAGTATGTAGCAGACCATAATGTAGCTGTTTCATTGTTCTTTAGTAGCAGTAGTACTTACTGGTTTTCCCAGTTGAAGATGCATATACAGTAATTGATGAAATTGTTGATCTGCTCAGATTAGACTTAACCCTCACACCTGCTTTGGTCAATGTCAGCCCATGGTTAATTACAGTATAAACAATTGTTGCTTTTATTTAATTTGAAATGTATCTAGTTTGTCTTTGAAGACTCCATCCAGCTTTTCCACCTTCCATTTTCATGACCCTGCCTCTACGTCTAATAGCTCCGTCCAATTTCCTACTCCTTCACTTCCATTGTCTTTGATCAAAGAGACTGACCTGGTATGCCCGTTTATGTGTGACTTCATACTGCATTGCAGATCAACAGATTTGGACTTTTGCATTCTCACAGAGTGTAAATGAGACTACACAGCTGCATCAAATTTCTGTACCTTGAGAGCATGAATGAAATGTAAATTATACAGTAACTCTCAGGTGAAACCTGTACTCTGCGCACTCATTTATATTAAAGATTTAACAAGTTGTGTTTTCCATGTGCTAGTTTCTGAAAACCAAAGAGAATTCTATGAAGCAAATCAGAGATCATGCAGAGTTCAGTGAATGCATTTGAAGTTGTCATAACCACATCACTGCATTTGCTGTGTTTGACTGCATTTGGTGACACTGTATCTGAACAATGGAGAAAAACTGTAAATGACATGAGACCCATGGCACACTTAATTTGAAGGGGAAGTGTGACCTCTGGTGGCTTTCCTAACAATTGCTCACCTTCTATTCATTAGGTGTTTCCTTAAAAATAACTATGTACTTAAAAATTCTGACAGTGAAATCATCTCATCCAGTTATAAGGAACTTTAGTGTGGTTTCAAGATCTTAGATATTAGGAATACATACTTAAACTTTGAATTATTCATGCAAGTAAGACTTTTACTTTACAACTCTGTAAAATAATGACCCCATAAACCTATAGACCTATTTACAGCTTATACTGTATATATATATAAGCTGTATGTATTAGCTAAAGTATCCAGCATTGTCTGGGCATATTTGCATAATGGGATAAGGTAAGAAATCGAATATTCATGTCTTTTTTAAATGTTCACCCTTTTGCCATTTCTGGCTGAAATACAAGTGTCCCATTCGTCATCTACACGTCCTCTTTGATAAAACTATTAATGCCTCTGCTCTCATGAGTAAAGAAATTGTTCTATTTGTGTATGTTTGGATTGTGCATGTTTGGATTTCATAATTGATGTAACTCCTTACCAGGTTGGAATCATGAACATTACTTCTTTGCATTTCTTCGTTTAGTGTGGTTTCGTGAATCGATGTTTAGTCCCACATGATTAAAATGGTTTGCTTGTAACAGAGCATCCATGGATCAAAGAGAGCATCTTTAGTAGGGGTATAGGGAGGGATTTGTGGTTTACAGACATTGCTGCACGTCTCTGTATTATTACAGGAGACAGCACCAGTAGCAATATGTGATAATGTTATAAATACGATTCAAAGTTGATTCATTTAATGTTTATTTTAAATTGCCACAATGCAAGTCACAGCACTGTATTGCCATCAAATCCTAAAATTATAACTGCCTGATCATAAAATTGACTTGGACAAATGTCTGCCATCAAGGATCAGTAAAAGTCACTAAGGTCATCCTTTCTTCCACATTTTGAACAGCAACCCAGCATTCTGTTTAATCGTGCCTTATTTCTATTGCACATGCAGGTACACAATAGTATTGCTTTTCTTACAAAAAATGTTAGGTTTTTATTTGACCAAAAATGCATCACCAGTTAATTTGAGAGTTATTGTCACATGTACACAGTCCAATTATCAACACAGAGCAGGAGTCCTTGTCCTGCACCCTGGATCTTGCTTTGTTGTTATGTATGAAGTAAAATCACAAGATAATAGGTAGTGATGAGCGAAATAGTGTAAAGTTTCACAGAACTGATACTAAACTTTATTTCATGTGCCATTTCAAAACCTTAAAATGTCCTAAAAAGGGAGTGTAATAGTTTTATAAGATGTTTTGGGGGTGGAAAGAAAGGAGTGTTGTTCCTTAAAGGTTTGGCAACACCATGCACCCTTTTCAGATCCATATTTCTCTCATAAGAGGGACTAGATAAAAATAAATAGATAAAACTGTCTTTTAGAAATTCAACATGGCTAAACAGAACATGTGATTAGACAAATTATGGACTGCTAGACAAAGGCTGTAATTCAGCATGAGAACAAACTTTTTATCTACATAACTTGAGAAGAAAATGTTGGACCTGCAGTCTTAGTTAGAATCCCACTTTCATCCATCCATCCATCCATCCATCCTCTTCCGCTTATCCGAGGTCGGGTCGCGGGGGTAGCAGTTTAAGGAGAGAAGCCCAGACTTCCCTCTCCCCGGCCACTTCTTCCAGCTCTTCCGGGAGAATCCCAAGGCGTTCCCAGGCCAGCCAGGAGACATAGTCCCTCCAGCGTGTCCTAGGTCTTCCCCGGGGCCTCCTCCCGGTTGGACGTGCCCGGAACACCTCACCAGGGAGGCGTCCAGGAGGCATCCTGATCAGATGCCCGAGCCACCTCATCTGACTCCTCTCGATGCGGAGGAGCAGCGGCTCTACTCTGAGTCCCTCCCGGATGACTGAGCTCCTCACCCTATCTTTAAGGGAAAGCCCAGACACCCTGCGGAGGAAACTCATTTCAGCCGCTTGTATTCGCGATCTCGTTCTTTCGGTCACTACCCATAGCTCATGACCATAGGTGAGGGTAGGAACGTAGATCGACTGGTAAATTGAGAGCTTTGCCTTACGGCTCAGCTCTTTTTTCACCACGACAGACCGATGCAGAGCCCGCATCACTGCGGATGCCGCACCGATCCGCCTGTCGATCTCACGATCCATTCTTCCCTCACTCGTGAACAACTCACCACCTATGGGAGGGGCCAAGGAGGTCGGGTGCAGTGTGAGTTGGGTGGTGGCCGGAGGCGGGGACCTTGGCGTTCTGATCCTCGGCTACAGAAACTGGCTCTTGGGACATGGAATCCCACTTTCGCCAGAACAAAACTTTGTGCATGTTGATAATGGTATCCTCCTCTAGGCAGAGAAGTGGTGTGCTGAGTACATTTCTGTGCTCAGAGGGCGAGTCTCACTCCCTGCATTACTGTCAATGGACAAAGACAACATTGAGGAGGCTCTTCAGAAATTTGAATTGTTATCTGAATTTCCAGAAGAAGAGGAGAGGGAATATGTCTTTGGACCCTTCATCCTCCTTTTGTTTCACATATGGAAGACATGCATCTGTGTTTAGATAACGTGAGAGAAAAAAGGAAAATGACTATGTTTTGTGAGAAAATGTAACAAACATACGTGGCCCTCATTGTTTAGTTACAATCTACAATTCTTTTTCTATATGTTATATATTCTTTAATTTTTTTGTAATAAATGTTGCAGACCAACTTCATCTTTACAGTCCATTGTCTCAGATCTGCACTTCTTAGTGTTATGTATTAAAATAATGTTTTATAAAGCAGGGCAAGGCAATTTTGTATTTATAAACCTCATTTACAACAGCCAGAACTGAACCAAAGTGCTGCACAAGAAAGAGTAAAAAAAGCAGTTCAAATATACTGTATGTACACATCACAAAACTGCAAGAATAACCAACCATTACATAAAAGATAAACCCACACCCATACATACTTATTTATAATCATGAATGTACATGAGCCAACGTTTACAAACAATATCAACCTCTTGCAGGGTCAAATGGCAGCAAGAAGAAATAAGAGTTTAATGATGACTTAATAATGGCCTGTATTGGAGCAACAACATCAGCAACAACAACATTTATTTATATAGCATTATTTTCATACAAATAATGTAGATCAAAGTGCTTTATATGATAAAGAAAACAGAAAAAAGACAAAGTAAGAATTAAAATAAAACCAGGGAGGATAGAAAAAACAAACAAAAAAAAAAACTCCAGACGGCTGGAGAGAAAAAAAAATAAAATCTGCAGGGGTTCCAGACCATGAGACTGCCCAGCCCCCTCTGGAGCAGACCTAATATAATAAGGCGAGCCAATTCCAGAGAAAAGCAGCAGCCACCACAAACGCCCGATTCCTCCTTTGCTTCAGCCTCAACCTCAGCACAACTAACATCATCTGGCTAGTAGACTGCAGGGCTTTTGTTGGCACATACAAGTGAAGACGTTCCAAGAGGTAAGATGGGGCTGATCCATTGAGACATTTGAAAACAAGAAATAGAATTTTAAAATAAATTCTGAAACGGACCAGAAGCCAATGAAGCAGCTTTTTCAGCTGGAAAAAGCTTCATTTAACCTCACAATTTATCTGTCGAGTTTGAAAGAGCTGTCACAGATCACACCTGGGCTCCTACCTGAAGCTTTATGATACATATTGTATACAGTGCATCCAGAAAGTATTCACAGTGCATCACTTTTTCCACATTTTGTTATGTTACAGCCTTATTCCAAAATGGATTAAATTCATTTTTTTCCTCAGAATTCTACACACAACACCCCATAATGACAACGTGAAAAAAGTTTACTTGAGGTTTTTGCAAATTTATTAAAAATAAAAAAACTGAGAAATCACATGTACATAAGTATTCACAGTCTTTTCTCAATATTTTGTCGATGCACCTTTGGCAGCAATTACAGCCTCAAGTCTTTTTGAATATGATGCCACAAGCTTGGCACACCTATCCTTGGCTAGTTTTGCCCATTCCTCTTTGCAGCACCTCTCAAGCTCCATCAGGTTGGATGAGAAGCGTCAGTGCACAGCCATTTTAAGATCTTTCCAGAGATGTTCAATCGGATTCAAGTCTGGGCTCTGGCTGGGCCACTCAAGGACATTCACAGAGTTGTCCTGAAGCCACTCCTTCGATATCTTGGCTGTGTGCTTAGGGTCGTTGTCCGGCTGAAAGATGAACCGTCGCCCCAGTCTGAGGTCAAGAGCGCTCTGGAGCAGGTTTTCATCCAGGATGTCTCTGTACATTGCTGCAGCCATCTTTCCCTTTATCTTGACTAGTCTCCCAGTTCCTGCTGCTGAAAAACATCCCCACAGCATGATGCTGCCACCACCATGCTTCACTGTAGGGATGGTATTGGCCTGGTGATGAGCGGTGCCTGGTTTCCTCCAAACGTAACGCCTGGCGTTCAAACCAAAAAGTTCAATCTTTGTCTCATCAAACCAGAGAATTTTGTTTCTCATGGTCTGAGAGTCCTTCAGGTGCCTTTTAGCAAACTCCAGGAGGGCTGCCATGTGCCTTTTACTAAGGAGTGGCTTCTGTCTGGCCACTCTACCATACAGGCCTGATTGGTGGATTGCTGCAGAGATGGTTGTCCTTCTGGATTGTTCTCCTCTCTCCACAGAGGACCTCTGACAGAGTGACCATTGGGTTCTTGGTCACCTCCCTGACTAAGGCCCTTCTCCCCCGATCACTCAATTTAGATGGCTGGCCAGCTCTATGAAGAGTCCTGGTGATTTCGAATTTCTTCCACTTACGGATGATGGAGGCCACTGTGCTCATTGGGACCTTCAAAGCAGCAGAAATTTTTCTGTAACCTTCCCCAGATTTGTGCCTCGAGACAATCCTGTCTCGGAGGTCTACAGACAATTCCTTTGACTTCATACTTGGTTTGTGCTCTGACATGAACTGTCAACTGTTGGACCTTATATAGACAGGTGTGTGCCTTTCCAAATCATGTCCAATCAACTGAATTTACCACAGGTGGACTCCAATTAAGCTGCAGAAACATCTCAAGGATGTTCAGGGGAAACAGGATGCAACTGAGCTCAATTTTGAGCTTCATGGCAAAGGCTGTGAATACTTAAGTACATGTGCTTTCTCAGTTTTTTTATTTTTAATAAATTTGCAAAAACCTCAAGCAAACTGATTTCACGTTATCATTATGGGGTGTTGTGTGTAGAATTCTGAGGAAAAAAAAATGAATTTAATCCATTTTGGAATAAGGCTTTAACATAACAAAATGTGGAAAAAGTGATGCACTGTGAATACTTTCCGAATGTACTGTATGGCAAGGGGTCCAAGAGCAACATCAGAGGCACTCAAAAATTTGTTAACTTTTGGACACCATGATCACAGTTTTCTTATCATTTAGTTTAAGAGGATGCATTGCCATCCAGGTTTTAATATCACTCAAGCACACATGGTCTATATTTTCTCGCTTTGATTTTAGTGGCAAATATATTTGAGTGTCATCAGCATAGAGAAGCCATACTTGTTAACAATGGAGCCTAAAGGTAACATGCATATCAAAAAGAGAACTGGTCCAAGGATGGAACCCTGCGGAACCCCACAAGTAAGAGGAGCTACAGAGGATGAGAACTCCCCCAAATGAATAGAAACAATCCTATTTCTTAGATAAGATTTAAACCATTTTAGGGCATTACCTTGGATGCCTACAAACTGTTCAAGGCAGGATATAAGAATTGTAAGTTCCACAATATCAAAAGCTGAGGTAAGATCTAGCAGTATAAGAATGGCAGAATCACCAGCATTAGTAGTTGGGAAGAGTTCATTGTAAACCTTTAACAAGGCTCTTTCAGTGCTGTAAGAACATCTGTATCTGGATTGGAATTTTTCCAGAGTACTATTTTCATCCAGAAATGTTTGAGTTACTGCAGTGGGCTGGCGCCCTGCCTGGGGTTTGTTTCCTGCCTTGCGCCCTGTGTTGGCTGGGATTGGCTCCAGCAGACCCCTGTGACCCTGTAGTTAGGATATAGCAGGTTGGATAATGGATGGATGGAATGTTTGAGTTAGGACAACTTTTTCTAAGACTTTAGATAAAAAAGGCAGTTTAGAAATTGGCCTGAAATTTGACACATTAGAGGGTCCTTATTTTGTTTTTATAATACGTTTCTGCACCACAGCGTGTTTCAAGGCAGAAAGAACACAACCAGAAATCAGGCTGGCATTTATTAAGGTGACAGGACTTGGTCTGACAGAATCAAAAACCTCTTTAATTAATCGAGACGGGACACTGTCCAGGAGGCAATTTGTAGGAGTCAGGCATTGCACCAAATCAGACAACAGAGACGATGACACATGCTGGCTCAAAGTGGTCAGACAGCTGAACACACTATGGGAAGAGATGAATCCTTAGCAAGCTGTGAGACCGATGACCTAATAACAGTAATCTTATTTACAAAAAAGTACATCTTCGTTTGGAGAGTAAGTTGGGGTATGTGACAAATTCCTAATAAAAGAAATTGTATATGGTGATTAAAGGATTTAAAATCACAAAAAAATTGAATTGTAATTATTGCATCTACCTAAACATTTTTAAAGTTAAGTTTAAAATCTGTTAGTTCAATTCCAAAATAAATTAAAAAGACGGTTTATGGAAGTGCAACTTTCAATAATGCAAACTTTTCAATTTCTTTAGAAGAACAAACAATATAATATCCATTAAGCAATTTAAGAGATTTGCTTCACCTTTTTTGATAAGTACATACTTAAAAGTTAGGGTCCCAGGGAGAACAATTATACATTCAAATTAAAAACCAGGTAAACGTTTGAAAGTTTAATAACTCCACTTGAATGTATCAACATTATAGCAGCAGCGTGGAACAAAATTAAGAAAACACAATTCAAAACAGACAATGGAAATGAAGGTATGAACTGTATAGTAAGCTGGATCATTTAAAAAATTGTGCAATATAAACAATTTAAAAAGTTTCTTTTACTGAGAGCTCGAAAGTTTAGACCTTCATTTTCATGCCTGTTGATTGTTTTGTTGTGTTATTGATCATCGTTTATTTTGTAACATAATAAATTAATGACATTAACGGAATTTTCCTTTATTAAACGAGGTTACAGAAATAATGTCATACATGCCGTTCAGTACACACGTACCGTAAAAATAATTTCAAATATTTTGAATGATAAAATTCACTATAATAACAGAGCAACCACATTCATATTGAGTATGGTGTTTCCTTAATCTAAAAATGTTATTCCCTCTTTCTTTAAGCTATATCGAATCCTGACTCATAAATTATAAAACTGTTTTTTTTTTGTTTGTTTCTAAAAGTAAATACGACAGTAATACCATAAAGAGAAACTCGGATTCTTGCCTCGTGATTAGAGCAAGTCATATTCATTTCGTCTTTTAGGGTTACAGGCTAAATCAAAGTTACTAGTTTTTCAACGAAAGCGGCGTGACAGAGGACGGACGCAAATGCTGATGGCGTGGTGTGGAAGGTAGGAGGCGTAGAAGGCCGAGTCTGCGACCTGCAGCTGGATATTATTGAAACAAGCCGCTTCACTCATTGTCTCTGGTTTGTAGACGAGAGAAACATTTTTTTAGCATCAGCCAATCCGTGGTTAAAACCATATAAATTCCAGTGCGCACGCGCGCACATGCGCACATGCGCGTATCTATACTTGTTATTGGAAATCTGCGTATCTGCTGGTGGGAAGATAGAACGTACAAACCCAACAGGAAAAAGTAATTTAAGATAAACTCATGTTTATTTTATATTTGAGCACAATAAGGAGAGAACTTTTAGCAGCAAAAAATATATAAATAATGTAACATGAAAATAGGTGTAATTTAATGGAATTAATCTACTGTTTACTCTTGTTAGGTTTTATGGGTATTTGTAAAATCGCTTTCATTAACGCTTATACATTGTAACTTTTATTTATAAGCAAAAAAGGTTAAACAAGTTATGTAACCAACGTGCGATAAACAATTGAAGATTTTAAGTGTGTTTTTATTAACATCAATAATAAACATTCTTACCTATTTTTTTATATATTTAAGCATGGATCTTAATTGACAATTTGATCCGTGTGGCTGAGTAAAATAATATGTTGAAGGGGTACAAAAGATATGTGACCCCGACGTGATTTGAACACGCAGCCTTCTGATCTGGAGTCAGACGCGCTACCGTTGCGCCACGAGGTCTCAAACCTCAGCTGTATACATAGTTGTAAAATGGCTGATCCTGCTGAGATTGTTCTATGTAATTATTCTTTTGTTTTTGTAGTATTCAAATTAATTTTGAATTTAACTATCTATTTTTCAGTGGTACACATAGTTAGTAGTGTTTAAAAAAAAATAAGAGTAATAATACTGATATAGGATTCTTAGGTGTATATCTTCCCTGGTGGTCTAGTGGTTAGGATTCGGCGCTCTCACCGCCGCGGCCCGGGTTCGATTCCCGGTCAGGGAATGTACTTTTCGGTTTTGTTTGACCCTAAAATATAGTATTTCTTAGTTTGATTTCAACAGATATAAATGTACTGTATATCACGCCAAGTGTAACCGTTGAAAGGAAGCATACTCCTGGACTGTTGAAACAAATACTCGAACGAAAGCTAGAGCGGCGTTATAGTTGTTATGCAAATTAGCTTCCTGCTTCTGCCAGAAGAGAGCTACAAAAACACGATCTCACTCCACAGTTATAGTGAGGTAGTAACTGAGTTATCGGTCGTTTTAAGGATAGCAAGCTAAGATCTCCCCAGAATGTGCTTTCTTCCATCAGATTACCCGCAACGCTGCAGTATTAGAAATGCTTTTGAGGTGAATAAATTGCAGGTTTCATAATCGTCTAGCCTTTGTTCCCTAAAAAGGTAGATAATCAAGAACTGTGAAATAACATTAAAACATAAAACAGTCACGGATAGATTATTCAAAAATTAGGAAAGTATGCGTTTCTAGAATTAAAGAAAAAATCTGAGTTAATGATATCAAGAATCGTGTATGGAATCGCATCACATCTCATCCGCTTATATACCTCAGTGTTATGCGCGAACATCTTTCAGTTTTTGCCTCTTTGCATTTTGCGGCGCCTGACTGGTTTCAGCAGAATGCCAGCCGTTTCGCCACTTACAAGTTAAAAATCCATAGCAAGCTTATTTTATACCTTTAATTAAACTCCATAGATGGGCATTAGCTGCTCAGATCGTTTTGTGTTGAAGCCCATGTATGGCTCACTACGAATACATGCACTGCTATAGTTACGTAATTAACATTTAAATGTGATATTCAATACTAATTTAATAAAACGACTTCACGCTTAGTATAAAATGACTAACTTACTATGAGGTGTTTTCAAGAATGATGACTGGAGTAATGCTACTCAAGCAGCGTGTTTTCTTTTTACATTTTGACTGTCTTTGATGCACAGTCTCCTTGTTACTCCCAACCGCTCAATGACAAAAAAAAAACAACATCCTATCGCATTAAGCATTTTGAATTCTGTTACTTATGCTGCTGAATTTGTAAATAACTTCTGTGATGTTAAAGGTAAGTCTTAGTACGTTGTACTAATCCTGAGTGTGTGTATTTAAAATGACACTAGTCATTGTGTCTTAGTTCTTGTACTCTGTAACTTATATTTTGTACTCTCCTGCTGCAAACAAATTTTCCTTTGGGATAATAAAGTCTACCTAACCTAACCTGCAATGAATAAAGGTGTATATATAAAGGTTATGCTGATGATAAAGTTTTTAAATAATAACTTTACAGAAATATAATTCACAGACCAGGGAACCCTGGCTCAGGTTACTTTTAGCCTATTATTATTAACAATTTCAGTGAAATTGAATAAGATTTGTGACCATGACCAGTGAAATTCCCATCACTGACCCAGTAAGATAGTTCTCCACCATTATATTTTTACCTCATCTGCAACCATGCATCAGATGTGGGGACTTAAGTTCTTATGAGGCAGATGGGATATCAGCGCACTACACATTTAAACGTTATAGGGAGCTTTTTTCTTCTCAACCACTTTGTATAACAATTTCATTACATCACCATATTACAGTTTTTTTTCCATGAGTGTGTTGTTTTGTCTCATTATAGGTAGTTTTTAGTCAGGTTGCATTTCCAAAAGACAATGTTTTCCTATTTATTCTTTACCTGGTCCCTTTTCTGAGAAGGTCACTTTTCTAAAAGTGGTGTTGCCAAACCTCAGTATACCAGTAATGTTAAGCATTTGCTGTAAAAATAGATTTTATTGAGACTTATTATGTAAGCTGTCAGCCAACTTGTATTTGCATATATGCATGTTCTTTACAGATGTAATCAATAGGAAGACTGTTCATTTGTTTATGAAGATCACTTTTCATATTGACTATGTAATCACAGAATATCTTCAGTGTGAAACATTGTTGAAAGACTTTACAGCAGGACAGGATATGATGGAGATGGAAAAAGACGAGGCCTGAGGGATTCTGCTCTCTCATCAGCTATCTCATCGGGATTCTGCTCAGCTAGCTGCTTTTACCAGGCTGGCAGGAATAGATGAGAAGGCTTGATACAATATGCAAACAGTTTTATTTAATACAGTACAACAGCAATAGAGATTGCCACGTGGCTGTGTTATTCAGTATTGTTACTGTTTGTCTGAACAAACACTTATGAGGGCCGTTTCTGGACACAGGCGGTTTAGGCCAACGCCTAGGGTGTCCTCCAGTGGTCATAACGCGTTACTGCAGCCCCCATGTAGCATTTCCTATCTTTATTTTGTTTAGAAAGATTTGTCCAGACCACGCTGGAACACAAAGAAATGTTTATGTTGTGCAGAAATTAACTATGCCCAACATAATCTGTTGCCCAAAAATGGCCCAAGGCGATGCAACATTTTTTTAAAACAATATAGACATACGAACCCTCAAAGCGAACGTCAGATTATATTGTTTTATATTATTTTCGCATACTAGCGATATTCGGTGTTAACGTCTGAATACCTACACAATCTAACAATAACACGAATAACATCAGTGATGATGATGTCGATAATATTAAGCCTCAAACTGTAGCATAGAAGAGACAGACATGGTGAAATAAAATTAAACGATCAAAACGGCAACAGGACTGTAGCTCTTGAGTGAATTGCTAAAAGGTGAATTAACCCAAACTATGATCTTCTTCCAAATAGACAGACATCAAAACATGTGTTAAAACTTAGCAAATATCGTCCTCTGTCGCTCGCCACCATTTGTGAGATTCGCCCTGGGCACGCAAAGCAGTTTTTTTTGATAACTTGACTGCATTATTTACATAAACTAACATACAGTAAATAGGAATTGGGGGTAAAGATTCATATTTAAAGAGAATCACTGTATTCTCAATTTCACTGAATGTTGTCATTATACTATATTATCAATTTACTTTTGATTTAATTTTACAATTTGACACATATTGTTAGGAAGTCACTGCACACTGGACAGATTCCAAAGGACTGGAAAATGGCAAATATCATCCGATTATATAAAAAGGGTGACAGGGCAGATTCAAGCAACTATAGGCCAGTAAGCCTAACATGCATCACAGGAAAATTATTGAAAGGAATTATTAAGGATAAGATTGAGCAACACATGGCAAGGACAGGAGTTATTCTGAACAGTCAGCATGGGTTCAGAAGAGGGAGGTTGTGTTTTACTAGCATGCTGGAATACGATGAGGAGGCAACAAAACAATACGATCAAAGTGGAGCTTATAATATTATTTATCTTGACTTTCAGAAAGCATTTGATTAGGTGCCACATGAGAGGTTTGGCATCAAATTTAAAGAAGTGGGAGTTCAGGGTGATGTTTTTAGATGGGTGCAGAATTGGCTTAGACACAGGAAGCAGAGGGTGATGGTGCGAGGAACCTCATCAGGACTGGCCGATGTTAAGAGTGATGCTCCACAGGGTCAGTGCTAGGGCTGCTGCTATTTTTAATATAAATATATATAAATGATGAGAGCAGGTTCACCCTGAGCATGTGACAGATGTGAAAGGGTCTGGGGAAGCTGTGGAGAATGTTATGCTGCCTGTAACATTGTTCAACATGACCTGTTTGACGGTGGGTCGTTGATGGTCTGGGGAGGCATATCCATGGAGTGATGCACAGACCTCTACAGGCTAGACAACGGCACCTTAAATGCCATTAGGTATCAATCCTTGGACCCATTGTCAGTTCCCCATGCTGGTGCTGTAGGTCCTGGGTTCCTCCTGGTGCACGACAATGCCCGGCCTCATGTGTTGAGACTATGCAGACAGTTCCTGGAGGATGAAGGGAATTGATACTATTGACTGGCCCCCATGCTCGTCTGACCTAAATCCAATAGAACACCTCTGGGACATTATGTTTCAGTCCATCCAATGCCGCTAGGTTGCACCTCAGACTGTCCAGGAGCTTAGTGATGCCCTGGTCCAGATCTGGGATGAGATCCCCCAGGACACCAGTTGTCGTCTAATTAGGAGCATGCTCCAACATTGTCAGGCAAGCATACAAGCATGAGGGAGCCATAGAAACTACTGAGTACGATTTGGAGTTGCTGCAATGAAATTTTGGCAAAATGGACTAGCCTGCCACATCATTTTTTCACTTTGATTTTCGGGGTGCCTTTGAATTCAGCCCTCTGTGGGTTGATAATTTTCATTTCCATCAAACGATGTGGCATCCTTTCGTTCATAACACATTACCCAGTCCTTATCACTATAGATATCCAGCATGATTTTTTTCCGCATTGAGATCTGATGTATTTTCAAAGTGTTCATTTAATTTTTTTGAGAAATTACATGCAGTTCCAGAGAGCGTTGAATTGGATATGGGGATGCAGACGTAGCAGTTCAGACATGTCGCCCAGCTGCTAAAGCCCATCAGCTCGGATGATGCAACTGGGACCTTCTGTCTTTTTAGGGCCACCTCACCAGCAGTCAGCGTAAAGACTCTGATTCACTCATCTGTCTCTCGCACCTCCGGGTTTTGACAATACCAAATGCATTAGCAGTTTATAGTTAAATGTTGCATTTCAAATGAAGGATTACTTACTAACTGTGCCGCAGCCTGTAATCTTCGTTTTCTATCAAAATCAGAAGCGATCGAGTGTTTTAAATTCGGATTAGCTTCCCATACTTTCCAATACATTTTTTAATATTTCTATTTTTCCCCACGTTTACAAAATATGGTCCGAAAGAAGTTGTTATTGTGAAAATACTTTATGCATTATGGGCGGCATGGTGGCGCAGTGGTAGTGCTGCTGCCTTGCAGTAGGAAGACCTGGGTTTGATTCTCGGGTCCTCCCTGCGTGGAGTTTGCATGTTTGCCCCGTGTCTGTGTGAGTTTCCTCCAGGTGCCCTGGTTTCCTTTTAAAGATATGCAGCTTAGGGGCATTGGCAGTCCTAAATTGTCCCTATTATGTGTATGGGCTGGCACCCTGCCAGGGGTTTGTTCCTGCCTTGTACCCTGTGCTGCCTGGGATTGGCTCCAGCAGACCCCTGTGTTAGGATATAGCAGGTTGGAAGATGACTGACTGAATTTATGCGTCACAGTTTTCCCGCCTCTGAATTCCAGTTTTCGACTCCTATTTGTTATTTTATTTTTCAGACAGACATACATCATTGGTTGATCCCACCTACAAGGCCCAGATTTATCGATGATTGGGTAAAAGTAGATGTGACTGTAAGGTCATTGGTTGAATAACCAATGAGTATGAGAAACTGATAGGTTTTAAATTTTTAACAAATGCCGCTGTGTGAAATTCCATTGTCATAGGTTGGCAAATAGACGGTTTTATATGCTAAAGGGGCTTTCAAATGCAAATAGACATTTTTGTCCTTACAAAATCAAGTATAATTTGAAGAAAACATCCTAAAACAGCATTTCTCAACCTTTAAGTATTTGCGACCCGAGTTTTCATAACAGTTTTAATCACGCCCCCCCCAACATTTTTTTGAAATGTAGATGCATATTTTATTATACCTACTTAACTTTTATCAACATTTATCTAGTATCTGAATGTAGTTTAAGTTAATTTGTTTTGGTTTCAACAGATGTTTTTTTCATATTTTTGATTCTTGTTTTCTTTTTTTCACATCTTCGCGCCCCCCTTTTTTGTTACTTCGCGCCCCCCTAGGGGAGCCCACCCCACAGGTTGAGAACCACTGGCCTAAAATGAAGAGTCACAGCCAACCAATTTTTTTCAAGCAATACAGCTTCAAAAATACTCCAAATAAACGTCAAACCGCCTAATCTGGCAACCATGCAGTGAATTTATCTTCCCATCTAAAGTAAAAGGTCAATGGAGTTTCCAGCAGGATGAACGCACTTTGTGCTGGAGTTAAAATGTACAGCAGAGGTCGCCAAAACACTGAGATATTAAAGTCTGCTGTGGCAAGAGAAAAGAAAGTTGAATGTCAAATCAATGACCGTTAATATAATCTCCTGTGCTTTGTCCAAGTAGATAAATTGTATTTTATACACTGCAGATGAACAGATAGCAATTCAAACTCTCACAGAACAATTTATAGCAAATAAAACCTTGTGCAGTATACATGCAGTATCCAGCATCATCTCAGGCACACAATCAGTTTCACAAATCCCAATCCCTCATTTAGACAGATATGCCCCATGTATGCAGTTCATGCACGTCCCTCAGATATGTTAGTGACAGGGTGTGCCAACCATGCCCTGAATGGAAGGCTGCTACTAACTGTTTGCTATACTGCCTTTTATCAGCGAGGCGGTAAATATTTTCACAAAGCAGCTCATGCCAAGCTGCAGCATAACACATTTGTACTTTACCTTCAATTAGCCACACTATGAAGGTGCTACAACGGTGGCCTATTGCAGTAGATCTGCATCATCCCAAAATCATTTAGGAGCTTTGCAGGTCATAGTATTTGGGTCAGCCGTTTCTCCTAAAAGAATAGCCTAGGCCCTCAAAATAAAGGTGCATGTGAATGACCTATTAAGAGTGATATCTCAACAATAACTGTCTGTACAGATATGAGACCAATCAACTTGTCTCAAAGCTGAAAGATCTCCCAAAGTTGTGGTTCTTTAGTTTTATGATTCACAGATTAATGAAGACCTAAATAGAGAAAGTGATATAGTAAATGACAATAACAACTGTATTACATTTTCAGAAAATCAAAGCACTGGAACATAAGGTCTGCTTTATAACCCTTTATTAATATTCCAAGGCCCTTACTATGGAGAATTTCAATAGAGAGGTTTATCTACTCCTCACAATCTCCTCCAGTAAATTCCTCAGCCTTCTCTCCGAGCACCTTTCGTCAGATGGTCATAAGTCTGAAACTCACAAGAGTTTTTCTGACTTGTCAAATGACCAGGGCTCTGTGGCCAATTCCTATTCTGCATGAGGACAGACGCTTCTGTGATGGTATGGGTCATCTCCATGCCACCGGTTGCATCTCAGAAGCCCCTGGAACCCACCGCCACCAATAACATACCCAAAGGATGAGCCAGCAGATGAGGACACACACACAAAGCAAGGGGAAGGTATATAAAAGTGCAAAAGTGTATTTATTGAAACAATCCCAAACCAAGCAGTGTTCCAAAAATGGTGTCATGTTCAAAATTATTCAATAAACTAGCAAAATACCTGCGCTTCGCAGCGGCGAAGTACTGCCTTAAAATTTTTATTAAGAAGAAAATTAAACCTTTTTAAACTGAGGGAAAATATACCAATAATTATTTAAGGATCTCTTTGTATACCACATTGTCATTTCGGCCCTCCGGTTGTAATATGACCAAGCTGTGCGCTGAGCTTACTCTTGAGCATGCAACATACAGTTGGCCATGTGAAAAGTAATCTTGTTTCAAATCTCACAGCTTGGATTGCTGCTGTCATAATCGGTTTGAGTTTCATGGTTTGTTTCAATTACAACAGTATCTGCAGGACTTGTGTTGAAGTGACATTCGGCATCTGTCAAGCGTTGTAAGCATACAACCGGTTTCATCGATAACTTCACATCCAGCTTTTGAGAGTTTAAACATTCATAAACATCAAAGTGTCCATTACTGAAATCGTCACCTGTGAATCTAAGATGTTTAAGAGGCATTGGTTGTTGAAAGGTGAAAAATATTTGGCCATTTCGGTACACTTGAAAGCGACAACCGAACAATTCAGCAGCAGCCATCAACTCACATGCAGAACCATAGGTGAAGGGCTTAAGCATTTCATTCTTATAGTGCTCCTGTGTAGTATAATTATCTCCTGCACCGTCATCAGTCCACACCTTGAACCTGTCCCACTCATTCAATACATAGGACACACTGTTCCTCCGGATAGCAAGAGTGAGCCTGATATGGCCGTGCAATATGTAACAAAGTGAATGGAAAAGGTAGGTGCCATCTCCGGGCATGGAAACCACTCGGTAAGTGACAGTTCTTTGATCGATGGTGATCACCTCGATAGACATTTTAATGGGGGTACAGTTGGAACGATAAAGGAAATGGGTACCTGAACAATGTAAAGTAAGTCTAAAATACCCACACAATAACTACAATTCTAATAAACGAACAATAAAACAGCGGAGAAGCCGTGGATTAAATAAAAAAGCTGTAGTTATCAGCAGGGAGACGTGAATTCCGTGGCGAAGCAAGGAAGGGAATGTACAGACCAGAGCAACAGACGGCCTTATATAGGCAGGCAGCCAACAACGTGGGAGGCATTGGGATGGGGGACCCAACGGCGCCTCACACGGTGACCGAGCTGCAAGCTATGGACGTATATATGTACGTAAGTAGGATTCAGTTAGTGTTAGGAACCTGCATACCATATTTCTTGAAGATGGGCCCATAAGTAACAAAGACCGTTGGAAAGTTCAATATGGCAGCCGACAGTGGCGTCATACCACCAAAATAAGTACGTACATTGGTTTCGGTTAGCGCAGGGAAGCCGCCTACCAAATTTCGTGAAGATGGGGCCATAAATAAAAAAGTTCAAAATGGCGAACGTTGTCGACCGTTATGACCATTACGCGTAGAATTTCGAGATGACATGTGCTAAACTTTTGTAAGTAAGCTGTAACGAATGAGCCTGCCAAATTTCAGCCTTCTACCTACACGGGAAGTTGTAGAATTAGTGACGTTAGAAATTTCAATATGGTGGCTGACAGTGGCATCATACCACTGAAATAAGTACGTACATCAGTTTCGGTTAGCGCAGGGAAGCCGCCTACCAAATTTCGTGAAGATGGGGTCAGCCTTCTACCTACATGGGAAGTTGGAGAATTAGTGACGTTGGAAAGTTCAATATGGCGGCCAACAGTGGCGTCATACCACTGAAATAAGTATGTACATTGGTTTCGGTTAGCGCAACCAACATGCCGGACGTTGTCGACCGTTATGACCTCTATGTGTAGAATTTCGAAATGAAACCTGCTTAACTTTTGTAAGTAAGCTGTAAGGAAAGAGCCTGCCAAATTTCAACCTTCTACCTACACGGGAAGTTGGAGAATTAGTGATGAGTGAGTGAGTGAGTGAGTGAGTCAGTCAGTCAGTCAGTCAGTCAGTCAGTCAGTCAGTCAGTGATGGCTTTGCCTTTTATTAGTATAGATAAATTAAAAATCTTTAAGAGAGTAAAATCAAACAGTCATCAGGGCAATGTTCATTTCGCTCCTAAATGAGCCAAGCATAACTCCCTCTTCATCTCCCCAGCTCACCCGTTACTTGCTCAGCTGGTGGAGACATCAGCAGCCACGGTCCTCACCAGTCCGATCCCTATCTTGGCAGACTCGATTGACGTTGGCCAGATCGCTTCAGGTCAGTTGTCCTCTCGTCATCTTTCTCACTCACACTGGCATGCCTCGGATCCCTGGAGAGCACTCTGCCTCGATCACACCAACTCCTCTGGACAATCTGTAGGAATGATCCACCTCTAGAGCACCAATCCTTCACTCTGTTGTGGGGCCTACGACTGCACCTCCTTTCCCCACACTACCTGGTTGGCTGATTCTGTCTTTCCTCCCAATGTTGTTCTAACAGTTCTCATTCTGTTCTTTCTTTTCTGTCCCGTTTTTTTTTCTCTCCCACGTGCCAGCTCACCCTTATATGCCTTCGTGGGTGCAGTGCCTCAATCGTACACTGCAGAAAGCCGACGAAGCAAATGAGACAGACTGTACCCTCACGTGCAGGTGTGTATTGCTCCAATTAGCTCACCAAACTCCTGCAGCTGTATGACTATGCACACCCACGGAGATCGAGCCGGCCATTCAACTATTTCTATCTATTACGTATATAAAAAAATCCTGGGACAAGACATGACTTTTTCAGAGAGATACTTTCAAGTCCCGGGAGAAGAGACTTTGTGCCAAGAGGTTTAACCACGCCTGGGGCCAGAAATAAAAGACAAAGAGTAGATGACAAAGTAGAACATCATAAAGAGGTTCCAAAATGCTGGTGTGAGCAGTTTGGAGACAATGAAAGTACTAAAATTCGAAAGTCTCAAAAAAATAATAGTAAATATCACATTAGCGCAAAACAAATGGAAATTATTACTCGGTGAAATAACGGAACAGCGAAAAGAGATCAAAAATACGAGCGTATTGTTCAGATTTAAACTTTAAGTCGGAGACTTGTAGATCATCTAATTCGCATTGCCATCAGGGAAAAGTAGTGTTTGTTCCTAATGTAGAGGTGTATCTGCAAGAATTAAAAGATTTGTTGTTTGGTGAAAGTGAAATCCACATACGTTACATGAGCGGCAAAGACACAAAACAGCTGGTGTATAACGCAGGCCGGGGAGGTTGTCAAGCGAAGTGAGCAGGGGGCAAAGCCCCCTAGTTACTTAGATGATGAAAATATTGTGACAGCATAAACCCCTACATCCTTTTCAGATGTTGCTTGTTGTAGGACGGTGTCTCCCATCTGGTTAGCGAGCTAAGTGAGCAGGGGGCGAAGCCCCCTAGTATTTGTTTAAAAATCGGCCAGGTTTTTCTGAGCCGCGGAGCCGCTATACCACAACCTTTCATCACAGATGCCAGGTTCTATTAAGGGAGCAAACATATAATTGGAATTGCTTTATTTTATCTCATTTTTCCACTGTGTTTTATGAATATCAACACTAAGGGCTCTGGAGGTAAAAGCTTTGAAATTTATGATTAAAGCAAAGGATTGGTCGACAGTGACCTGAAGCATACAGGCACGACATTGCTGGAGTGGCTCTAGGACAACTCTCTAACAGTTCTTGAGTGGCCCGGCCAAAGCACAGACTTAAACCCATAAAACATCTGTGTGGAGATCTGAAGATGGCAGCTTAGAGATGCTTACCATTCAAGCCTGAGAGAATCTTCCAGGATGAATGGGGTAAACCACTCAGTTTCAGGTATGCTAAAGCTTGTATAGTCTTACCCAAGAAAACTTGAAACTTTAACTTCTGCCAAATGGACTTCTGCAAAATACTTCATTAAGGATCTGAATATTTAAATAAATGAGAAGTTTCAGTTTTTAGTTTTAAAAAAAAATCTGCAAATCTTTCTGAAAGCATGTTTTCACTTTGTCATTATGGGTTATTGAGGGCAGATTGATTGGTAAAAATGGCAAATATATCCTTTTCATTTTAATTCTATAACTTAATATGGTGTTCAGAAAGTGAAGGAGGATACTGTCTGAATCCACTGTATGTATTAAACAAGGATAAAGTAATCTGTACAAGATGTACAACAAGAAATACAGAGTCCTGCATAATGTTTCAGACAAAGACACATTTTTCCTTGATTTATTCCTCTGCTACACTGTTTAAGATTACAAATCAAACAATATGTCATGAGTAAATTTTAAATTGTAGGTTTTAATTTAAGGGTGTTTGTATACATTTCGATCACACCATGTAGAAATGACAATAATTTTTATACATGGTCCCTCCTTTCCAATTCACAGCACCATAAGGGACAAGTGGCATAACAGGCCTTTGTGATTCCTCAGGTATGTTTCATTGCTTCATAAGATACCATGGCTTGCTTCTACCCTTTAAAGTCTGTAGTTGCCATTGTTTAAGTTGAGGACAAGAGCTGTGCCAGTGAAACTCAAAGAAGTCATTATGAGTCTGAAAAACACGAATAAAACCATTAGACACATCCATAAAGCTTTGAGATTGCATACATCAACTGCCTGGAATATCATTAAGGATTATCACTCAGAAGAAAGAACACATTGGTGAGCTCAGTAACCACAAAGGGACTGGTGGGCCAAGGAAGACTACCGCTGCTGACTACAGAAGAATCCTCTTTATGCTAAAGAATAAGCTCCAAATGCTTACCTGACAGATCAGAAACAGTCTTCAGGAGAAAGATGTGTATGTCTTGGTGACTTCATGAAGAGAAATACAAAGGCCACACTTCAAGTTGCAAACCCCAAAATGGCCACAAAATACAGGATGGCCAGATTATAGTTTATAAGAAAGCATTTAAAAGAGCCTGCAGAATTCTGGAAAAAGGTCTTGTGGACAAATGAGACAAAGAGGAACCTGATGGCAAGAGCAAAGTGTGGAGATTAAAAGGAACTGCCCACAATCCAAAGCATACCACCTCATCTGTTAAATATGATGGTGGGGTGTTATGGCTTGGGCATGTATGGCTGCCACAGGTACTGACACACTTATCTTCTTTGATGATGGAATTGTTGACAGCAGCTGCACAATGAATTCTGAATTGTATTGAAACATCTGATCGGCTCACGTTCCAGTAAATGCCTCCTACACTTAACGGGTTTAGATATAATATGAGCTTAATGTTTGTGGAATCTTACTATGCTACACAACACAGTTTACTATTTGGTTTTGTTTTTGCCTGATAAAAACAAGCAAATTCAAAAGCAGGTACTGAATAAGAACAATTTTACACAATTTTATAATTTTTAAAATATTTTTTGTCATTTGTGCTGAACAAATCTGCACTGCCTGTTGGCACTTTTTTCCTATTCCATTTATTGCCCCGAATGGGCCAATTTGTTATTAAATGTAGGTGAATTTTAAGGTGTGAGGGTTTTTTACTCTAAATGTCTACAGCACACAACATATCCTACTCCAACGACAAAGTGCTTATAATGAATGCCTTCAACATTGCATTCAAAAATCTCAAACACTGAACTTTGTTATTTTCTACCAGCCATATTGATCTCAGATTTCATCTCAGGCACAAACAATTTATAGCCAGAATTTTGTCACCTGCAGGCCTGAAAAGATATCAAAAATTAGAAAACAGAATCTACTGTGTTCTGACAGGTGTTATCATGAAAATCATGGGGGCTTAAGAAGAGCATGACTCTTATGCTTGAATTAGTGTGCAGATTCCACCTAGCTGTATTGAGGGAAACAAAGAAAAACAAGCATGTAGTGTCAAGGTTAGGGGCAGTGAGACTTGAAAAGCCCACCATAAGAACAGTAGAACCCATAATGAGCAGAGCAAGAGTAGGTAATATGTGTATGAACAGGCTGCATGAATAAAAAAATAATCGAGAATGTATTCAGTTAAAGTACCACTTCCGGTTGATGGATTTGGCCCAAAAGTTAAAACAGAGCTACAATTTTGGTGTAACAAACACATGCTAAATTTCATCCTTCTAGTTGCGTTTGAGTTATCGTGTTTACACACACACACA